>JAFIRS010000762.1:0-555988 GCA_018342105.1 Gonioctena quinquepunctata | reverse complement strand
CCCCTTTCCCCTTTTTTGGGGGGGGGTCGCCCCTCGCCTTTCCCCGCCCTGCTCCTCCTCCTCCTCGCTCCTCGCTCCTCTCCCTCGCCCTCGCCCTCGCCCTCGCCCTCGCCCTCGCCCTCGCCCTCGCCCTCGCCCTCGCCCCTCGCCCTCGCCCTCGCCCTCGCCCTCGCCCTCGCCCTCGCCCTCGCCCTCGCCCTCGCCCTCGCCCTCGCCCTCGCCCTCGCCCTCGCCCTCGCCCTCGCCCTCGCCCTCGCCCTCGCCCTCGCCCTCGCCCTCGCCCTCGCCCTCGCCCTCGCCCTCGCCCTCGCCCTCGCCCTCGCCCTCGCCCTCGCTCTCGCCCTCGCCCTCGCCCTCGCCCTCGCCCTATATATATATACAGGGTGTCCCTGGACTTCCTCTTTTTCTCTCGGGAATGTATAGATGGGGTCAAAATCAGTACTTCATATAACTTTTGTTCCTGAAAGCCTTCGTTACCAAGTTACGGGCCCTGAAAGTAACAAAATGAAAAATGTTTTTCTCTGTTAACTTTCAGAGTGAATATTCAAAATCATCTAAATTTCGGTGATTGACTAAACAAATTACAAAGTCAGGAACGAACTACCCCCGATGGTCCACACCCCAAAACTTTGAAATGACAGATAATTTTTCAATAGTTTTCAACAAAATAAGGTTACGTAGACAATTTTCTGAATGAAAGTACTCGTGTGGAAAGTCGATCGGAGCAACGATTCTTAATAAAAATGCAGTTTTACTCGACGACATCAAACCCGATCGTCCACCATTATTTGAAATGAAAAATGTTCACAGTAGAAATACCAATGCTAACGTTAATTCAACAACATTTATAACAGGGATAATACAAAGTATACTAAAATAAAGTCGTAAACAAAAAGTACAGTACCTAGTTGAAAGTTTCATTCACAATGTAGATATTTTTTCAAATGAAATATCAAGTTATGTGTTTTTGAACTAACAAGCTACTCCACTATGAAATATCGAATTCAGTCCATCTTTTGTATGTACGCGTGGAATAAGTATGTTTCGTGTTGTGTTATATGAATCTCATGAAACTCAACATTTGGATGTTGCAAATTCGTATTCACAGCTTGAATGTTGAGGAGTTTCACTGATATGTATAATTTCATGGGAGAAAATCTTTAACCCAAAGATAAATTTAGCTGAAAAACCGCACATCGGAAGACATAACTGATGAAAAACAAACAAATAAACTACAATAACGGATGCATATGAATAGGTGGAAAATATCCGGTGAATAAATTTATGTTCCATTTCTTCCACAAATGTTGACAAAAACCTTGTAGAAAGAAATAAAATTAGTGTGGATGAAAAATGACAACTGGAATGCGATTTTGTTTTGTTGAGTGGTGCGTTGTCATTGTATTGTCAATATCCTAATAGGACAGTTCGAGGTGTTTTGATATGGCCGAACAGTTTACATTCAACGGATATGCAGATATGCATGCATTGTATGGACGAGCATTTGGTAATGCTGCAGAAGCCCGTCGTCTGTATGCCGAGCATTTTCCCAATCGAACGTTACCGGCAAGAGAAACGTGTCGATTGCAGCTTGAGGGAGACAGGTATGTCTACTGGATAATTAATTGGAGCCTGTTGTTTTATTTCGATATTATTGTAGGTTCAGTTTTGCCAAAACGAGGTGGTGAGGGCGCTCCTTGGGCTGTGCGTACCGTTGTATTGGAGGAAAATATTTTGGAAGCTGTCGCTGATGATCCTTAAATGAGCACCAGAAACCTATCAGAACAGTTCCATACATCCAAGTCCACTATTCATAGAATAATTAGGGAACAACTGCTCCACCCATATCACATCCAGAAGGTACATGCCATGAGACCTGAAGATTTTCCAGCACGACTGGAATATTCCAATTGGTTCCTGGATAAGCAAAGACAGGATATGACTTTTATTACTCGAGTGTTATTCATTGATGAAGCAGGTCTCAGTAGAGATGGAGTATTCAACTCTCATACTCTCCACATATGGGCCGAAGAAAATCCTCAAACCAAAACCCCAAACCCCAAACCAAACACCAACGGAAATTCAATGTGAATGTTTGGGCTGGTATCATAGGAAACCATCTCATAGGACCATTCGTTCTACATGACCGATTGAATGGAGAACGTTATTTGGAGTTCATTTTTGGAACATATTCCATTGCAAACCCGAAAAGATATGTGGTTTATGCATGATGGCGCTCTTTCTCATTTTAGTTTGATTGTGCGGGACCATCTGAACCATATTTTCCCCAATATATGGATTGGTAGAGGTGGGCCATATTCATGGCCACCGCGGTCTCCGGATTTAAATCCATTGGATTTCTTTCTGTGTGGGCATCTGGAAAGCCTCGTTTACGCTACACCTATTCACACCAGATATGCCTTGTTGAATAGAATTACATTACATTGTGAAGCCATACGAAACGACCCTGGCATGCTATTTCAAGTGCAGAGAGGGTGTTTGCGCCGACTAAGAAAATGTATTGAGAGAGACGGGGGTCATATCGAACAGCTTTTGTAGCGGATTTTGCATTTCTGTTTGCTCTTGAGGCTTGCGATTGATTATTTACACCATGAGTTCTGTAAGGTTAACGTGTTTGCATAATAAAAATTCGTTATGACATATTTTTATTTTCATTAAAAATTAATCTTTTCGAGTAATGGTAGACATCTCAGGTTGGATGTCGTCGAACAAAAATGCATTTTTATCAAAAATCGTTGCTCCGATCGATTTTCCACACGAGTACTCTTATTCAGGAAATTGTCCAGGTAACCTTGATTTGTTGAAACATATTGACAAATCCCAGTCATTCCAAAGATTTGGGGTGTGGACAATCGGGGGTAGTCCGTTCCTGACTTTGTAGCAAAACAACTGCATGGAAGCTCATCTAAGGAATTCATTTGTTTAGTCAATCACCAAAATTTAGATGATTTTGAATATTCACTTTGAAAGTTATCAAAGAAAAACATTTTTCATTTTGTGACTTTGAGGGCCCGTAACTTGGTAACGAAGGCTCTTAGGAATAAAAGTTATATGAAGTACTGGTGATATTTTGACCCCATCTATGAATTCCCGGAAGGAAAAAAGGAAGTCCAGGGACACCCTGTATATATATATATATATATATATATATATATATATATATATATATATATATATATATATATATATATATATATAGAAGAAGAGCTCCACAGATCAGAACATTCTTAGAGGTATTATTTAAACATTCGTGCCGTTTTCATGGAAACCGAGGTACGAAAGGTGTTGAAAAATTAACCTATTTTTGTCCAAAAATTGTTCTTTCAGGTGTTGAAAACACAGAATTGCATCGTGCATTTCATCATCGAATCAGTCAGTCCAGTCCACAAAACAGATTCAAATTCAAAAATAATTCATCAGATCACATAACTCGACAACGAACCACCTGCCTACTTATATAAACGAAATTACAGACTACAAAGAATTCAGGAAGAGTCTCAAGAAGTTACTTGCCACAAAAGCTCATTAGTGAGATTTTGTAGTATCATTCTATAGAATAAAATTGTAACCCGTATAATTGGTCCTATTCAAATAAAGATCTTTGCCTTTAACATTACTTTGAAAATACCATTATTATATGTCGATGACTGCCTACTAAGAATACCCAAAAACAAACTACACAATCAACACTTTCAATAAATTCCATCATATATTACAATTCACCTACGAACTGGAAAAAAATAAAAAGCTCAACGTTCTAGACCTCACCTTACATAATATTAACGACGAAATCAAAACTGAATGGTTTACCAAGAAACCCTGGTCCGGCAAATACCTCAATTTCGAAATCAGTCATTATTGGACTTGCATATAGAGCCATACACTTGAGGGACCCATTATTCAGACCCAAAGCAATCAACAAAGCTAAAAAACACTCCAGCTCAATAACTTCCCCAACCTGTTGATCGATAATATATTTAAAGAGAGAATAAAAAAGTTCTACAATAAAGAAAATTATTCCAAACATACTGTTAACAAATTCCACGTCTCCATCCCCTACTCCAGATGCCTATCAGAAAAAATCAGTAACATACTAAAACTACACGACATGAAAGTCAGCCACAAAAGCTCAAGAACATTCTCAAGCTATTTTTCAAAATTAAAACCAAAAACATCCCAAAATAAAAAAACACAGATAGTCCATGAAATTACATGCAACGAACCAAGATACAACAACATATATATCGGACAAAGATCTCAATATTTGGAAAACTGTATAAAATCCCATAAATACCCTAAAACCGCATCCACAGCTCTAAACCCACATAAGAAAAATACGAATCATGATTTTAATTACACTGATATTCTATATTAGTTATGTTGTTTGTTGTACTTGTACTCCTTTGTCTACAAGAATTACTTTTCTTCTGGAAGCCGATGGCAGCCGATGACAAAGAAAATGTTAGATTACTGTCCGAATACCTAACTAACACTTTGGGTCACTATATTAACAAACACTTTCCTCTAAAAAACAAAAAAATCAATCACAAAAAACTAGTGGTATAAATTTTTTCAACGACCATCTCAAATTCATGAGAAATAATCTCACAATTTTAAAAACCATCAGTGAATCCTCAAATTCTATTGATGACAAGAATATTTTTAAAAATTATAATAAATCATCAATCGAAGCTAAAAGGAATGCTTACGACAATTATATAATAAACTCCGAAAACAAATGTAGAGATACTTGGAAACTGATAAACAGAGAACGGGGATTAACACAAATGCACCAAAAATCCAGCAATATTTCAGCTGATGATTTCGTTTCATATTTTTCTACTGTTTCGAAGGTTATTACTGATAGTCTGCCCATTACTACTGTTTCCGCTAATGACTTTTTGAAAAGTCTTCCTAGAACAGACTCTTCGTTTTTCTTTCTACCCACTACCCCAAATGAAATTATCGAAGTTATAAATGACTTAAAAAACACAAATACTTTTGACATGTTTGATCTGAACAGTACAATAATTAAGGAAATCAAAACCAAAATTGCCGAACCACTCACTGAGCTTTGCAATATGTATTACCTTCAAGGAGTTTTCCCGGATATTTTAAAATTTTCCAAAGTTATACCTATTTACAAGAGTGGTGACACTGAGTCACCTGAAAACTTCAGGCCAATTTCTATCATACCAATACTAGGTAAAATAATAGAATATATTGTCAAAAATAGAATAATTAGGTATTTTGAGGTAAATCAACTCCTGAACACGAGACAATTTGGATTCCGTAAAAATCGTTCCACTATTGAGGCGATCTATACGATGATAAAGGATATAGTGGATGGTTTTGAAAACGGAAATCACACATGTGCAACACTAATAGATCTAAGCAAAGCTTTTGACTGCATCTCACATCAGGTATTATTTGATAAGCTGGAGCACTATGGTATTCGAGGAGTAGCCTTAGACTTTTTCAAATCCTACTTATCAAATAGATACATGTCAGTATACTATAATAATAAAAATTCATATACTGCTCAAATCGCGCATGGGGTACCGCAGGGTTCTGTATTAGGTCCACTCCTGTTTATCATCTATATAAATGATATATTCGATCATATGAACTTTATCAACTGCATACTGTTTGCTGACGATGCAACTTTTCATCAGTCAGACAGTAATCTGAACGATTTGAATCAAGTATCAGCTCAGATCTTTCCCGCAATCAAGCAGTGGCTAACTCCTAATACCCTGAAGTGTAACGAAAACAAAACGGAGTCTATTACTTTCTCAACAAAAAATATTGTTAATCATGAGAAATCAGTTAAACTCCTTGGCATCCATATTGATCAATCCTTGAAATGGTCAAATCATACCGAAGTGCTGTGTAAAAAATTGTCGACACAAACTTTTCTATTAAGGAAAATCAGCTCTTGCATAAGTCCTGGGGTACTACGCACAGCCTATTTCGCGCTTTTTCATACTCACCTATCATATGGTACATATCTATGGGGCAACTCCCCTTCCTCAAATCGGGTTTTTCTGATGCAGAAACGGGCAATTAGGATAATTGCAAATGCAAATTATAGGGACTCTTGTAGACCCCTATTTTCAAGCCTACATATTATGACTCTTCCTGCCGTGTACATCTATCAGTCTCTTGTAGAAATACACAAAAAGAATCAACAATTTCAGACTCACAGAGATATTCATTGCTATCAAACAAGAAACGCCAACAACCTTGTTGATAAATTATATAGATTGGAAATTTCAGCTAAAAATAGCTTGGACATAAAACTTTATAATAAACTGCCAGAGGAAACCAGAAACCTCTCAATTTATAAATTCAAGAAAATAATCAACAAAGTACTTTCCACAAATACTATATATAATCTACATGATTACTTCAGTTTACCAAACTCCCTTTTCCACACATAGATTTTAACTATTTGTGTTATTATACTTTCATATATTTATTCAAACCTCATTGTGTTATATATTATTGTGTACATCTTTTTTTGTGTGTTTTCTAGTATGTGTATGTGAGTGTATGTGTTCACATTGACCTGTATGGACATATGATTGTGAGTCTTAGACATGTATATTTTTTTTCAATGACTTGTGTAAAGATTTTTATAATCAGCTGCACCAAATAAACTCTACTCTACTCTGACAATTAAGAATATTCTGATTCTGAATAGGGCGGAGTTGGGATTTATTCCATAAGGCGAACTTGCTCCGCCATCTACCAATATACGTTACTTATTTTGAAGACCAAAGACTTTCAAGTAGAATATCCATCATCTTTATTCATGTGAATACTTGAAATTCAATTTCCGTTATCGTAATTGAATTGAATTGTGTCAAAAAACATTATATATGAACACATTAGTGTTCTGGAAAGTTCTTATTTCAATTATCGACAATATTTCATTTATAATAACTATATTCAAATAAATCATCATTATTCACATTATTCATCCGTCCTAGGTGATTTTTTCGGAACTGTCCATTCAATTACTCATCCCCACTTTTGTTTGTATCGACATTTTCAGTCACTAACATACAAGAGAGACTCAGTTGTTCAATCAGCATTGAACAGAATGCTTTCGAAGAAAATAGAAGGGGTTATTTTGAAATTTTATCTGAGAATGGCGAAAGTTCTTGGTCTCGTCCCCCTGTTGGACTCGAAGAAAAGCAGGCTTTCTAGAAGCTACATACTGCTATTCTACACAACATTTTTCATATATTATCTGTTTCGTCAATGTCCGTGGTTCGGTGGGCTCATTGGAACAAAATTACCAGCTTCAGCAACAACAACATTAGTTTCTGTTGTTCTTGGACTACTCCATTTCACTGGGCTGATAATTCAACTGAATGGAGCACTTTCCAGTGAATTCCTCTGGAGAAAGCTACTCAAATACTTATCTTGGCATGATTCCTCTATGGATTACACTCATGTTACCGATATTGACTTGAAGTTTCGTGTATCAGTATCTGTCTTCTGTTTCATAATTTCGATATCTTCAACTATATATAGTTACCTTGAAGCAAAATCTTATGCATCAACTACCACGATGATAATAATTCGTACCGAGGAGATAGTGACCCTGACTCAGACCATCCTCATGTCATCCATCATTTATGAGTTATGTGTTCTCTTGAAGAAAAGATATGACCTCCTGAATGACGTCGTCGATAAACTGATCGGAATATCGAGCAGAATCCGGACCAATACTATGAAAAAACGAAATGATTGCTTGATACAAGGCACATCCATGGAAACGATCCATTTTGTGTATAAAATTGGAAGGATCAAATGCATGACCCAAGTACTCTATGGAACCATCGAACTATTCAATAGGGTATTTGGGAAATATTTGTTATATAGCTTCTTCAGAACATTCGCAGATTCTACGATAGTTCTCAATATTTTTCTGGGGGATCATCCGTCGGCATGTAATGGACAATGTTGGATCTTTGGACAAATATTCATCAAATGGGTGAGTAAGATTTTTGTTTCGGTGAAGGTAGCGACACGCTGGATTATGAGAGCTTCGAAACAAGGTGAAATAAACATAGCAATAGGGAATTTCGCGCGGAATATAGCCATTCTAACTCCAAAAAGAAGTTGGTTATCACACAGCTTGAACCGGTGGATCTAGAAGTATACAATTTTGCATAGGAGTTACATAGAGTGCTTTCGTAAAGTACTGATTGAATTCATTTTTAGCCAAACTATCCATTTCCAAGGAATCTCCCGAAACGAATCTAAATTTGCCACATTTATAAGGGAAAATTAAATATACAGGGTGATCCACGTTTGGCTGAATCTCCATGGAGAGCTGATTTGAAAAATATATCACACATAGGGCTATCAAATTGTCAGAACAGACCTTTACTCAGAACCTCATCCTATTTGCTGTGGTGTACCTCAAGGTTCGATACTTGGCCCTGTGCTTTTCCCACTATAAATCAATGAATATATCATTTGCCGACGATACGACCATTCATTGGCATGAGAAGAATGAGGCCAACCTATTTCAAACCATTTCGAGAGAATGGTCGACTCGAACTTACTATCACGGAATATATCAAAAACGAACGTACTATGCCTCCGTGGCAATCTCCACGAACTGTTACTAGTAGAGCATGATATAAAATTGTGGAAATAATTGTCAACAAATCACTATCCAATTATTTTGAAGAATTCAACCTACTTCATAACAATCAATTTGGATTCACGGAGAATCGCTCCACAGTTCAAGCTACTGCCAAATTAATTTGTGACATAGTCGAGGGTCTTGAACAGGGTAAGCACACGGCAGTTACCATGTGTGACCTGAGCAAGGCCTTCGACTGTGTTTCACACAGTATCCTCCTTGACAAACCCGAATATTATGGCATTAGGGGGGTAGCAAATGATTTCTTCAAATCTCACCTCTCTAACAGATCACAATCAGTCTTTTTGAAACAAGCCCATTCAGTAAGCTCAACAGTTAAACACGGTGTACCACAGGGTTCGGTGTTAGGTCCGCTTCTGTTCATTATATACATCAATGATATCTTTGATTATATGAATCCATTGAACTGTGTACTGTTTGCAGACGATGCAACCTTTTATGGGGCTAACCCAAATCACGATGAGTTGAAGTACCAAATGGAAGTGTCTAACACTAAAATTGAACAATGGCATTTCAAACAAAATCGTTGTAAAACACAATCCATCACATTTTCGACAAATTCCTCACTGAATGAAGGGTCTATGGTAAATTTCTTGGGCATTACTCTGGATGAAACATTGAAATGGTCTTGCCATATTGAAAAACTTTGTCCGCAAAAGTTCTAAGTCCAGATATTCTCAAAATCTCATATTTCTCTCTCTTTCACTCACATATCACATATGGAACTGTACTATGGGGCAACTCAAGTTACTCTAATCAGGTATTCGTTCTACAAAAAAGGCTGTAAGAATTGTTGCCAGGGCAGGTTTTAGAGACTCGTGTCGCCAAATATTTCGGGATCTGAGAATAATGCCTCTACCCTCTATTTACATTTTTCATTCTCTCCTGGATATTCATAAAAACCCAACAACTTATGCTATTAATTCTGATAATCATTCTTATAACACTAGAAATTGCAGTAAAATAGTTAATCCGAGATATAGACTAACCACATCTGCACGTAATTCACTAGACATAAAACTGTACAATAAATTGCCTTCTGAAGTCAAGAATATGAACATAATCAAATTCAAATAATCAATCAAAAAGGCTCTCCTCGAAAGTTGTTTCTACTCCATAAACGAGTTCATGGAATCAAAGATATTCGATACTTAACCGCTTGTCACAGTGCTATTCATGGGTGTTTGGTGACTCCATAAATGTGTATTTATATTTAGTATTGTGAATCTGTCCCATGAATCTGTCTACTGTTTGAAATTAGTCTCTTATATGTTGTATAAATTCGAATAATTCCATTTCATTATGGCAGATAAGTTGAATTTTAATTTTACCCACCTCGCCCGACTTACTACAAATGTATTTTATATATGTGTCACGTAGTCAATCAAAACTATCTATCTATAGTAAGAGAAGAAACAACATAATTTCTTGGACTGCAGATTGATGCCTCATTGAAATTCGTACCCACATCTTGAATTTTAGCAGAAAGCTGTCCTCGGGATGCTATGCAATGCAAATAATTTCCAACAATTTGGGATATACTGCTACCAGGTCAGTATATTATGCTCTTATAGAATCCCTCCTAAGTTATGGCATCGCCTTCGGGGAGCATGTAATAAAACTCTTTTTAAAACAATTTTCACTCTATAGAAACGAGCAGTTAGATATTTGTCTAAAGCAAAATTCAGGGAACCTAGTCGGCCTTTGTTTACACGTCGAAGTATTCTCACTCTCACATCATTTTTTATCATCTAATCAGTCAGTCTAGTCCACAAAACAGAATCAAATTAAAAAATGATTCATCAGATCACATAACTCGACAACAAACCACCTACCTACTTATATAAAAGAAATTACAGACCACAAAAAATTCAGGAAGAGTCTCAAAAAGTTACTTGCCACGAAAGCTTATTAGTGAGATTTTGTAGTATCATTCTATAGAACAAAATTGTAACCCGTATAATTGGTCCTATTCAAATAAATATCTCTGCATTTAACATTACTTTGAAAATACCATTGATGACTGCCTACTTATAATACCCAAAAACAAACTAAAATACACAATCAACACCTTCAATGAATTCCATCCTAAATTACAATTCACCTACGAACTCGAAAAAGATATAAAACTCAACTTTCTAGACCTCACATTACTTAATATTAACGACGAAATCAAAACTGAATGATATACCAAAAAAACCTGGTCCGGCAGATACCTCAATTTCGAATCTCACCACCCCATCGCACAAAAAAAATCAGTGATTATTGGACTTGCAGATAGATCCATACACTTAAGCGACCCATTATTCAGACCCAAAGCAATCAACAAAGCTAAAAAACCAACCAGTTGATAGATAATATATTTAAAGAGAGAATAAAGAAGTTCTACAATAGAGAAAATCACTCCAAACATACTGATAACACATTCTACGTCTCCATCCCCTACTCCAAATGCCTATCAGAAAAAATCAGTAACATACTGAAACCACATGACATAAAAGTCACCCACAAAGGTTCAAAAATAATCTTAAGCAATTTTTCAAAATTAAAACAAAAAATCCCCCAAAATGAAAAAACACACATAGTCTATGAAATTCCATGCAACGACCCAATATGCAACAACGTATATATCGGACAAACATCCCAATATTTGGAAAATCGTATAAAATCCCATAAATACGCTAAAACCGCATCCACAGCTCTAAACACACATGAAAAAAATACAAATAATGGTTTCAATTACACTGATATTTTATATCAGTTATGTTGTTTGTTGTACTTGTACTTTCATACCCTATCTTTGTCTACAAGAATTACTTTTCTTCTGACAATTGAGAATATTCTGATTCTGAATATGGCAGGGTTGGGATTTTATCCATAAGGAGAACTCGTTTTGACATCTAGCGATATACGTTTCTTATTTTGAAGACCAAATACTCTTAAGTTGAATACCAATCATCTTTATTCATGTGAGTACTTGAAATTCAATTTCCGTTATCGGAATTGAATTGAAAAGTGTCAAAAAACATTATGTATGAACACATTAGTGATCAATCGCTTTCTCTGGAAAGTAATTATGCCAATTATCGACAATATTTCATTTATAATAACTATGTTCACATGTATCATCATTATTGACAGTCTACATCCATTCTAGGTGTGATTATTTCGGAACTGTCCATTCAATTACTCATCCCCACTTTTGTTTGTATCGACACTGTCAGTCACTAACATACAGGAAAGACTCACTCATTCAATGAGAAGCATCGAACAGAATGCTTTCGAAGAACCTAGGAGTTATTTTGAAATTTTATCTGAGAATGGCGAAAGTTCTTGGTCTCGTTTCCCTGTTGAACTCGAAGAAAAGCAGGCTTTCTAAAAGCTACATAATGCTATTCTACACACCATTTTTCATATATTCTCTGTTCCGTCACTGTCCATGGTTCAGTGGGCTCTTTGGAACAAAACTACCAGCTTCAACAATATTTTTTTCTGTTCTTGGAATACTCCATTTGACTGGGCTGATAACTCAACTGTATGGAGCACTGTCCGGTGAATTCCACTGGAGAAAGCTACTCAAATACTTATCTTGGTATGATTCCTCTATGGATTACACTCATTTTACCGATATTGACCTGAAGTTTCGTGTATCAGTATCAGTCTCCTGTTTCATAATTTCAATGTCTTCAACTATATATAGTTACCTTGAAGCAAAATCTTATGCATCAACTACCACGATGATAATAATTCGTACCGAGGAGATAGTGATCCTGACTCAGACCATCCTCATGTCATTTATCATTTATGAGGTATGTGACCTCTTGAAGAAAAGATATGACCTCCTGAATGACGTCGTCGATCAACTGATCGGAATATCGAGCAGAATCCAGACTAATACTATGAAAAAACGGAATGATTGCTTGATAAAAGGCACATCCATGGAAATGATCCATTTTGTGTATAAAATTGGGAGGATCAAATGTATGTACCAAGTACTCTATGGAGCCACTGAACTATTCAATAGACTATTTGGGAAATATATATTATACAGCTTCTTCAGTACATTCGCAGAATCTACAATAATTCTCAATATCTTTCTGGGGGATCATTGGTTGGGATGTAATGGACAATGTTGGATCTTTGGACAAATATTCATCAAATGGGTGAGTAAGATTTTTGTTTCGGTGCAGGTAGCGCCACGCGGATTATGAGAAAACTTACACAGTTGCTCCGAAACAAAGTGAAATAAACATAGCAATAGGAAATTTCGCGCGGAATATGGCCATTCAAACTCCAAAAAGAAGTTGGTTATCACACAGCTTAAACCAGTGGATCGAGAATCATGCAATTTTGCACAGGAGTTCCATACAGTGCTCCTGTGGAGTACTGAATAAATTCATTTTTAGTCAAACTATCCATTTCTGAAGAATTTCCTGGAACAGAACGATTTTTAATCTCAATTTGCCACATTTATAAAGGAAAATTAAATATACTGGGTTTTCCAAGTTTGACTAATGACGTCCGCGACAATTTTTTCAAACACCCTATATATTAAACGAAATTTGGAATCTCCATGGAAAGCTGATTTCGAAAATATATCACACATAGGGTTTGTATACAGTGCGTCCGTTAAATTCAGTGCTCTCGTAAACTAGTGGATAAATTCATAAATAATCAAGAGAATAATTTTTGGAAAGAACGCTTGAAGCCGTTGAATTTTTTTTTCATTTGGTCATTCTTTCAAATTTAATTAATACATACCGAATGATTCCTGTAGGATAAATGACGTTATAGGTATTTTTTTAATGGCAACTCCATTTTTCATCACGGAATGTGAAAAGGTGATTATGAGTATAGGTGAAATGAAAGTAAAATAAGAAAAACTATTTTGAAATATGAAAAAACTAAATTGAATGGCAATGATAGCTCCAAATAATGATCAAATTGTATGTTCAAATTGTGCACTGTTTGCTATATGACTATTCCCATTACTTGACAGTAGCCATAGCGACCAGAATTTTGTTTTTATTGCTGCATAGTTTTTGTGAAGTTATTTCTTTAGAAAATAACATATCTTATCGTTTGTCGATACATTATTGAGTAGTAACTTCATATTTCATAAAAATTATTGAATCAAATGAACGAGAAAGAATTGAAATTCTTTGCATGATAGAATAGAATAGAATTTATTCATCACTAAGATTTTACACACACATACAAAAAAATATATATACATGTAAAACTTATTGGACTAGTCAAAAGGAGGGCGTTGAAAACATACATTTCGAAACATAAATAAACAGTTTCAAACATAAAATTACATAAAATTGGTTTGAAATTATCTAAGATTTAGCGTCTAAAATAATAATAATAATAATTTTATTTCGGCAATTAACTTGTGAAAAAAATACAGGAAAATTGTTAAAGATGTCAAAGGGTGAGAGTATATACACGTAATATAACAGCCAAGTCATTTGATTGAAGAAATTGTTATCTTCACATATTTACACACGTAAGTACACATTTATTCGCACATACATGAAAAGCATATGGACTACATATTACATTTAAAATTAAGTTTCCTAATTAAAAAATTCTTCTATGGTGTAGCAGTTTTTGCGAAGTAAGTGTTTTTTCAGGAGATTTTTGAAAATTGATAAAGAAGCTGCATTCTTTATGTGATCTGCCAGAGAATTATAGCATTTGCATCCAATATATTCAAAAAAATTTTGATACCGAACCGTAGTATGCCTGTGGGGTAGAATAAGGTTTTTTTGTCTGGTATCATGTTCATGGTGTGGTCTGATGGCATTATAAGTGGCCTTATTTTTGAAAATGAAACAACACGCTTCGAGGATATATGTGCTCATAACAGTCAGAATATTATATTTTTTGAAGATCTCTCTGCATGACTCTCTTCTACTTACTTTTGCAATTATTCTGATTGCGTATTTTTGTAATAAAACACCCTTTGTACCGAAGAGCTTCCTCCCCAGTTTAAAATTCCGTATCTCATATGAGAATGGAAATGGGCAAAGTATAAAGGCAGAAGGATATTTTTACTGCAATGACTCGACATAAACTTGAGTGCATAACATCCTTTCCTAAGTTTGCCGCAGAGAATGTCAATATGTGAAACCCACGAAAGTTTTGAATCAAAGGTAATTCCTAGCATTTTGGTAGATTCAGAAGAAGACACTACGTCATTTGTATTTTCAAACAACGAAAGCTGGTTGTGTTCCCGACTATTTGAACAAAACATTAGGGCATTGGTCTTTGACTTATTAATTATTAAATGGTTTTTGTCTGACCAAGTTTATCACTTTGGCATAGGTAGTCTCAGCCAATAATTTTAATGATACTAAATCCTCTTCTATGATTAAAATGTTTGTGTCATCTGCATAACATGTTATAATAATTTTATCGTGTTCGTTCAGGTATGATATGAGATCATTGGCAAATACTATAAATAGAAGAGGGCCTAATATTGATCCTTGAGGGACACCTTGCGTAATGCCTGAGGGATTACTGATATTGTTATTTATTTTAACAATTTGCTGTCTGTCAGTTAAGTAGGATTCTAGCAGGCTATGTGGTGTTCCCCTCAGTCCATACCTTGACAATTTTGATAATAGAATCTCATGACTAACACAGTCAAAGGCTTTGGAAAAGTCTATGAAGAGACCCATAACATATTTTTTATTATCAAGAGATTGAATTATTTTGTTTTGGAATTCACATAAGGCTGTCTCGGTACTTTTTTTTGCTGTAAAACCATGTTGCGAGGATGATAATAACTTGTTTGATGTGAAGAAACTGGTTAATTGAAATTCAATATTCAATTCATATAACTTAGATATGCTGGCTAACACACTTATAGGTCTATAGTTGTTGAGGTCATTGTTATCTCCTTTTTTAAAGATGGGCGTTACTCTTGCTATTTTTAAATTTGTTGGAAAAACACCTTTTTCTGTAGATAGGTTTATAAGATAAGTTAGTGGATGGGATAATTCATTTTGACATTGTTCAAGTAGTTTGTTAGATATATTGTCAATACCACAAGAGTTAGAGTTTTTTAGACCATTAATTATACTTATTACGTCATTTTCTGTAATCGGGTGCATGAAGAAACTATTTGGATTATTGTCAATTTTTTTATGTATGAATTTCCAGTCACACTTGTTGTTGTTTATCAGTGGTTTGGTGAAATGTATGTTAAATTTATTGGATAACTCTGTCTCATTCAAAGATTTGTCATTTTCCGTTATTACTAGTTTACTATTATTTGCTGAGGATTTCTTTTGCAGGTTATTGATAATATTCCAAGTTGTTTTCGACTTGTTATCAGAGGTTGAAATCAAATTGTCGTAGTATGACTTGGATGCTACCTGTAGCCCCTGCTGATATTCTCGGTTTAAAAAACTACTTATTTCCCTGAAACGAGGATCATGTTGGGCTAGACTATTATAAAGAGATACACTGTTTTCAAGTTTAACTAGCGGAGGTGTCATAATATACTTGGTTGCTTGTTTCTTTTTATCACCTCTTTGGTGTACCTTTTCATTCGGGAATGAGATCTCGAAATAGTGTAACATGACATCTGCAAATGCTTGGTAGGCTAAGTTGGGACAAGACTGAATATAGATATCATTCCAATTTTCATTCCTTAAATAATTTTTGAACATATTGATGTTCTCATCTGAGAAGTTTCGTTTGTAATAAAATGGTTTAAATGCTATGTTCTCTGGCAGCTCATCCAGGAGCAGGTCAAGAAATTGGGAGTAGTGGTCTGAGAGATGCATATTAACTACTGCTACACTATAGGGATTTATAGTCTTAATTAGGAAATTATCAATACATGTTGCTGAGTTGCCTTTAACTCTTGTCGGGATTTTCAGTGTGACATTGACATCAAAACATGATAATAAGTCTTTGAGTAATATACAATACGTTGTATGAGAAATGAAGTTAATGTTGAAGTCGCCTCCAATAATTACTGTCATTTTTGGTGAACATATTTTACTTAAGACATCACTTAGTAGTCCCAGAAAATCATAAAAATCTCCATCAGGAGGCCGATAAATAACAATACAAATTATTTTATGTGCAACTATTTTTATGGCACACATTTCTAAGATACCTTCTTTACAGCAATCATCTAAATCATACCTCTCTACAACTCCTTGATTTGATAGGATTTGAAGACAGAATGCGCACCCAAAGAGAAGTAGTTGAATTGTGTAATGCAACTCATCCTGATCGGCAACCTATTAACAAAAGCATGGTGAGGAAAGTTGAGTCAAAATACCGTTAATTTGGGCATGTCCGTGATCTTCCTAAATACGGTCGACCCCTACCACCAGAGACGATCAGCTTAATGTTGTGTTGGTAGTGCATGAAAATCATCACACAACACTCAACCAATTGGCTTCTGATTTCAATATGGCAGCGTCTACAGTCCACAAAATTTTGAGAAAAGCAAAGCACCATCCTTGTAAGGTACGCCATGAGCTGAACGAAGACGACTTGGATAGGCGAAATCAATTCTGCGAGCAACTGCAACAGCTACGCAATAATGATATTAATTTTGTCGGGGCTACGTTTGTTTTAAACGGTCACGTCAATAGGAAAAATTTCCGTTATTGGGTTACTGAAAATCCCCGATGGATGATGGAGTGACACACTCAAAATGTGTAATATAGTTGGATTTTCTTCGATTTGACATATTTCCTGCACTAATAGCTTTGTATCCAGACCTAGAGGAACCTGATTTTCCGAGAACTGATTTATTCTTCCAACAAGATGGTGCATTATGCAGCAGCTGTCCGCGTCTATTTAGATGTGGTGTTTCCGAATCGTCAGATAGGGAGAAGGGGTCCGATTGAGTGGCCAGCTAGATCTCCAGATTTGACACTACTTGATTACTTCTTGCGAGGATACTCCTTTCTCCAGTACAGGTGACACTTCATGATGTTCGTTGTAATAACTAGTCTGTCACATACGCACTGTTCTTTATTTTGATACATAATTGTTCTACTCTTAGATATATATATATATATATATATATATATATATATATATATATATATATTGTTAAGATTTGATGATATTGAAAAATATAACAAATTATTTTGTTATTGTTTCGCCCCACGTTTTGGGTGCCTTTTGTTATGTTTTGATGAATTGAATAATTATAATTTTTTTATTTATTTTGCTTTCAAATATTATTTTTGCACCTCGTTGGGCGACAATTGATATGGTTTGATAATTGAAAATATAAATTGTTTTTATATAATGAATGAAGCTAATAGTTTTCGTTATTCTTTAAGAGCCAAATTTGTATGATATAAATAGATATTTCTGCCCCTGTAATAATAATTGCCAGCGAACGTCACTGTTCTCTCGTCACGCTACCAACAATTATTATTTTCCTTGCCACGGCTAGACAACAGCTGGTACGCTCTTTTCTCAAAAGGTGACCGGTTCAAAGCAATAGATACACTGCCACTGGTGACTAACTTCAGTTTATTGAATGATCTTTGTTATGTTAGTTGATCATTGTGAGAAAATTAACAACCAAATATCAAAAACAATTATCTCCTTTATTCAGGAAGACTTAAAATTACCTGGCCTACGAGAAATAACTTATACTAGAGTGAATCAAACAAATATTCACGAATAATAATAATAATAAATCAGATCATGGATAGATAACAGAACCTCACTTTTCGTGAATGTAAAATTTTCTGTTATTGTTCAAAGTAAAGTGAAATAGCGTTCTTCGAATGTGCAATTGGTTATTTGTGAAATAGATCTGGACCGGAAATACACTATGAAAGTTTTTATACCTGGTTGGAACTGTTGGTGTTCAAACTATACCATAAAACAGGATGTCTCCTCTCTTCATTCGCTGTCAGGACTGCAACACCAGTATCAGGAACGATATAGATGCGGAAATCAGCATCAGGATCCGTGGTTATATTATATCATTAAGGTAATATTTGTTTTTGTTTCCCAAATGATGGAATTATTCCATTTTTTTATTAGTAAAATTTGTGCGTGCTATCTGCTTGGAAATATTTTTTAATCTTCCTCGAGGCTTTGTTTTCTGTCGCTTAGATACATCTTTTTCCTGTTGTTTTCCTATTTGAATTTTTGAATTCGCGCACTAAATTGTCACTTTTCACTGTTTTTATTTATGTTGCATAATTTATACATACAATTAATTTTCCATTCTTATCATTATTTACAAATTTCAATAATAATTGCTTATGATACCCTCTCGTTGCTATTCTCTCACAATTTCTAACTTTACACCTGACCATCTATTCTCTGATTGGCTATCTTTCATAAAGACGTTTGCTGTTCCCTTTTTTAATTTTTTAAGTTTATAAATGTGTTGATTACTTTTTATACATGAAAATTTTGTAAATCTAGACTTTTAGTTTTCTTTTGAGCAATTATGGTTTATGATCATTATGACAGTGTATGAAATTGATTGTGTTATATTATTTTGACTTTTTTATCTATCCATATTATACAAAGGCTCATAAATAAATAGAACTTCAAAAGTTATTCAAAAAAAATCTCTTGGAACTAATAACTATTTAGTAATTATTATTTTTGTGGGTTTTTTCCTTTTAAACCTTTAACTGGCATAACATAACATAACATAACAATATATATATATATATATATATATATATATATATATATTTGCAAATATGGATAGGTGACATCTGAGCTCTCTGCATGTTATATTAATTGCTTTGGTTGGATTTACATCTAGTTCATCTTTGTTCCGTGCATGGAGTTCTCCTGTCGCCGCTCCATGGTTTGGTTTTGACAATTCAGTTTGCCAGATGGATGGCTCTTTGGGTGCTGTCAATCACCAGTCATTGCTACCATTGTTTTCACGGTCCTCATGTCGTCTTGGTATTTTGCATCGGCTTATGCATTTAGCCCCCCTAAATTTAAAAATGGGACACAGCCCTTAAAGGCGAATTCTCAAGTTTTCATTTGGTCTAAATTATGATCTCTGGACTTAAAATAATTCTAATCTTTAATCTATAAAATAATTTTTTTCATCTCCATGTAAGTAGCACTTATTGTATCACACTACCTATGGATTTAAGTCTTTGTTCTGCATTTATTGTGGAAATTTTTATTCTCCGCTGATGATGAACCTATAGAGGTTCAAAACATGTATACCAATCGATGATTTTAACCTTCCACCATCTGTTAACTAATCGATTGTTAATATTATATTGTGGAGACGAGTTCGAGTTTTTCTACTTCATAAAATAATACCACTCCACTTCGAGATACAATGGACTTCTACCACAGGTTAGTAAAGTTAATGTTTATAGGCCGGATACTTTGGGAAATTCAACAGCAAGAATTCGTCACGAGATACAATGTATACCTCCTGACATTATTGACAATGTTCAAAAATAATTTATTTATCGTCTTTGCTACTGTCAGATAACAAAAGGTGCACAATTTGAACATTTAATTTGATCGTTGTTTGAAGCTATCATTGCCATTAAATTTGTTATTTTCATATTTCAAAATAGTTTTTCTTATTTTATTTAATTTCACCCATACTCATAATCACCTTTTTACGACGAAACCAAAAAGGGGGAGCTTCTCTAGTCGACGCGTATATTTTTTTTTATGTATGACCACGCATAACTTTTTACTGAAACGTCCGATTCCGATAATTCTTTTCTCAGTGGATAGGATGTACTTCGAAGTTGGTCCCATTTGAATTTGAAAGATGAAACCCATCCCTTAGGGTAGCAAAATGAAGGATATTGATCACTCACCCTCTGAATTCTGGTCCGTTAACCGATTCTATCAGGCATGACTTTGTACTGGGTTCTTCGATTTGGGTGATCCTTCTTTTATTGAATAGTGTATACCTCATAGTTGATCATATTTGGATTTCGAATGGAATCATCATCCCTTACGGGTAGAAAAAATAGGGGATAATTGATTTTTCACTTGTGAACATTGGCACACATATGTAGTTGACAATGACAGAACGCTATTGTCATTATTTTGTTCTCCTACATCCGTCACAATCATTATATTCTATGAGAGGATGAGATGATATACAGAGTAATGAAATAAACTAATCAGAACAACAAAAATCATTTATATTACAACAAATAGTAAAACTAGATAATCATATTATTTAACTGGTAATAGTTGAAGTAAGGTGGGTGAGTATTTTGGGAGTATCAAAAATAAGTAGGTAGTAATCAGTAGATTTCAGCCACAAAAAATTGAAAAATAAAAACTTTTTAACAAAAAATTAAACCGACGAAATACGGAACTGAAAAGTAAAAAATAAAATAAACCTTCTTAGTCTCAATAACTAAGCTCCTCAACTCATGTGAGTAACTAATTTTGAGTCGGCGCCAAACAAACAACCAACGAAGATCATTAAATTACTTCAAAAAAATTATCAGAACGTCACCGCGCAACTCGATGCCATCATTTTACGCCTAACCTAATTCATTCGCTTTGTTTGTTTGGCGCTGACTCAAAATTAGTTACTTACATTAGTTTAGGAGCTTAGTTATTAAGACTAAGGTTTATTTTATTTTTTACTTTTCAGTTCCGTATTTCGTCGGTTTAATTTTTTGTTGAAATGTTTTTTTACATTTCGTAATCAAAAATGGAGTTGCCATTAAAAAAATACCGATGAAGTCATTTCTCCTATACGAATCGTTCTAATAATAATAATAATAATAATGAGTTCTATTTAGTTTGAGCAATACAATAATTATATAAGGCAATATAGATAAAAGAGTAAACTTAACCAAACAAAACGATGGGTAAGACTACATTAAACTCACAGCTAAGTATATATAGGTACATATATTTTGATCAGTGCACTCATTGAGACCGTCAAGGTTGAGCATGGGGTACACTGACCAGTATTCAGATTTTATATATATATATATATATATATATATATATATATATTGTTAAGGTATGATGAATTATATAAATATAATATTGTTTTTATATAGTGAATGAAGCTAATAGTTTTTGTTATTCTTTATGAACCAAATTGATATAATATAGATAGATATTTTTGGCCTGTATAATAATTTATATGTGGTAATAATAATTGCCAACGAACGTCACTGTTCTCTCGTCACGTAGCTGACAATTGTTATTCCTTTTCTCACCACAGCTAGCACAGTTGGTACGCCCTCATCTCAAGATAGCCGGTTCAAAGCAATTTAGCCCTTATTTGATATGTCAAACTCAAGTTATTCAATGGTCGTAGGTATGTTTGTTGATCATTGTGAAAGAACAAACAACAAATTATCAAAAACAAATATCTCCTTTATTCAGGAAGACTTAAAATACCTGGCCTACGAGAAATAACTTATACTAGTGGGAATATACAAATATTCACGGATAATCATAAAATTGCAATCATGGATAGATAAACAGAACCTCACTTTTTTCGTGTTATTGTTCAAAATAGAGTGACATAAAGTTCTTCGAATGTAAAATTCGTTATTGGTGAAATAGTTCAGGACCGGAAAATGCACTATTAAAGTTTTTAAACCTGTTGGAGATGTCGGTGTTTCAAGATATGCCCTGAAACTGGATACCTTGTCACTACAAGCTCTATCAGGAACTCCAATACCATAACTCAGGAACCATACAGATGTAGAAATCAGCTTTGGAGACGTGGAAATGATATATAAATCAGGTAATACTATTTTTGCTCTTCAAAAGTTGGAATTCTTTCAATTTTTGATCTCTCAAAATGTTGCGTCTATTCCCTTCTGATTTTATTTTCAATCTCCTCGTTGGCTTTGTTTGTTGTTGCCTCGATACAAGTTTCCCTTCCTGTTTTCCCATTTGAATTTTTGAATTCGCGCCCTAAATTGTCACATTTCACTGTTTAGGTTTATCTTACTCAATTCATATATCCACCTATTTTTCCATACTTATTACTATTTACAAATTCTAATAATAATTGTTTATGATATCAACCAATTGCTATTCCTTCACAATTTCCAATTTTTACCTATGACCATCTATTCTCTGATTGGCTATTATCATGAAGACGTTTGCTGTTCTACCATTGGTTACTTTTAGTTATCTCCAATTTCATATACTGTATGTTTCAAATTTACAAATGTGTTGATCACCTTTTATTGATGAAAATTTTGTAAATTTAGACTTTTTGTTGGCTTTTTTCCAATTATGGTTTATGATCATTATGACAGTGTATGAAATTGATTGTGTTATATTATTTTGACATTTTTATCTATCCATATTATACAAAGGCTTATAAATAGATAGAACTTCAAAAGTTATTCAAAAAAAAAATCTCTTGGAACTAATAACTATTTAGTAATTCTTCTTTTTTTTTGGGTTTTTTCCTTTTACACCTTTAACTGGCATAACATAACATAACAATATATATATATATATATATATATGTTGTACATCTTTTGTTCATCGTGTGTATATATATATATATATATATATATATATAAAATTTTTTTTCTAATTCTGAAATTTTTGTTTTTGTTTTTATTTTTTTATTTTTAGAATTCGAAACAAAATTTAATGTCTTCGGCATCAAGAGTTTTAATATATCTTTTAAAGACGGTTTTTAAGAATGATTATATATTTCTGGAAGAAAATTAAATAAATGAGGTGCTATGAATTGAAAATGTCTAGTTCCTATAGACTTTTTAGCTGGGTTTGTTTGACAAATCTTTGGACTATTTCTGGTTTGGTAATAATGATCAAGTGTTTGCAAGCTAGAACGATTTTTAAATAGGTAAATTACCAAACTAAAAATATACAGTTGCCTCAAATTCATAACATTTGCTTCTTTAAACAGTAGCTCTGTGCTGTATTTCATATCTTTGGAATGAATAGCTTTCAAGATTTTTTTTGGAGTATTTCAACCTGTTTCAAATGACTAGGCATGGTTGCTCCCCAACTAACAATACCGTATCTTAGACGAGATTCAACAAGTGCGTAGTATATTGTTCAAGATTTGGTAAATAGAGTATTTTTCTCAGTTGTTTAAATTTATATATCAAAACCTAAGGTCTCAGCAATGTCTACAAGTGAGCAGTCCACTCAGGTGATAATCTAGTTTTATCCCCAGATATTTTATTTCGTTTTTCAGAGAGATATCGATGTTATTAACAGTTATATTCTCATATGTAGGTAAGTTATTTTTGTAGCTAGTAGAAGGGACGATGTATGTTTTCTTATGATTAAAAATGTTGAATATATTTTTAATATTCAATTTTATTTTTTAGTCTTCCCATGTTTTAGATTATATATTACGGCCGTATCGTCTGCAAATCCAATTAATTTGCCTGTAGAGTTGTAAGAGAATATATCATTTGAATATAAATTGAATAATATAGGCCCCAAAACAGTTCCTTGAGGCACCCCAATTAACACCGGTTTTTTCAGTACTTAGTTCCTTTTCTATCCTCACCACCTGCTTTCTATGTGACAAGTAACTTTCGAAGAATGCATGTGGCAACCCTCGTATACCTGCGTCGTCCAAAACATCCAACAACTGTGTCAAACGCCTTTGCCAAATCAATAAACACTACTGCTACTGGTTCGGTCTTATCAATAGATTTATAGATTGAGGAAACCAAGCACTGAAGGGCGTCATCAGTTGAGATTCCTTCTTAAAAACCGAATTGCCGCTCCGAAATGAGACTATGTTTATCTATAAATTTTGTTAGCCTTCTCTTCACTGCCTTTTCCATCAATTTTGACAAGGTGGAGATTGAGGATATTGGTCTGTAATTACACAGATTCTCTTTTTGGTCTTTTTTATAGATTGGGGGAAATAAGAGCTGTTTTAAAGTGAGATGGACATACTCTACTAGTGAAAATTCAGTTTATTAGACTAGCAATAGGTGGACATAATTGACTTTCTAATTTTTTAAATATTTCGGCTTTCAAATTATCCATCCCAGGTGCTTTATTTAACTTCAGTGATCTCACATACTCACTAATTTCTCCTACAGTCACAGGTATCCAATAAAAAGTGTGAGGATTTTTAGTTCGTGCTGGAGGAGGATTAGTTGGTTGTGATATCTTGCGAGCTAGGTTTTCTCCTACCTTAGTGAAATAGTTGTTGAATTCTTCTGCAATTTTTTTTACACGTAAGCTTCTGAAGTTATTTCATTTATGTTTTGATTGGTTTTATCTTCGTGATTTACTAAATTCCACATATTTTTTGCATTGTTTCCATTTTTTTTTCTATTTCTGCTTGATAAAACTTACGTTTAGTAATTTTAATAAGGTCATTTGTATGCTTACGGTAACTGACGTATGTTTGTTTTTCATTCCATCACCAATTACTTTGCATTTTTTATAAAGTTCATTTTTTTATTTATTGACTCTACTATAGCCGCGGTAATCATTTTTTTCGCTTGATTTTATTTTTATTTAGTTTTCTGATTTTTGTATTTTTGTTGACAACATTTTTCAGAATATTTAGTAATTTTTGAGTTCTCATATTTACATCATCAATATTATAGTAGCTTTCTCAGTTATAATTATCTAAGTCGTTTTTCATTTGGACATAATTTATGTGTGTTTTGTACTTGTCAACTTCAGAGTTTCTGGTAATATTTTTTACTCGAAAACTCATTAGTGTAGCTCGATGATCTGTTATATTATTTTCATAAACAGCAGCAATAGCTTCATCAACAGAAGACTGTGTCCCTGCCTTAGAGAATATATGGTCTAGGCAACTTCGGGAATCTTTTGTATTAATGTATGTATGTATGTATTAATTAAATATGAAAGAATGCCCAAATGAAAATGAAATTCGACGGCTTCGAGCGTTCTTTCCAAAAATTATTCGTTCAACTTGTTACGAATGTATCCACAACTTTACGAGAGCACTGAATTTAACGGACGCACTGTATACAAACCCTATGTGTGATATATTTTTGAAATAAACTTTCCATGGAGATTTCAGAAATTGATAATATATAGGGTGTTCCATTTGAAAAAATTGTCGTGGACGTCTTTAGTCAAACGTGGATCACAATTTTGTTCTGCTTGCGGACTATTTGAAATGAGCCGTAGAATTTCTATGCGAATACGAGTCGGATATTATCGTTGAGTGGTAATACGTAGAAGATATTTTTGTTTCTTCAATAATAATAATAGTGTTTATTCACATAAGTGTAAAGACGGAGTAACAAAGGTATCAATGAAATCCGCAAATAAACAAAATATCACAGAAGCAAAATATGTTGTTGTGATTTGATATGTAAATAGCAGGGTAGTATATAAAATTGTTTTGATAAGTAAACATTTATATATATATATATATATATATATATATATATATATATGAATTTGAAATAAACTTAGTAGAAAGGATATTCCTTGAGATTGCTGTCAAATTAAATGGCCAGTGAAAAAAGAAAAACTCTTTCTTATGTTGTCAAGCTTTCGAAAATGTTTATTTTCATTATCAAGACAGCTGTGAAAAAAGGAAAACACAATTGTGAAAAGTAATTTTAAACAAATTTAAAGAACTTACTAAGGTGAGGTTAAGTGAAGACAGCGATCTAATCACCATTGTGTGATTGAAGAACTTTTCAAAATCATATCACTATGAAACACTACTAGTAATATATATAAAAATTGAACAATTGTAAAAGCACATATTGTTTAGGAACATAATTTAAACAATTTAAAATTTGACAGGACAATTACCACATGGTTAAAGCATGACTGAAAATGGAAATGGTGGATGACAGGAAATGCAAGACAGAAAGTGTCAAGTGTCATATGTCAAAGTCAAACTGTCATGGGAGAAACATGTGTTTTGTCCACAAAACAAAAGGAATAGTACCAATCTATATGACAAAAATTGATAATGAGAGAAAAAATCATTACTTTAGTTTTTCTTTCAAAACTTCAGTTAGAATCAAGTTTCAACAAGTAATTGTAAATAACACTTAGGTTGGAAATATCAGATCGTTTATTCATCTATTAGGTTCATTTTTTATGTAAACCATTTCAAGGAAATTCCTTTTGTGGTAGTTATTCTCTACTGCTAAAATAGAAGGTTGTTGAAATTACTGAAATGATTAGAGTTAATATTATGTTCAGCTAATGCACAACTATTTTTATTTTATTTTTCAATCACTCTTATGAGATGCTATGCGGCCTGTTAAATTCCTACTCGTCTGACCGATATAAATTTTATCACAGTTAAGGCAAGGAATACTATAAATTACATTTTATTTTTCATAGATCGTTAAAGGGGCTTTAGTTCTAGTGTAAAGACTAGCAATAGTTTTGATATTTTTGTTAGCAATGCGTAGTTTATCTAATTTAAACACGTTAGTCAGTTTAGAAGTTAGTTCTCTCACATATGGTAATGTTTTATATATAAATGATTCTACTGGTTGAGGTTGAACAATTGAGTTTATAATTGGAGAATTTAATGTTACAGATCAGATACTAATTTGTTGGCATTCTGTTGCAATATATCTGATCTATTAAAGAAAGAACTTATTGATTCAACCACAGCTAAAAAATTGAATATTCATAATTCCATAGCCCCCAGATTCTATGCTTTACCTAAAATACATAAACCCACTCTAGCTATGAGACCTATTGTATCCTCAGTTAATGCTCCTAACAGTCACTTGGCAAAATTTTTAACATCAATTCTAACTAATGCTTATAACATAGACAATGAATACTATATGAAAGATTCTTTTGATTTCAGCATATTCATCAATAATTACGTACTTCCTGAAAATTACATCATAGTCAGTTTTGATGTTGACTCCCTTTTTACAAACCTCCCGTTTGAAGTTATTAGAAATTTTTTGAAATTATTCTTAAAAAAAGACTATATCTCTACTTTGAAGTTAACAATCTCCTTAACACGGATCAATATGGTTTTAGAAAATCTTGTTCTAGTATACAAGCTGTTGTTCGTGTGGTCAAGAGCATAGTTGATGGTTTTGAACAAAAACAGCATAGCTCAGCCACATTGTGCGATCTGAGCAAGGCGTTTGACTGTGTTTCTCACCACAATCTACTAATGAAACTGAATGAATACGGAATCAGAGGTACTCCTCTTCAGCTCTTCTGAACAATCGTAAACAATGCGTCGATCTTGGCGAAATAGAACTCATCTTGCCAATCGAACTATCCACAGGGCTCTGTTTTGGGACCTCTGTTGTTCATCATCTATATAAACGACTTCTTCTCTCACTTATTACCAGATAAATGCGTAATCTATGCCGATGATACAACTCTTCTGTGTACTAACCAAAACTGTGAGAACTTGCTTGCCACAATGAAAACTGTGGTGAATCAGGCTGAGAAATGGTTCAATGCCAACCTTCTGAAACTGAATAAAGATAAAACTCAAACTATCACATTCTCTACAAATAATAACATAGCTGAAGGTGAAACTGTCGAACTACTAGGCATCACCCTAGACGATACTCTGAATTGGTCATATCACATTGAAGAATTAGGCTCGAAACTTTCTAAATATCTATTTTTACTTGGCAATTGAAGAATTTTGTCAGCTTGAACACTCCTTGTTGTTCGTTGTCTGGAATTACATTTTTAAATGTCCTCGGAGTGTTGTAGATCTTTCTTACTATAGTGGGTGTTGGATCCTTCTTCGAAAGTTTATAGTTCCCTGTATGGTGTAACGACTCTATCTTGCATTCATATGTTGTGTATCTTTCGGAATGAAATTCACCACCACACCGCGAGTAATTGCACGCACCACTGCACATGGAATTACACGTACCATTGCACCGACAGACATATAAATTGGTGAGTAGCATCTGAACTTGTCAGTATTCACCTGAAGACGATTGCAGATACAAGCATTCGAAACGTCGTGAAAACCTTCGAAACGATGGACATCCGAAACGAGAGTAATCAAGCTACCACATCGCCTACAACCTTCATACAAAACTCCATTTCCGAATGGATTCCGTGGCAATACTCTGATTGAATTATCCAATGTCCATTTTTTATTCCACACGGAAATATGTCTAATATCTTAACATAATGTACGATAAAACAAATGGTCTAAGCTGGGTAGTGAGTAATTTACCCGATAATAACATTCGACGTTTGTTTGTATGGACCGAAGAATATGCATTAAAAAGGCTTTTACTCTTTTTCAATGCTCATTTTTACTAAAATATCGGTTCATTCTGAACCATCCGGCGTTATGAATTCAGGCGCTAATAGAACCAGAGATTCAATTATTTTTTCTTATCACTTGACCGCCGGCAAAGTTTTTGCTCTCATACCAATGGTGAGCACATGGAAAAGTATGCTTTCAAAATGCTACGTTTTGTGTTTTTACTCGCCATTCATTGCGTCAGCGGCATATCACCTTGAGATGTGGACTGATATGGTCATGAAGGAAAGAATTTCAGTTTCTTTATTCATGTCTCTTTGCGTTGTCACGTCAGCTCAATGTTTTTTTATGTTAATTCAACTGTACTGCGTCCTAGTGAGTGAACGGTACTGGAAAAAACTGATCAGGAACCTCCATCGACACGATGTGAGTTTGAGCAATTTTCATTTCACTGATGTTGACCTGAAACCTCGCGTACTGCTATTGGGTCCATTCTATGTAGTATCGATATCTATTACCGTATACGGATTGTCTGTGTCAGGATGGAGGAATTTAAGCATATCGAGGATTTCATTGAGGATAGAACAAGTCGTCATACTGATCCAGTCTCTCATCTCCACAACGATCATTTATGACCTATGCGACCTCTAGAAAGGCGATACAATTCTCTGACGCACGTCGTTGCTAGATCTTTGGGAACATCCAAAGAGATCATCATGTAAGTACAGAGTGAAAAAGCCAAAAGCTTGTACTATTCACTTCATGGTATGGTTAACAATTCAATCATATTTTCGGAGCGTACTTCGTGGCGAGTCTCTTTGCCTCTTCCGTGGATATCACCATGGTATTCAACTTTTTATCGTTGGCATATTCAAGAAGGAAGTTGTGGAGAAGAATGTTGGGGGGTGGCAATGAGTCTTATCAGATGGGTGAGTAAATAATTAGTAATGTAAATGTAAATGTAAACGGAATAAATTCATGATTTCAATTGTTGTGCATATTTATAAAAAATCCCGAAATAAATCAATTTCAGATTTTGAAATGACATCCTGCAATGACAAAATTTCATCCTCACTTTCAACCCCCTTCGAGTGACAGTTACGACTCCCAAATTTTTAAACGGGAAGTAGGGGCATGTGATACATCATTTGAAAGGTCTTTTCCATCCTCTCTTCAAAAATGTTATTTTTTTCGATTTTTTTTCGAAAAATTAACAAGAAAAAATTAAATCATCAGTTCAGTTCTTGATGATGTAAAAAACAAAAAAATAACATGAATGTCAACGTAGAAAGTGTTCAAAATGCTCGCTTCGAATGTCTTGGCAACATCCTAATCTTGAATAAAACTGTCTTCTAACGTTTTGGAACATCTGTGGTGTGACCGACCTGATCACAAGCGTTATTCTTCTTCTCAAGTCAACTTAATCTAATGGTTTAGTTTTGTATACCATACTTTCCATATATCCCCATAAGAAGAAGTCCAATGGCGTGAGATCGGGTGATAGTGCAGGCCATTCAATCCATCCTCGCCTCCCAATCCACCGATTTGGAAATATTCGGTGTAGGTACTGCCGGACATTGATTTGGTAATGTGGCGGTATTCCATCTCGCTGAAACTTGTGGGTTTGCTGGATCAGGATATAAGTTTGCCAAAGTTGGCACAACGTTATTTTGGATAATCGCTAAATAATTATCCCCATTCAAATTGGAATCAATGAAAAACGGACCGATGACATGGTTTCCAACTATCCCTGTCCAAATATTAACCTTTATTTTCTTCTCTCATCTTCCATGAGCTCCTGAGTAAGTATCATTTCATGGGGATGCATTTTATTTTCTTTTTTCATCTGCCTCACATGTCCAAGCTCGCGAAATTGCTTTTCTATTTTACTCATTGTTCCTGGAGATATAGGCGGCAAATCCGGGAATTTTTCGTGAAATAGGCGAGCAACTTCGATCTGTGTTCGAGTGTTGTCTCCGTAACCAATCATCTGCAGAACTGTTATTTTGTGCATTTCTGTTAAACGAACCATGTTTCTGAATTGCAGTTGACGAAATTCAAACGACAAGTATAACAGGAAAATACAACAGGAAACAGAAAAATAAACATGTTAAATCACTGAAGCTAGAAGCTTGTATGTGATAATTAATATAATAAAATCTAACAATAATTATGCATGTATACTATTTAAAAACACTAATTAGTAGAATAAATAAGTAACGAACATAACATATACACTTGCATTTCATATAAATAATAATTAATTTTTGGTTATGTAGAGTTCACATTTCACAGTTTTGTTGTGTAGTCGTAGACATAGACAAGAGTTCGTAGTAGGAGATTTAAGCCGGTTCTGGGTCTCCCCCCACCACTATGACGTCACGTGTGACCTTGAATGGTTACAGGTGTGCACTGTGGTGTGTGTTTGACCTTGAGATTTGACTTTGAGATTTGTCATTGAGTTTTGACATTGGGTTTGGTCGACTTTGAGATTCGACTTCAGTTTTGACCTTGAGTTTGACCTAGAGATTCATAACATTAAGATTTGAGTTTGAGATTTGACCTTGAGTTCTGATGTTGGGATTGTTTCGGCAATCTTAAGATTTGATCTCGATGTTTGTTTGACCTTGACTAATGTTGTGGTGTAGGCATACATATTCTGTGTAGTCATGACCTTCATGAATCCTTGCTTCCTCCAAGCGAGGAGGGCATTCATCCTGAGAGCTAAGAGTGAACTGCGAGTATTGATGAGTGTGTTGATGGTCAAGTGCGCAATGACCTTCACACCCCCATCTACTGGAAATGGGGTGGGGATGTCTCTTATAAAAATGTGTGGAGTCGTTGATGAGGAATCAGATGTTAGATAATATCATCAGAGTGAATACAGAGTACAGAAGTTTCTAATTCAGTGAGTGTATTTTTTATAAGGTGAAATAATCTATATTTTTCATACAGTCTTACTATGTCTTTTCTTCAAAAGTTGTGGATTTGTCGTAGATCGGGTGTGGTCGCGTTTGGTATTTTGGGTCGAATTCTGTTTGATTTGACGTATCGTATATCTTTTATGAGGTGTGGTCAGGGTTGTGTAATGCTGACTAAAATTAATTCAGAAATTTCAAGTCGATGAGATCATTTAGGAATTTTCTCTCAGTGTTTGTTATCCATACTTTAACGTTATATTTGAATGATTTGAAATTTTTCATATTCTTCAAATTTTCCGGTAGTAAATTGTATAACTTAGGAGCTATAAATTCAACGGATCGTTGACCTATAGTTTTTTCTCGGTTCGGAACAAATGTGGATGTCTTTCTTGTTCGAGTGTCGTATTGATGTTCAATTGGTTGTAATTTAATTTTATTTTTATGAATAGTCGTTAGTATTCGATGGCAAAATAATTGCCTTATGTCGAAAATAGCATTCTCCGAATATAACAGGTCACTGGAATATCTTATGTTTTTTTTATAGATGATTCCCAGAATCCATTTCTGAACAATATTTAAGTTGTACAGATTACTTTCCGCCACGCCTCCCCAGCCAAGGATTCCGTAATTTAGTTGGGACTGTACGAGTGCATAATATAATGTTCTTACATTTTTCGTATTCAGGTATTCCACAAGGTATCTGAACTTACTCAGTAAGCCCCTCAATTTGTTTTTCACATTCTCGGTGTGGAGGTCCCATCTCAAATGTCTATCTATAGTCATTCCCAGAGACTTTGATCGGTCTTTTTCTTTAATGATCGTGCTGTTGTCCACTATTAGAGGGCCTAGATCGGGTAAGTGATTCGAATATGAGGTGAAAGGAAGGTAATATGTTTTCTGATTGTTCATAGTCAGCGTATTGAATTTGAACCAGTCGCATATTCGCTTCAAATTGTGTTCTGCTATTGTCTTCAGATCTGCCCAAGTTTCCCCTTTATAGATTATAGCCATGTCATCTGCGAAGCTGATAAGTTCACCTCAAGATCCAAATGTCATTAGGCTGTTTACGTAAAGTGTGAATAATAGTGGTCCGAGTACCGTCCCCTGTGGAACTCCGTAAGTGACGGTTTTCGAGTCACTTCTAGTTCCATCAATCTCAACTATTTGTTACGGTTTGACAGATAATCTTTCAGTAAATTGAAGGTTGGCCCTCTTATACCGTAGGAGTAGATTTTTTGTAGTAAACGTTCATGGCACACGGTATCAAAGACCTCTGACAGATCCACGAAAATGCATATAAGCGGTTGTTTTTTGGCCAGCGCCTTATATATATCCGATGTAAGATTCAATATGGCATCTTCTGTACTACGACTTTCTCTAAATCCGAATTGATTGTTAGAAAGTATTTCAAATTTTTCCATGAATTTATCTATTCTTTTCTTCACAAGTTTTTCAAAGAGTTTAGAAAATACCGACAGTAAGGAGATTGGACGATAATTTTCTATTCTCTCTCTACTTCCGTTTTTGTGTAGGGGTTTGATGATTCCTAGTTTGAGACAATCTGGAAATTCACCTTGCTCAAAACATTTATTTATTATAAAATTCAGTGGAATAGCTATTTGATTACTCAGCTGTTTGATTGTTTCAGATCCAATTAGATCCCATCCAGGTGATTTTTTGGGTTTTAGGTCATTGATAACGTCCATAATTTCTTTTCATTAGTTGGTTCCAAGTATATACTATTCTCAATGTTGTCAATATTGTCTGTGAAATTAGCAGGTTTGATTATTTCTTTTGCATATTTCTCTCCTAGTCCACTGTAATGAATGTTAAATTGATCCACGATTTCCTTTTTAGATTTTATGATTTTCCCATTAATTTCTATAGTTTCAATTTTTGTATTTGTTTTTGGTTTAGGGCATATGTCATTAATCGCATTCCATGCCACTGGATGTGTTTGGACTCTTTTCTATGATTTTGTTCATATATTCTTTCTTTGCTATGTTTGTAGTTTGTCTAAGATGTTTTTGAGAGTTCGTACCTTTCCTTAGCCTAATATTATGGGGATCTGAACGTAATTGAATGTAAATATTATTTTTTTCATTGGCTTTTTTTAATATTTCCGGTGTTATCCAGGCTTTTTTTACTTTGTAAATTTTAATTTTTATAGTTTTTGTATGTTTTTTGTATATCGTTTTAAAGTATGTATGAATGTGTCCATCATTTCATTTACATCTTGTGTATTATGAATTTCAGTCCAATTTTCATTACTGATATCTATTCTTAAAGTATTATAATTAGTGTACTTTTTATATTTATTTTGTTCATGGTCATTAATTGTATTTTTGCTGCAGTTATACTCCAAGGAAATGGGAAAGTGATCAGTAATGTCATAGTCGAATACATAGGATTTGAAGTTATTTTGGTTATTGGGATTTTTCACAAATATATGATCCAGGCACGTTTTGCTGCTCGGTCTTGTTATTCTATTTATATAAGATATGAAATTAAATGAATTCAATACATTTTTATAGTCTTCTATTTCATTTGTGTTGTTTTTGAGCAAATCGATATTTATGTCTCCGATAATTATGTGGAATTTATTTTTCTTCTTCGAGTCCAAGTAGTTGTAAAGTTCTGTATTGAAAATATTCTTTTCGGTACTAGGTGATCTATAAATAGCTGTTATGACTAGTTTGATTTGGTTAACGATAACGTGTATTTCTATAGCAGTACTTAGAGCGATTTGAACAGTTTTTATTTGCGAACTGATAAATATAATTATTCCATCGTTCCTATTCAATGTTCCATGGCTATAGATATTTTCATAGCCCGATATTATAAGTTTCACTTGTGATGATGAAAGTCTCTGTTAAAATTATAATCTCAAATTGTTGTTTGAATTGGTTCAGGAAAATGAGTAATTCATCAAAGTTTTTACTTACACTGCGGATATTCACATGAAGAATCTTGAGTTTACATTCGCTATTACTCTGAACATCATAATCAAAATTGTTTATATTGTTGTTTATAACACTGACAACTACTGTCATGCCATAACAATTGAAACAAAACTAACATTGCCATGCTAACTTTTTCAATGGGCTACTAGACTGCCATTATAATAACGAATTTCATGATGATAGATAATATGAGATCAAATGAAATCTATCAACATCTGTCTGATAATAATTTTATGACATGTGGTAGTTTTCATAAAATTAATTTTAAAATATGAAAGAATCCCGCCGATTGTTCTCAAGAAATGTGCCCCCGAACTAACACCTGTTCTTTGCAAGTTGTTCAACCACTTTTACAATTTGGGGGTATTTCCGTCCAATTGGAAAATTGTAAGAGTACAGCCAGTCCCTAAAAAAGGCAAAAAGGCCCTACCTAGCAACTACAGACCTATCGCACTGCTATCTATTATTTCAAAGGTCATGGAAAAAGCCATCAACATCGAGCTCATGAAATATCTGGAAGACTCAGGAATTGTCAACGATAGGCAATATGGCTTCCGCCATCAGAGATCAACTGGTGACCTGCTCGCTTACGTCTCACATATATGGCAGCTATCTATTGAAAAGTATGGAGAAACTTTAGCTGTGGCATTAGATATCTCCAAGGCGTTCGATCGAGTTTGGCACCAGGGACTCCTCGCCAAGCTTCCGTCTTATGGCTTGCCCCCTCAGCTGTGTTCTCTGCTTGCTAGTTTTCTCTCAAACAGGTCTCTCCATGTAGTGGTCGATGGAGTTTCATCTGACACTCTACTCATAAATGCTGGTGTTCCGCAAGGATCTATTCTCGCACCAACACTATTTCTACTTCACATCAACGACCTGTTGAAAGCAACTTCATGTCCAGTACACAGCTTTGCCGATGATAGTACCCTCCATACCGCTTTCTCTTCCAGGGCCCCTATATCAGCCCGTGAAACCAGAAATGAACGAGGAAGAAATGTTAATAATATAAATATGGACTTAGCAACAATTGTGGGGATCTAATAACTTGGTAGAATTCAATGCAAACAAAACACAAGCATGTCTTTTCTCTACAAAAGCCGATCTCACTGTGCCTAACATAACTTTGTCAGGAGTAACCATACCACTGAAGTCATCCATATCGATGCTTGGTATTACTATCAGCAATAACCTCTCCTGGGAAAATCACGTGAGGTCCATTGCCAAACCCACCACTAAGTCATCCTGAGACTCGCACACCTGACCCAAAACTTGGTTTTTTGTTTCGTGCCAAGAGCTATTTCACCCCCACCCAGCTGCTTATGATCTATAAGGCACAGATCCGACCTGTCCTGGAATACTGTTCCCATATTTGGAGCGCGGCACCTAAACATATCCTGAGGCTATTGGATTCTGTCCAAAAGAGGGGCAATTCGTCTCATCGGTGATGCCTCGCTTACAAACTCGCTCACTTGTCTGGAACACCGTAGAAAAGTTGACGATTTGTCTCTATTTTATAGATATTTTCATGGGCGATGCTCTTCTGAAATATCAACAATCGTTCCTGCTTTGGCAGTCTCTTCGAGACTAACCCGTCAAGTTCAGTCATCACACCCCTTCGTGGTCACTTTGGAGACCTGCAGAACATCACTTTCCAAAGACTCGTTCATCCAACGAACAGCGAAGCTTTGGAACTCATTGCCTAGGAAGGTGTTCCCCGAGGCATACCAACTCCTACCTTCTTTCCCTTGGTTTCCACGATGTTCTCTGAACATTACAGGATATCCCTTTTCGTGGGAACCAGAACATAAAAAAAAAAAAAAAAATTGGCATCTTTCCGAATATATTGAAGATACTTAAATTATCCGTTTTTGAAAGATAAAGAGCAACGACTTTCCCAGATATGTTCTATTCACGGATGAAGTATGTTTCACAGGAGATGGATATTTCAATAGCAGAAACAGCCATTTATGGGATGAACAAAATCCGCATGGAACGTTTCGAAAAGGCTACCAACAAAAGTTTTCAGTGAATATTTGGGTAGGAATGTTCGAAAATCGTTGGACCATATCTTTTTCCCTCCCGTTTGAATGAGCAGAACTACCGAGTGTTTCTTGAACATGTTTTACCTGGGCTACTTGAAGACATATCTCTATTGTTTCATCAAAAAATGTGGTATCAATATGATGGAGCACCGGCCCATTTCCAACGAATCGTTCGTCAATTTCTCGATCAAACATTCCATAATCGATGGATAGGTAGACATGGTCCCATACATTGGCCTGCACGTTCTCCTTACTTGACTTCACTATACTTTTTTTTGTGGGGATACCTTGAATCCCTAGTGTATGAAACACCTGTAGAATCTGTGGAAGATTTTACGGCAAGAATTTTAGCAGCATGTACGTTAATACAGGATACACCAGGAATATTCCAAAGTGTGCGACAGTCGATGATACGGAGCTGCCAATTGTGTATTGAACAAAATGGTCGTTCCTATGTAGTGTACCCACTAAACATTTTCTATCATTAAAGTGAATTTTAATACACAATAATTGTTTTTCTTCACCAAAAACATGTTGATTGGATAATATTTTCCTAGATAATACAATAAGAAATGGCTTTGATGATGATACCCCAACATAAACTTCAACTAATTGAGAGTACTTATCTTCAGTTTTCCGCAAAAATTATTTCAGGCCTTAACTCTCATCTAAGTGGAGTGTTATGAATTTGAGGTTGGGTTTGTCAGTTGATCTGTCAAAACAATCATATGCAAGGAAGTGAATCAGTGAATCCGCGACATCCTTTCGATCAAATAATATGATGAATGAAAAAATCGAGTTATCGGTCTCATTCTGACTCACCCGTACTATGTTTTCGATTCTCCCAACATTAAAAAATGTTCAGGAGGTTGGCACATATTCCGATATGTTGTAAGAAATTAGCATCATGCGATTATTGCACATAGGAAATTATGTCTCTACTAAGGACATATCTTCAGTTTTTCTCAATTATCTCAGAAATGTCCACTTTTGAGCACACGGAATATGACTTTAAGGTTGAGAATCGATGAGCCGAACTGATGTCAAACACTCATTTGTACATTCACTTCTCCCAAGAAAATATGAAGGAACATATGACCACATACCATCGTAACTACGCCACTGGTTAACGAAAATTAAGAATTATAACCTCAAATTAGCACGTTGATAAACATTGATTAGTGTACCATGTTTAAAAGAATTTCCATCAGGAATTTTGGAGAAAACAAATTAAATCTTTCTTTTTTTCGCACTTTTGACACCCTGTATCTCAGAGGGGATGCATTTTAGGACATACCTTCATAGCAACTTCTCACCTCGAAATGAGGTGAGGAATCTGTCGGTCTTATTCTGACTCACCCTATATATATATATATATATATATATATATATATATATATATATTGTTATATAATGTTGATTCTTATGAAATGAATTTTGTTAATTATTCAATTTGATAATATTTTCTTACAAATATATTTTTTGCACCGCGTTGTGCACCAATTGTAATAAAATGTGAATTGTAAGAATAGGTGTTGATTAATTTTCCAGCGTTGTGCTTACAAATTGATATGATATGTGATATGTAATTATTTTTTTCCTGTATGATATATTGCAATGTAATAATAATTGCTAGCTAACGTCACTGTTTTCTCGTCACGTTGCTGCCAATTGTTATCACTTTTCTTACCACGACTCAACTCAGTTGGTACGCCTTTCGTCTCAGATAGCCGGTTCAGGCAATAGAGCCACTGCTTGATGTCAAATTCAATCTATTCAATGTTTATAAGTACGATTGCAGATCATTGTGGAAAATAAACGAAAAAGTATCGAAAAACAATTATTTCCTTTATTCAGGAAAACTTATATTTACCTGGCCTACGATAAATAACTTATACTATGATTATTTCACAAATTTTCATAGACAATCATGAGAAACGGTAATTAATAAATTATACACAACCTCACTTTTACTCTGAAGGTTGAAAATTCTTTAATAGTTCAATATCAAAATGAAATAGAGTTCTTCTGGTGTGATACGAGTTATTTCTGAGGTTATTCAGTTTCCGATGTGCAGTAGAAAAGTTTATACCTGACGCTGGAACTGTCGCTGTTACAATACACACCAAGAAATTGAATCCTCCTTCAATCTACCGCTCTCAGGCTCTCCAATACCAAAAAGGAAACCATACAAATCCAGAAATCAGCTTTGAAATAGTTTTATGTGGAGAGGTAATTTTCGTTTGCTCTATTTATTTTTATTGAAATTCTCTCTTGAAAGTTGAGTTGGTTGGGTTCTAATAGAGAAACTACCTTATATTGATGAAGTTCTTGAATTTTTCTTTTTCTAAAGTACGAACGTGGCGTTTTTTTCAAAAAATTTTTCAATCTCCCTAGTGGCTTTGTTTTCTATCACCTGGATAGCATTTCTCCTTTTTTCCATATCATTTGAATTTTCAAATTCGCGCACTTTCTTGTCACATTACCACCCTTTGGGGTTATTTGTCAAAACTTATAAACTAAAATATTTTCTTTTCTTACAAACTATGTACAATATTCAATGATAATTGTCTCTGACACTTTACCGTTCTCATTTTCTCACAATTTCAAATCTTACATCTGACCATACTGTTACCTGATTGGCTATTGTCATCAAAAAGTTTGTTGTTCTCCCATTGGCTATTTTTAGTTAGATACAATTTCATATACTGTATGTTTCAAGCTTATAATTTTGTTGTTCACATTTTATTCAGGATGATTTTATAAATCTAGACTTTTTTGTTGTCTTTTGAACAATTATAGGTTGTAATCATCTTGACAATGTATGAAAATGATTGCATTATAGTATTTGTATATTTTTATCTATCAATATTATACATAGGCTTCATAAAAGAAATAGAATCTCAAAATATATGTAAAAACAATTAAAATAAATTACTGGTCTTTCATAACATAACAATATATACAGTGCTAGTCAAAAGTCCCCTCCCCCCCTCGTATCTTTTGAACGGGTATACTTATAATAATGAAATTTGGAGGGTGGAAATAAACGGATGTAGGCTTCTCAACTGGTCATAACAGGTGACGCAATAGTCATAAATGACGTCACAAGGCCACTGTGACCAATAATTTTAAATGGGACCCTATGGCAAGTGACAGCTCGTTTGAAAGGTATTGACAATACCTATTCAGTCATACCAATTTTGTTTGGGTTTCGGCTGATTTTGATTGATAAATTGAAGAAATACGAAAATTATAGTTTCGCATTTAATTAATAAAGATTTTAAAGTACGCCTCTGGTTAATTGTCAAAAAGGTTGACGTTTTTGAATTCTCTACTCGTCAAAAGTGTTCATACCTTGAAAATTTACCTAAGCTATTGTTTAACGAGACGTTTAAGTGTTTACATAGGCAAAATGGTACGTACTGTAGCCGACAAAGTAGCAGCTATCTTGATAATTGGTGAATGTAGAAACAATTTCCATGCAGCGGAACGACTGTTTAATGAGAGGTACCCCGATCGCCCTATATCGAGGGTTTATTTGAGGGAGCTTCTTCGGAAGTTTGAAGCATCAGGTAGTGTTCAAGATGCCAAACGATCTGGTCGACCAACAATTAGTGATGACAAAAAAATTGACATAATTGGAGAAATGGTAGTAAACCCTACTTCTTCCACAGCCCAAGTTGCGTCTATCTGTGAAGTCAGTCAAAGGACAGTACATAGGGTGTTGGCTAAAAACAAATTTCATCCATACAAATTACAAATGGTGCACCAACTTTCAGATGATGACCCCGACCGAAGACTAGAATTCTGTGAAACTATGTCCAATAAAATGAACCAACAACCAGGCTACATACAGACAATTTGTTTTAGTGACGAAAGTACTTTCTTTCTCAATGGAAATGTTAACACTCAAAATGTGAGGTATTGGAGTGACACAAATCCTCACATCTTTCGTGAAAAACATACTCAATTTCCAGAAAAAGTAAATGTTTAGGCAGGTATTTTGGGAAACCACATAGTTGGGCCTCTTTTTCTCAATGCTAACTTAACCGGTGAATTGTATCTGGAGATGTTACAAAATGATATTGAGTCGTTAATTCTTGAAATTCTAGAAGATGAATTCGACAACTTGGAAATAACGTTTCAACAAGATGGTGCTCCTGCACACTATTACGGTGCAGTAAGACGTTACCTAGATGAAGAATATCGTGGTAGATGGATTGGACGACGAGGTTCGATCGAATGGCCAGCTCGGTCACCGGACCTTACACCATTAGATTTTTTTCTATGGGGGTACTTGAAATCTAAGGTTTACGCTACAGCAACTGACAGTATTGCCATTCTGAAACAACGAATTGTTGAAGAATGTAGGGCAATTTCCGCTGACACACTGGGACGAGTACGACAAGAGTTTAGCAATAGGATGCATTACTGCCAGGAAGTAGATGGAGCACATTTTGAACACTTATTATAAGAACTGGTTCTTAAATCTTTATTAATTAAATGCGAAACTATAATTTTCGTATTTCTTCAATTTATCAATCAAAATCAGCCGAAACCCAAACAAAATTGGTATGACTGAATAGGTATTTTCAATACCTTTCAAACGAGCTGTCACTTGCCATAGGGTCCCATTTAAAATTATTGGTCACAGTGGCCTTGTGACGTCATTTATGACTATTGCGTCACCTGTTATGACCAGTTGAGAAGCCTACATCCGTTTATTTCCACCCTCCAAATTTCATTATTATAAGTATACCCGTTCAAAAGATACGAGGGGGGGAGGGGACTTTTGACTAGCACTGTATATATATATATATATATATATATATATATATATATATATATATATATACATATATATATATATATATATATATATATATATATATATATTTATATATACAGGATGTTTCTTAATAACATGCTGATATTTGGGGAGGTTGTCCTTGGGTCCATTTTGAGAAAAAACTCCATATGTTTTAAAGGTCTTAACTTTTGAACCACAGGGTCCAATAGTCCACATCTTCTATGCATCAAAAGACATTTTCTGGTATGCAACATAATTTTGTATTCCCGCCAGTGGTGTTCGTGCGGGATCTGCACTAAATCATTTTTTGAAACTCTCATTTGTTTCTGAGCAAATCTGGTCTCCTGATTTTGTTTCGTTTGACGTACGGTTTAAGCATAAAAAAATAAAATTCATTAATTTGCACCTCGCTAGACAACAAAAAACAATGTATGTATCTTTAAACAAAAATGTATCTAAGAGAAGTATTCTCAAACGGTAAAATTATAAAATAAAGTATTCTGTTCCACCTACCACGAAAGGGATGAATACCCCGAAACTGGTCTATAGGCGGTCAGCCCGAGTCAGGTGGTAAATATTCATTTATTTCGTAATAAAAATTTGCAAAGTAACCCTGTAAGACTTTGCACATTATCCATCGGATGTGATCCAACGTCCGTCGAGGTATAAGCCCCGGAAAATGTTGTTTTTTTATAAATAAAATTGTATTGATATAAACTATTTCGTATCTGATTAAAAAAGTTTAATAAAAGAATCCGAATGTCCATTTATTTTCGAGGGTCTGGAGAAGTAATAATTTTTTCCCTCCGTATGATTATTAGATTGATACATTCAAATCATTTCCCTGGCGTGTGTTATGATGGATTACTCCTAACAAAACTTTCTTGGATAAATGGACAATGAATGGAGGAAACAAATTACTTTTCCAGCGAACAATTTCCAGTAGTTACTCACTTGTTCATCGAAATACATCGAAAGAAATGGATTTCGTTACGGATAAAAGAAACGATGTAATTCTATTCAAATATTATCTGAAAATGGGAAGAATTTTCGCTCTGATACCTGTTTTATATACGTGGAAAAAAAACATTTCTAAAGTGTGCGTTTTCATTTTCTACTCATCACTTATAGTTCTGGTGATTAATCGATATTTTTTCTTTGTTCGTTTGAACTTTGAAGGAATGCTGTCTATTCCCGCTGTTATTCCTCTTTGCGCTATGGTAACACTCCGGTTGTATTCGTTGATAACGCAGGTACATGGTGCTATTAGAAGTGAACTGCACTGGAAAAAAATGTTGAGGAACCTATCTCGACTTGATGCACTCTTGAGCCATATCCATGTCATCGATATTACCATAAAAAAACATGTAGTGGTACTTGTTCCTTTTTATACGTCTGCCATATTTTTGAAAGTTTATGCATAACTCAAAACCTCTTTTAATATGTACAGCTTATATTCCACCAAATACAACATATGATGACTATGACGAATTCTTTGGATTCCTTGAAGATTCTGCTGAACTGAATAAGGCAATTATCATTGGAGACTTCAACATCAGTGAATTACATGACTACTATGATATTGGAAGCCTAACGAACCTAACCTGTCGCTTTATCAACTTTTTGGGTTTTTGCGATTCAGCACAACGCAATTATGTGAGAAACAACAATAACAGGTTACTGGATTTGGTTATCTGTCCAGCTGAAACTAGGTGTGTAGTGCAACATAATGATGACCCAATAGTTCCTATTGATCTCCATCATCCAGGACTCACAGTGCAACTATCTATTAGTACTGGTAATGTAAAAAATTTTGTTTCGTCTGTTAAAAGGTTTGATTTGAAAAGAATTGACGAAGCTAAGTTCTCTCATCTACTCAGTGAACTGAACTGGTCTCAAGCTTTACTTCACCTTGATAGTGTTGATTCTATGTGCACAATACTTAATGACTCTTTGCACAACATTATGTCCAAATGTGCTCCTCTGCTCAAATGTAGATCACGTAGGTTCCCTGCGTGGTTTGGCAAATGTACTATAAATAAAATCAAATCAAAAAATCATTATCTGAAAATGTACAAAAAAACCAAATACCTTTCTTATTTACAGCGAGTCAAAAACGTCAGAAAATTGATCAAATTGAGTATAGCAACTGACTATAAGTTATACATCGAGAGATCTGAAGAAATGCTCAAACATAACCCTCGTGGGTTTTGGAACTATATCAACTCAAAGAAAAACAAATCTCGCATCCCAGGAGAAATGATTCATAACAATAACATACTTTCTTCACCTCTCTCAATAGTCAACGGTTTTGCAGCGAACTTTAGTAGTGTGTATAGCCAAGATGATGGTAATAACGTAGACTTAAGCGACAACCTATCTGATCTGACAATGATGCCAAGTCACCATTTCTTGAACCTTTCAACCATCACCAAGGAACAAATCAATAATGCCGCAAAAAAACTCAAAAATAAACTCACTTGTGGTCCCGATGGGATCCCTGTTAAAATAGTCAAAAATCACATTAACCTTCTGGCTGATCCTCTATATATCATTCTCAATCTTGCCTTACAAAAAAACTATTATCCAAAGATTTGGAAATTGTCCAGAGTATGTCCTGTATTTAAATCCGGCAATATTACTCATGTTGAAAATTATAGACCAATAGTCATTATATAAGTTTTCTCAAAAATATTCGAGATTATACTATCTGAACTTATATACAATCATGTCAGGTCTTCTCTGTCTGACTTTCAGCATGGGTTTGTCAAAGCTAGAAACACTGCATCTAACCTCTGTATTTTTTCACAATTCGTTTCTGATTCACTTGACCAGAGAAACCAGGTGGATGTAATCTTTACTGACTTCAGTAAAGCTTTTGATCGCGTGTCTCACCTTCAACTACTTAAGAAGTTGCTAAGCTTTGGTATATCTACTAATATTCAGTTGCTGCTCAATTCATACCTAACAGAACGGAAACTCTTTGTTGAGTGTGATGGAATAAAATCCTCCTGCTTTACAGCCTCATCCGGTGTTCCTCAGGGGTCAAATCTTGGTCCCTTATTATTCCTGATATTCATCAATGATATCACTGATCATATTCATTCTAACAAGCTATTATTTGCTGATGATATGAAGATTTATAGAGAAATAAAGGACGAAACGGATTACATTGTACTTCAGGAAGATTTGAATTCTCTGAGTAATTGGTGCATTCAGAATAAACTCCACTTGAATACCAAAAAATGTAAAGTTATGACTTTCACTCGAAAACTAGTTCCACTCACATTTAATTATGAACTTGATGGTAAAACTCTATTGCATATCACTGAATCAAAGGACTTAGGAGTTATTTTTGATCAAAAACTGACTTTCTCAAATCATATTGAACATATCATTTCTAAATCGATAAAAAATTTAGGTTTTCTTATACGCAACTGTAAAGATTTCAAGTCGTTTGATTCATTGAAAAACATCTACTTATCTATGGTCAGAAGCAAACTTGAGTACTGCAGTGTTGTTTGGAATCCTTCCCATTCCAAATACATTATGGCTATTGAGAACGTTCAGAAGAAATTCTTGAAATATGCTTATTATAAAAAACATGGTATTTATCCCGCTAGAGGCTATAATTATGACCTCTTGCTACGGGAGTTTAATTTGATATCACTAAGAAAATATCGCGAAATGAGAGACATGTGCTTTATTTACAAATTAATACACAATCAAATAGATTGTCCAACTTTATTGTCACAAATGATGTTCAATGTACCTCGTTTCTCATCTCGCTCATGTAACACATTTTACTTACCCGTACCTAACACTGTGCATAACTTCAACTCACCTTTATCAACAATGTCTAGGAGCGTTAACAATTCACCCAATGTAGATATTTTCTTTTTGTCATTTGCACAATTCAAGCGTGATATTCTCAGCATACTTCCTAATTGATAATTATACATTACGCTCTCAGTCACTTAGTATTAATTATGCTTAGTATAAGACTACTCTTATCACCTATTAATAATTTTGTACACCTATTAATGGGCTCTTGGGCCTGTTGGATGTATTTTTGGAAATAAATAAATAAATAAATAAAATAAATATATTATGACAACAAACACTAAGTCAATCACATTACTTTCATTGATAGAGCGTTCAGAGGAAGTTTTTCTGCTGATCCAATCACTAATAATGATGACCATCATCAATGAGTTCTGTGACATGTTGAGCAGGCGATACGATTCATTGACGAATGTTATTGGTGAACTTCTGCGTTCCTCGAGAGAGATCGACTATGTAATATTCGAAGTTGGAAAAGCCAAATCGACATATCATCTACTCCACACCATCGTGGACCAGTTCAACTCCATTTTTGGGAAGTATATACTTTGCAGCTTTTGTGTTTCATCAACAAGCATCATCATGGCCCTCAATTTCTACCTGGGGGAACGTTTGGATGCATGTATTGAGAGATGTTGGGGGTTAACACATGTCTTCATGAGTGGGGTGAGTTCATTATATTGTCTTGAGTCATTAATCCAGTGGATAGAAAAACAAATTTACTGAAATCTAACGAAAACTACAAATCAGTTGAAATTCTGGATTCAGATGGAATTTATTCATTAGAATAGAATAGAATTTATTTATCAAACCACGTTACATGAAATTATATGTTTGTAGCATGTCAAGTGACAATAGTTAAAATTACAAGTAATAAAAATAGTTATTACAAATAAAATAAACAGGACAGAGTTACATATATATGTTTATACAAATGTTTAAAAGTTTTGAAACAGATGTTTAAAAGTTTTGAAACAACACAACAAAACAATCACAACATGGATTGTATCAGACATTCCCCTTAAGAGGGTTTCAGTGTTTTAGAATTCTCATTATAAATATTTTTATTGCGATATGGTTATGTAGTTGGGGTGAGTATCATGCAATCATGGTTAAATGATAGGAATTCCTCTATTGAGAAAAAACAATATAATAGTAAATGGTTCTTTACGCATTTCTCGAATTGGCTGAAATTTAATGATTTTACAGATGCTGGTAATTTATTAAAAATTCTGACATTTGTAGAATTTTGCTCTGTGACGGACAATCTGAATTTAGGAGTTCCGAGTTCTGATTCTTGTAGCGTGGTTATGGACATCAGCATTTTTTTAGTACAGAGTTATATTAGTAAAAGTCTCCAGTAGAGTTTGATAGATATAGAGACAAGGGATTGGTAAAATTCAGAATTAATTTATTTTTGATGTTTGATATTAAGAAGGAAAATACTTTTCAAATGAGGTGTCACTTGCCATATGTTGCCTTTTAAAAATTTAGGGGTGGTGGTCACAGATCCGGAGGATGAAATGTATTTCGGGTGAATTTCATCGCGAACAATGTCCCCCTCGAAAATGTAGTTGATGTGTCCGAGCGTTTTTATTAATTCGGTTCTGCCAACCTACAGAGCCGCTGTTTCGTTTTTTCAATGGCCCACTCTGTATATATATATATATATATATATATATATATATATATATATATATATATAAATATCTTTCTCTCGCAATATTAATTTTTATTTATTCCGTCATTAGGCGTATCCATTTCTGACAAAAAATTTCACGGCAATTTCATGACAATACTACTTTTTATTCCTACCCAATCCATTAATATTTGTTACAGAGGAATAATGTGAGAGAAAAACGGTCATTATCATTTCGATATCGACAGTTGTTTCTTTCAATATCGATTTGAAACGATTCCAATAATATTATCCTGAATTAGTTTTTCACGAGTTTTCAAACTGTTCATTGTGAAACATTCAACGCGATGTATCCAGGTGCGAAAAAAGCAAAAGATATTTCTTTTCTGTCATTCTTGTTGAACATAGGCAATGTATTAGCATTAATACCCGTAATTTCGTCGAAAATCACGTGGAAAAGTCGGCTTTTGAAATATTATATATTCTTCATCTATCCTCCTGCTAGTGCATTCGTATTGAGTCCCTATTTTATAATGATAAAACAGAGTATCGGACATGTTCCAACGTACGTGCTTGCCTCTTTTATTATGCTGGCCATCGATTCAACATTCTCATTGCTAATACAACAATATGGCGTCATCAAAAACAGATCAAGCTGGAGAAAACTCATCGGATATCTATCGCGACATGATAGAAAAATTAATCTCAAATATTTTGCTGATATTAATATAATGAATAGTGTACGGGTTTGTCTCTTCCGTTATATTATCGGACTGCTGATTCCAATTTGTTGTTATCTTATGTCAGGTTCCGTTTCGACGGACATAATACAGGTAACACTTCGTATATTGGGATTTATGATACTGGGCCAGTCGCTTCTGATGACAACGATTATTTCCACATTAAGTGATATACTGATAAGGCGATATGATCAGCTGACAAACACAATTAGCGGGAACCCCAAAACATGGCGACGTGTCGATCACGTGAGATTCAGATATGAGAGAGTTAAATGTATGTATTTTCATCTCTATATGACTGCAGAGCAATTCAACACAATTTTTGGGAAGTATTTGTTGAATACTTTTTTCCGTTCCTTCACAACCATCATTTCGGTGCTGAATATATTCTTAGAGGCTGGACTCGATAGACCAAGTGGATCGTACTGGGAGATAGCAGATCCCGTAATACAAGTGGTGAGTTATATTCATTATATATTATGTCTTTAAGGAATCCACTTATGTTCTGTGAATGAACGTCGCCTCTCTTTGCAATAGTGGTACAAATCCTCTGTTGAGGACAATGTTATACCTGTTTTCGTACCATAATCATTGATAGATAGAAAGATTTATTTAACAACGTATACAATTACAATCACAATTGTTTGCTGCAAGTCAGAAGAAAAGAAGAACAATAGAAAGAAGTGAAGACTTATGGCTAAAAGGTGTAGTCTGAGAAACAAATATCTAAAAGTCACAAAAACATATAGTCGGCCAATATATTTTCCGACGAGATGACATAACTCAAATACAAACTACAATGAAATATAGGAACAATCACATGGTAAAAAAACGAATTCACAATAAAATCATACTTTTGAAACATATATATATATATATATATATATATATATATAAATAGGAATGTATCTCGACCGGCTTATCATTATAAAATGAGTATCTATCGGGGATTCGGTCTTGAAGAAGGTACACTCTTTTTTGCTACCCGAGCTTTCGCAAATCTTTATTTGCTTTTTCGAGGGCTACAAAGTAAAAATATGGACATAAAAATATTTGAGCAATAATAGTATACATACTGTGCAATTTGAGATTTTCCTTGGACATCAAAGATTAGGAACATATTATATAATTATAAAAGTACAAAGGAAAACTTAAAAGATGTTGTGACATGAAAATTTGATCACTTACAATCATTAATCATGGATGTCAAATGAAATAGGTATATATAGAGGAGTTTCAATTCAGGTGTTTTCAAATGAAGAATGAGAAAATATCACATCCAACATTAAGAGAGAAAAATATAAAATTATTATATGAAATACTTTCCAATAATTCATATCCTTCAAATTTTTTTAAAAAATTATTATATAATACTACTTCTGCTGTCATTCAAACAGAAGTCCATCAAAATGAACAGTTATGTAATATCACATATTCGTCGATACCTTACATTCCTGAACTTTCTACTAAAATTATAAATGTATTCAAACATGAGAAAAACTTGAAAATTGCACAATAGAAAATAAAACCATTGGAAAACTTGTATACTAAATTGAAACAAAAAGATCATATTACCGAAAAGTCTAACGTGGTTTATGAAAAAAAAAAAAGAAAAAAAAATTTTTAAAACACGAATACATTACATAAAAGTAATTGTACAACTTTAAAAGAAAACTCTTGTTCCTTAACGAAACATGTCATGGATAACGATCACATCATGAATTATGATTGTGCCAAAATCTTACATGTTGAAAAAAATTTTAATAAAAGACATTTTTTAGAAATGGCTGAAATTAAATTACAAACTGATAATATGAATGAAAAAACTGATATTGATAACTTAAGTAAAATTTACTCGTATCTACTTTTACCAAAAAATCATTATTCATTTGAAAACACCTGAATTAAAACTCCTCTGTATATACCTATTTTATTTGACATCCATGATTGATGATTCTCAGTGATCAAATTTTCAATCCGTGCCTGATTAGGCATTCATTTATTCCTTTTATTAATAATAATAATAATAAACAATGTATTCACTTCCTGCACAAAATATCTACAAGCTCATTTTAATATTATACGGTGAATAAATCGAAACAAGAACTTACGAAGCAGAGAACTGCTTGTGTGTAATGGATAGTAGGTGATTTTGAAGGATGTTGGCAATCATGTTAATTATATACAAGTTAACATTGTTTGTATGGGGAATGATTACAAGTAATTAAGGCATATATTGTTATGGACATAGTACAGTAGACTGAATATTTAGAATTGACTTAGAATGATAAAATTCATATGGTAGCACATGCATATGGTATAAGACATATAAAAGAACTCACATCTTGTAAGGTCAGAATGAACATGCATGACGCATGTCGGAAAAACAATAATTATAAAAATATAACATTCATATTAATTATATATAAGGTAAACTTGTTTGTATAGGGAAACGATCACAGTTAATCAAGACATATTTGGTAAGGGACACAGTATAGTAGATTACATATTTAGAAATGACTTAACATGATAAAATTCATATGGTGGCGGCATGCACATGGTATAAAATGCAAAGGCAGGAGTCTCGACGGATAATCCTATAATTATGAATAAAGGTAAGAACAGGCAACGTGGTATTGAAGGGTAAGATATTATTATATGAAAATATCTATAGGGAGATTATATTTGGAAATGTAGCACATATGAGTTTGGAAAATTCCATAGTTAATGCTCTATCTTTGCAGTTATTTCTGCACGTGGTATGAGTTTGATATGTTGTTTGAGATTTTTTTTAACATTTTTGGGATTGCCTCACATTTCAGGTTTATCGGTGATGAGCAAAAGAGTTTTGGGCCTAAGTATCGATCCTTTTTTTGACCCACTGACTTTTGCATAACTGGTATCACAATATCTTTTTTGTGACGGGTGTTATATTTATGGTCTGAGATGATCAATTCATGTCTGTGTATATACTCATAAAACAGCTGTCGTGTGTCGACTATCTCGGATTCTGCGTATAGGAGGTCGCTTGGGTAGGTATAGTCTCTATGCAGAATGCATTTGAGAAAACGTTTTTGCATTACTTAAGGGAATGTAGATGAGTTTTGGAGACTCCACCCCAGCCAATTCTGCCATGTGTTAGAGGTGTTTGAACTAAACCTTTGCGAATCATCATTCTTCGTTCGAATTTGAGGATGTTGGTTATACTTTTGAATTTATACAGAATTAATCGTAATTTTTTCACCAAGTAATTAATATGTTGGTCCCATCTAAGGTGACTATCTAGGATTAAACCTGGGTACTTGATTTTTTTGACATTCCTGATAACGGCCTATCGGAGAGAGCAATATCATATTCAGGCAGGGCTGTATCATAGCTACTGAATGGTAAATAGAATGTTTACCACTACCGCGAATTTCTACAACAATATTGACATAGAAATGTCGAAGTGTACTCACCAAAATATTCTCTTGTGATATAACTACTGAAAATCACACGCGATGTATGAGAATAAATAAATGATTTCTGATTTTACAAAGAAAATTTCAGCGAACAACATATAGGACGTAAAAAAATATCATTTGTTTCTTTCTATTTCTGATTCTGCAGCATCTTCTATCCACGGAGGGTCATAACATTTTTCATCCCTCAGAGATCGTTGTCTGATTATTTCCTTCAGTACACAATCCATATAAAATATTTCTAACATGGGAACCATTTTTTCTCTCCGCGAAATTTCGTCTCTTTCTCAACGAATATCAAGGAAGAGAAATATTCAAGTCAAGTGAAAATGCCACAGATATTGGAAACTGCTTTTTTGTGAAATTTTAGCAAAAGATATATTTTTTTCTCAAAAATTATTAGCTGCAACTTCCAACTCTGAAATCTTCAGTTGTAAGAATGTAACCAGTGATGAAAAGGGAAACATTCTCAATTGAATATTGATAGAAAGATTTTTCTGTGAATTGAAAAATCCACGATTGAAATGAAGTTATTTTTTGTGAATGTCTAACAGAAAACAACTACTTCCCCGGCTAAAGCCACGCTGGACATTGAACTACATCTAAAGTTTATCTCTCAGTCGCAGATTATTCCACATTTGATTTTATGAACATCCTGTTTATATTTTCCACAAATCAAGTAACCAGTGAATTATGGCATCCAAAGATTATTCATCGATTTCATAAAAATCGGTTCGTTCCCAACGACTTATTCGAACAAACTGACAAAGTTGCAATCAAGAAAAATAAAAACTTTTTAACAAAAATCTAAACCGACGAAATACGGAACTGATAAGTAAAAAATAAAATAAACCTTCTTAGTCTCAATAACTGAGCTCCTGAACTAATGTAAGTAACTAATTTTGAGTCGGAGCCAAACAAACAAGCAAATAAATTAGGTAAGGCGTGAAATGATGGCATCGAGTTGCGCGGTTACATCCTGATAATTTTTTTGAAGTAATTTGATGATCTTCGTTGATTGTTCGTTTGGCGACTTGTTTTTTGATTACTTCCAAAATACTTACTTACCCACCTAACTTCAACTATTACCAGTTAAATTATATGATTATCTACTTTTACTATTTGTTATAATAGAAATTATTTTTGTTGTTCTGGTAGTTTATTTCATTACTTTGTATATTATTCTCATAGAATCAAATGATTATGACGGATGTAGGAGAACAAAAATAATGACAATAGCGATCTGTCATTGTCAAGTACATATGTGTGCCAATGTTCACAAGGGAAAAATCAATTATCCCCTATTTTTCTACCTGTGAAGGTGGATATTAGAAAAGAATCATCAAAATCGAAGAACCCAGTACAAATTTATGCCTGATAGAATCGGTTAACGGACCAGAATTCAGAGTGTAAGTGTTCACTATCCTTCATTTTGCTACCCTTAGGCGTGGATTTCATCTTTTAAATTCGAATGGGACCAACTTCAAAGTACACCCTATCAACTGAAAAAAAATATCGGACGTCTCAGTAAAAAGTTATGAGTGGTCATACATACAAAAATCTACGCGTCGACTAGAGAACCTCCTCCTTTTTGGTTTCGTCGGTTAAAAATACATATGAACCTTGGATTCAAAACTAATGTATGACCGGTTGACAATGCGAGATTTTCAAAACATTCACTAGAAGCTTATCAAAATGGGCGAGGACACCAAATTTTCAAAATATGTTGAATGGATTCTATAGCTTGTGAAAAGTCTGTTGGTAATTTTCTTTCTTTTTTCTAAATTTTCCAAAACTTGAAAAAAAATATTTGAAGTCGGAAAAATTCAAATGGCTTCCTTGTAGCGCCATGGCAAAGTGTTGTGACGTAATCACCCGATCAACCAATCCCACAGTTGACAGCTCCAATCAATTTCGCAACGTTGCCGTATTTTCAAATCTTAGGCCGCGCCTCCATATCATGAATAAATGATTGGCTTTCTCTCTAACAGAAATCGTTTTTATGGACCACAATGATTCGTATGATCAAAAGTAACAAGGCTTATGTGCACTGTAAAATCGACAATATAATGGTTTATGACCCTTGAAATCCGCCATCGTCACTTGACATTGCGAATAGTGTTCCAGTTCGGACATTTTGAGTTTAAGAAACTTAGCAATATTGCCGTTTAATGTCACAATCAACCCATTACGCCTATTGGCTGCTCGGTCGTTCACGTCGCAAAGGACGTCAATATTAGTAGCTTCAAAATTTGCTAGATTTTCAAAAACTAATGGAAACTGCTGTAATTAAAATTTGACTAAAAAAAAAATCTGGGTACATAAGTATATACATGCGTTATGTATTTTAAAGCATATTCGAAGCAAGAATAATTTTTCTATTTTAACGATTCCTCTGCCGCTGGAATAATATATTCTGCCGTAAAATCCGTAACCAGGGTTTGCTGATTTGACCTACAGAAGAAAACCCAACTGGCATGTTGCCAAGCTCGCCAATATAATAACGAATCTCTAGGTGAATTTCTTTAATCTTTGTTGGACCCCATAATAATGGTTATAACAACGTTGGATTTCATTTTCAAAGAATGTTATTTAGGAATAACTATTTCACGAATCATTTCTTCCTGATGAATTTCTATACCAAATGATAATTGATACTTCAAGAGAGCTATTACATAGAGTACGTAACTTTATCGGCAACAGTGCCAAAGAGTAGATCTATAATCTTTGAAAGTGCTCGCAGGCTCCGGTTATTGTCCCGTAGAAGGAATTAGTTTCGACTATAATTACCCATTTGCACGGTTGGAGACTTGGATAAATATTCACTATACACGAGTGTGTGTCGATTCCTATGTCCTCGAATAGCTCAGAAGGTAGAGCATATGACTAGAAATCATAAGGTCGTAGGTTCGACTCCCACTTGAGGATGCCTTTTTTCCCTAATTTAATAATTTGTCCTCTATGCCACAAAATTCTCCCTTTTTCATTAGATATTTCGGACACAATATTTCCACTTTCACCTTATATATTTGGCTGAATCTTATCAGTGGTTAGAGATCATCCGCTTAGATCTGCTACTGAAATTTTCGAATGACGATGGAGTTGAGTGACAGGCAAGGGATTTCGACGGCCAGTGATAAGTACGTTTTATTTTCGATTCATTTCTCACTTGAATATTAAATTATGGAAGGAAAGGGTTCACGAGTATGTGTCGATTCCTATGTCCTCGAATAGCTCAGACGGTAGAGCATATGACTAGAAATCATAAGGTCGTGGGTTCGACTCCCACTTGAGGATGCCTTTTTTTCCTTAATTTAATAATTTGTCCTCTATGCCACAAAATTCCCTCTTTTCCATTCACTATAATGCATGGTGGCTCCTCTTTCGGATTAGTTTTACAAGCCATATTGCACGCCCACCTCAAACTTTTTTACCCTGAACTGTACAAAATTTCTTCTCAACTCTCCACTTTACAGATGCGTTCAATCCTATAACTCCTATAAATGATTTTCACTCACATTGATGAAGTTATCGTAAAATATGTTGAATAGGTATTTTTCTATGACTATTGAAAAAAGTGTCATTTATATGACCATTTCTTGATAAGTAATGAACTCCAGTTTCGTCCCCAAGTAGGTAATGATCCATTACTCAACAGGTTCGAAACAATCACAGTTGAACCAGATTCATTACTCAACACTTTGAAGCCAATCGCAGATGAGCATATTCATTACTGTGCAGTTGTGTTTGAATTGTTTCCATTCGCAAGTATGCCTTGAGAATTTAATAACTTCAAACTTGTTTTCAAACGCCGTAATCATTGATTTGACAGTTCGTTTTGTGAAATATTATAGTTTTTAACGAAAAACAAGAAGAAAAAGATTGATTCGGAAAGTGACAACGAGTGTACTCCACCAGAAATTTGTAGTGCGGCTAAAATAACATCTTCAAATCTATCACCAAATGAATCCAGAAAAAAATATGAGACGATATATGCAATTTTCATGGATTTGCGAAAGAAAAATAATGTAAATTCGTTTTCGGAAAATGTACCTACTTCTACCATATTTTTTCCAATTAGCTGAGAAATATAAATCGTCCTTGCTTCGGACACAATATTCAATGTTAAGAAGTACCATTCTAATCAACCACAACGTCAACATAGAACGTTATTCAAAATTACGTGCGTTTTTGGAACTCAAATGCAATGGTTATATACCGAGAAAGGCTAAAACATTCACCCCAGATGAAATAAATTCATTCATAAACAAAGCACCTGACGGAATATATCTTGCGACAAAGGTAAGAAATTGATATTTTTTCAAAAGTCCTCTTAACATAATGAGAGAACCTAGTTAGGAACTTGAATAGCTTCATATCACTTTAATTTGCAAGCACCTCGGTAGCACATAGCTTGAGCTCTGGACTTTCAATCCAGTGATCGTGAGTTCGAATCACGCTGGTGAGGTTTTTTTTCGAACCATTGATTCTAACAATTATCAAACTGGAAGATAAATGCCATGTGAAGTGGAATGAATAGAAAAAATCGAATTAAACGGTTTTCTTCACATAAAGGATTCAATATAAAATTGAACCAGAAAATGGTAGATCTCAGGTGAAAAACAACTACTTTCCTGGCAAATACCACGCAGAACGTTGAATGATATTCACCTGAAAATCCATGCATACTTCCATATAATATCAATGGACATTGAATGCAAATGTTTCTTTCTGAAAAGCTCGATTATGTTTAATTTATGTCGTGTTCACCTAACAATCCGCATACCGGTTTCAGGCTTCTTGGCCCTCATCAGTACGGATTAGTCAACCAGCCAAAGGTCCAAAGAACTCTGGCTGAAGTGAGACACAACGTAAACAAACCACCATCGAGCTTGTAACACCTATAGGTACGCCGGAAAAGATAAACTTCAACTGGCGGTACCTAGTGACAGAAAGAAACACTCCGAAAATCTCTCACCTCGATAGGTTTCTAAATAAAAGATTCCTTCTCAGTAGGAGTGGCAAGCCCGTCTAGCATATAGTGGAAGATAAGTGCCATGTGAAGTGGAATGAATAGAAAAATCGAATTAAACGGTTTTCTTCACATAAAGGATTCAATATAAAATTGAACCAGAGACTGGTAGATCTCAGGTGAAAAACAACTACTTTTCTGGCAAATACCACGCAGAACGTTGAATGATATTCACCTGAAAATCCATGCATACTTCCATATAATATCAATGGACATTGAATGCAAATGTTTCTTTCTGATGAGCTCGATTATGTTTAATTTATGTCGTGTTCACCTAACAATCCGCATACCGGTTTCAGGCTTCTTGGCCCTCATCAGTACGGAGTAGTCAACCAGCCAAAGGTCCAAGAACTCTGGCTGAAGTGAGACACAACGTAAACAAAACGACATATCTGTACGCCGTAAGTAAACTACACTGGGGTACTGCACTTGTGAAACCATCGAGTGAGATTTCGAGTTTCTTTCTGGTCAGGTACCGCCAGTTAAAAGCTATCTTCGGGTACCTGGTGATTAAGTCGAGATGGTTTTTATTGTCAGGTCCCTCAGCTCAAGTTCTTTGGACCTTTGGCTGGTTGACTACTCCGTACTGATGAGGGCCAAGAAGCCTGAAACCGGTATGCGGATTGTTAGGTGAACACGACATAAATTAAACATAATCGAGCTTATCAGAAAGAAACATTTGCATTCAATGTCCATTGATATTATATGGAATATCATTGAACGTTCTGCGTGGTATTTGCCAGGAAAGTAGTAGTTTTTCACCTGAGATCTACCATTTTCTGGTTCAATTTTATATTGAATCCTTTATGTGAAGAAAACCGTTTAATTCGATTTTTCCAATTATCAAACTGTTTGACATTGAATGAAATAACGAAAATTGGAAATATTTTTTATGTATCTTTTTTTAAGGTTGCACTAATCATGGGAATCATGGGAGCCTGTCGTGCGAATGAAATGCACTCTATGAAAATAGAGGACTTGGAAGATCTTGGATCGGCTATATTAGTCACCATACCAAACACCAAAACGAAAATTGTTCGGAAGTTCACCATAACTGAGCCTTTTCGCCATATTTGTATTGAATATATCACGCTACGACCGAGTAATATATTAACAGATTATTTTTTTTGAATTATCAGGAAGGTAAATGCACCAATCAAAGAATTGGAATAAATAAATTCGGAGCCCTGGGGAAACAATTTGCAACATTTTCGAAACTTCTATATCCAGAAATATATACTGGGCATACCTTTCGTAGATCATCTGCCACCCTGCTAGTGGATGCGGGTGGAAATATCACTTCTTCGAAGAGGCATGAAGTGGAAGTCGACATCTGTGGCGGAAGGATACATAGATGATTCGATGAAAAATAAAATGAATACTGCAGAAAAAATCGTAGGTTCAATGAAACCAGCAACATCTCACAAACATTTATTGCACAGAACACTTCGGAAATGAAGAATGGAAATGTGAATTCGGATATAGAATCCTCGATACCTTCAGTGTTGATTTCCAACTGTTCTAATTTTACCATTAATTTCATTAACAAAAAATGATTTTGTTTATGTTATGAAATTTTTCGAAATTTAATTAAAGATTTTTTTATTTAATAAAAACTTCCTTTTATGCAATTAAATGAATTACACTCTTTCAGGATTTCCTTCACAAATGAATTTTATTTTCAAATAGTCCCGATATAAGTCACAGTAAAAGTATAGTATTCTGCTCGCGAGAAATAGCCATTACTCGCTTGAATGACAAACGACGCTCGCCTTCGGCTCGCGTCAACAAACTTCATTCTCACGAGTAATTGCCACATTTCTCGCTCGTTGAATAATATACTATTTCTTCCATTGAATTATCAATAACCCTTCTTGATACGTTTTATTTCATCATTTTCGTTGTTAGATACATTATTTACACCTAATTTCTGTATTTTTTACGAAATTCTTTTTTTTCCTCGCCATTCTGTAATAGCTCATTTGCGATTTTTTATCATAATACCATTTTCCTTTCACAATATAAATATTTCTTTTATTTTTGTTTTCATTTCTTCATTAGGAGTATACATTTCTGACCAATGATGTCACGGCAATTTTAGAAATAACCGTGACTATTTTTCATTCCTACCCAATCCATTAATATTCAATACCGAAGAATTATGTAGGAATAATCGATTCATCATCATTTTGATATCGGCAGTTGTTTCACTCAATTACCTGAATTGAGAATATTATTCTGTATTGGTTCGTCATAAGTTTCCTAACTGTTCATTGTGAAACATTCAAGGCGATGTATCCAGGTGCGAAAGAACCAAAAGATATTTATTTTCTGTCACTCCTGTTGAGAATGGGCAACGTATTAGCATTAGTACCCGTGATTTAGTCGAGTGCCACTTGGAAAAATCGGCTTTTGAAATATTATATATTTTTCATCTATTTCCCTTCTATTTTATTCGGATTGAGTGTTTATTTTGTCTCGATGAAACAAAAAGCCGAACAACATTTCCCAACCTACGTGCTCACCTCTATGATTATGCTGGCCACAGTTCATACAGCCTTATTGCTAATACAACTATATGACGTCATGAAAAACAGATCAAGCTGGAGGAAACTTCTCGGATATCTATCGCAACATGATCAGAGAATTATTCCCAGATATTTTGCTGATATTAACATAATGAATCGTATACGAGTTTGTCTCTTCTGTTATACAATCGGACTGCTGATTCCATTCTATGGTTATCTCATGTCAGGATCTGTATCTTCAGACATAATACAGGTTACATTTCGTATTATGCAAATACTGATAATAACCCAGACGCTTCTGATGACGACGATTATTTTCACATTGTGTGACATACTGAAAAGGCGATACGATCATCTGACAAACACAGTTATTGGAAATCCCAATACTTGGCGACATTTCGACCACGTGCAATTCACAAATGAGAGAGTTAAATTTATGTATTACCATCTCCATATGACTGCAGAGCAATTCAACGCAATTTTTGGGAAGTATTTGGTGTTAAATTTTTTCCGTTCCTTCACAACCATCATTTCGGCACTGAATATATTCTTAGGGAGTGAAGTCGATGGATGCAGTAGATTGTGCTGGAATATAGCGGATCCCTTGTTTCAAGTGGTGAGTTATATTCAGTTTTTTTGAGATAAAAACGTCGCCTCCCTTCGCGGTAGTGAGTACAACCTCTGTTGAGGATACTGTTATACCTGTTTTCGTAAAATATTCTTATGAAATTGATCTCACGGAAGTTATGTGAAAAGTCATTCTGTCATTTATGTGCCGGTTGTGAATGAATAATATCGAATAATCAAAATACGAGTTTCAAAAACTGTTTGAATATGTTCACCGATCCTAGTGAGGAGCATTCACAAAAAATGCCAATCATATATCACGAATTGAAGCCAGCCAGCAGTCGTTTACTAGATGCAAATATAGTCGTGAATATAATTTATCGGAAACAATAATGAATAATTTAGTGATTAGAAGAACATGACGAGTATCCATTAATATATATATATATATATTGAACAACTAAAATGAGATTTTTTGAGATAAAAATTAATTCTGTAGCACTTCCGGTTTCGCCAGAAATGATCTAAGTATTAGTTTTTCAAATGGAACACCTTGTACATTTTCACTTTTTTGAAATCTAGAGCACATCCTAAACATGATAAGCTAAATTTTTTATTATTTTTTTTTTTTCAAAAAATTTTTTTTTAAGGATGATGATTTTTTACATTTTTAACGTTTCTCTCCGATGCCATGTTTTCCGAGAAAATGAAATTAGCATTTCAATTACAATACTTTTCCACCAGCCGCTGTTTGAATGTGACAAAATCACGTTTTTTCGATTATCTCATGTTTTCTGAAGGCATCTCTATGGGACACTATCTGCAACAGATTGTTTCGAAGGAAAGGAACCGAATGATACCAAAATTTTGAATATCTGTCGATTATTTTCAGAGTTATCACTATTATAAAAAAATGATGAAAATTTTTGAATATCACTTATAATTGACAGATATTCAAAATTTTGGTATAATTCGATTCCTTTCCTTCGAAACAATCTGTTGCAGAGAGTGTCCCATAGAGATGCCATTTAAAAAACATGAGATAATCGAAAAAAAGTGATTTTGCCACATTCAAACAGCGGCTGGTGGCAAAGTATTCTAATTAAAATGCTAATTTCATTTTCTCGGACAACATGACATCGGAGAGGAACGTTCAACATGTAAAAAATCATCATCCTTGAAAAAAAAATTTTTTTGAAAAAAAAAATCAAAATTTAATAAAAAATTTAGCTCATCATGTTCAGAAGTTGCTCTAGATTTCAAAAATATGAAAATGTACGAGGTGTTCCATTTGAAAAACTAATACTCACATCATTCCTGGCGAAATCGGAAGTGCTATAAAATTAATTTTTATCTCAAAAAATCACATTTTAGTTGATTAATAGCCCCCTATATTTTCGTGCTTTGAATCGGTTCATTTCTCTCAGAAATAGGGGTGCCCCATCTCTCAGACTCACCCGACTCACAGACTCACCTAGCAACTACAGACCTATCGCACTGCTATCTATTATTTCAAAGGTCATGGAAAAAGCCATCAACATCGAGCTCATGAAATATCTGGAAGACTCAGGAATTGTCAACGATAGGCAATATGGCTTCCGCCATCAGAGATCAACTGGTGACCTGCTCGCTTACGTCTCACATATATGGCAGCTATCTATTGAAAAGTATGGAGAAACTTTAGCTGTGGCATTAGATATCTCCAAGGCGTTTGATCGAGTTTGGCACCAGGGACTCCTCGCCAAGCTTCCATCTTATGGCTTGCCCCCTCAGCTGTGTTCTCTGGTTGCTAGTTTTCTCTCAAACAGGTCTCTCCATGTAGTGGTCGATGGAGTTTCATCTGACACTCTACTCATAAATGCTGGTGTTCCGCAAGGATCTATTCTCGCACCAACACTATTTCTACTTCACATCAACGACCTGTTGAAAGCAACTTCATGTCCAGTACACAGCTTTGCCGATGATAGTACCCTCCATACCGCTTTCTCTTCCAGGGCCCCTATATCAGCCCGTGAAACCAGAAATGAACGAGGAAGAAATGTTAATAATATAAATATGGACTTAGCAACAATTCTCGAATGGGGATCTAATAACTTGGTAGAATTCAATGCAAACAAAACACAAGCATGTCTTTTCTCTTGAAAAGCCGATCTCACTGTGCCTAACAAAACTTTGTCAGGAGTAACCATACCACTGAAGCCATCCATATCGATGCTTGGTATTACTATCAGCAATAACCTTTCCTGGGAAAATCACGTGAGGTCCATTGCCAAAAGTGCATCCCAAAAACTTGGTTTTTTGTTTCGTGCCAAGAGCTATTTCACCCCCAGTCAGCTGCTTATCATCTATAAGGCACAGATCCGACCTGTCCTGGAATACTGTTCCCATATTTGGAGTGCGGCACCTAAACATGTCCTGAGGCTATTGGATTCTGTCCAAAAAAGGGCAATTCGTCTCGTCGGTGATGCCTCGCTTACAAACTCGCTCACTTGTCTGGAACACCGTAGAAAAGTTGGCGATTTGTCTCTATTTTATAGATATTTTCATGGGCGATGCTCTTCTGAAATATCAACAATGGTTCCTGCTTTGGCAGTCTCTTCGAGATTAACCCGTCAAGTTCAGTCATCACACCCCTTCGTGGTCACTTTGGAGACCTGCAGAACATCACTTTCGAAAGACTCGTTCATCCAACGAACAGCGAGGCTTTGGAACTCATTGCCTAGGGAGGTGTTCCCCGAGGCATACAACCTTCAGAAATTTAAGAAGAACACCAACTCCTACCTTCTTTCCCTAGGTTCCCACGATGTTCTCTGAACATTACAGGATATCCCTTTTCGTGGGAACCAGAACAAAAAAAAAAAAAAAAAAATTCAATTGAGAGTAGTCTCTTATTTATCTCTCTTATCTTCAACTCACCCGGTATATATTATATATATATATATATATATAAATATATATATATATATATATATAGATATATATATAAATATATATATATATATATATTCAATTGAGAGTAGTCTCTTGACTGGACTTGTTTACATACTCCAGTTTTGGAAAAAAAACAATAAAGAATATTTTCCTTGAGGGTGCAGTCAATAGCAAATGGCCCGTCTAAAGAACTCTTTGTTAAATTGTCGAGCTTTCGAAAAATTTTATAATTATTTTCAAGACATCTAGGAAAAAACAAGGTCCAATTCAAAAAAAGGGTACTTCGTATATCTTCAGACATATATGAATATACAGGGTGAGTCAACAGTATTCCCGTGGTTCATTGCTCCTTAATGTATCACTATTTCGATTTCTTATATTTTTTTTGTCAAAGGGGCCATCTAAGATCACCTTCCAAAATAATTTTCATTCATACAGGGTGCATCATTGATGCGTGGCTAACCAAAGTTGTTCTTTTTCAAATGATACACCCGGTATATTTTCATATATTCCGATCGGCTGTTCCATTGGTTGCTCAACGATTTTTACAATTTTGAATTCCATTGCGGCGTTGCCGAGTTATTCAAAAGAAATCTATTTTGTAGACTTCTTTTCGAAAAATTACCTATTTCACATTTCGAAATATTTAGTGGAGATAATTGGGGAATCGTTGGTCGATATGATGATGTTCATTGAGAATACCAAGAATTTGAAATAAATTGTACAGGATGTTCGATACAACAACACAAACTTAAGCCATTTTCAAACATCGGTATTTTGATATTTTCGAACGGAACACCCTGTATATTTTCATTCAAATGAACTCCTTTTCAATGACTCTACACTTTCCATCACCCAAGTCATGTACCTTGAACAACCTGTTTCCGAGATATTCTGGTTTGAAGGAATTGTTCAATATCAAATCAACAATTCTATTGACTACAGGATTGTTCATAGAAAATACTGATACTGAATGATGTTTCAATTATTTTTTTCCATCTTCAAAAGCATTCTTGGCAAATCATGAATAACTAGCATAGCAAAAGAAATTTTCAAATGTAAAGATTTTTTCTAGTTTAGTTATCCATGACTACCGCTGAAAAAATGATTATCGGAATTTGTAAATAGAGGTAACTGTCAAACTACAATCCAGTTGTGTTAAGAATATTGTGTCATTATGAATTATCATTTAGAGGACATGGTTAAAATGGTGTATGCTTTGAGGGAAAGTGATGGCAATTGCTTACTGGCATCTAGATTATACGCACAAAAGTTTCCCGAGAGAAGACATCCAGACCAGCGAGCATTTCGAGCACTCAAAACAAGATTTGAGGAAACCGGAAAAGTATTTTTAAAAAAGTTTGAACGTGCTTGTCCTGTAACGAATGATGAAAATCCTCTTGATATTGCCTCGCATGTTAGCGAGAATCCCTTTGTGTGTAGTGTTTCTCGGATGGTGAGAAAATGCAATTACCATCTATATCATATGCAGTTGATGCGAAAGCTGACTAAGAGAGATTATCCAAAGCAAATGCGGTTTTGCCAATGGGGTGTAGATAAAATCAACCAAGAACCTGATTTTTTTGAGTATGTTCTATTTTCGGATGAAGCCACGTTTCACAACAATGGCCATGTGAATCGACATAATATGCACTATTATGCAACTGAAAATCCTCATTTTGTTAGATATGTCAATCACCAACAACGTTGGTCACTGAATGTTTGGGGAGGTATCATTGGAGGGCGTGTAATTGGGACCTTTTTTTCAACGGTCATCTCAATGGAAGAAAATATCTAAGATTACTGCGAAGCCAGTTATCAAATTTATTAGATGATATTCCATTGGCAATAAGGCAGATGATGTGACTACAACAAGTTGGCGCGTCTGCACATTACCACACTGATGTGCGGGAGTACATTGATAATGAATTCCGTGAAAAATGAATAGGTAGAGGAGGGCCAATTCGGTGGCCTCCAAGGTCACCGAACCTTACAAAAATTGATTTTTTTCTATGGGGATTCATTAAATGAGTTGTCTATCAAACTCCGCCCAAAACTCCTGGAACTATGAAAGCAAGAATTCGTTCTGTTTTCAGGCAAATTTCTGATGACATGCACAGCATTTTGTGACCATTTTTTCTCAATATTTTTCCCTTTGAAAGCTGGCGTTTTCCATTCCATCACATCTACTTGTCATTATACTATGCTACTATACTTCGATCACTATCGTTTCGGACGTCCATCGTCTCAATGCATTTACAAGGTTTCCACGACGTTTCGAATGCTTGTATCTGCAATCGTCTTCAGGTGATTACTGACAAGTTTAGGTGCTACTTACCAATTTATATGACTGTCGGCGCAATGATGCGTGCAATTCCGCAGTGTGCGGCGGTGCGTGTAATTTCGCGCGGTGTAGTGGTGCGTCAAGTTTCGCGCCTCTGCAGCCCGCCAGAAAAAGCAATCAGAAGTTTCCATACGTTCTTGATCTCAACGCTTGGTTGACTAAACGCATTATTGGCTTCGATGTAGGCGGCCTCTTTGAACTTTCGTTTGAACCAATGCTCCTCTCTATGTAGAACATTTGCGTCGTCCCATAGAACTCGATGGTGCTCAGTCCAGGCGTGGTCAGCGATTCCCGATTTTGATGTTTCTCCACGTTGAGTCCGTTTCTTGTGCTCATCCAAACCTACCGATAACGGTCTCTTTGTCTCTCCAATGTAAGAATCTCCGCATTCACATGGAACTTCATAAATGCAATTCTAACTGATTTCATTTTTCTTGTCAAGTTTGGTCTTGGTCAGGAAACTCCGTAAAGTACTGCCGGATTGGAAGCAGCTCTTGATGTTGAACTTGTTTCTCCGATCCTTCTGATCTTCTCGGATACACCTTCGATGTATGGAAGGCAGATCACTGTGCTTTGCTGTTGCTCTTCAGATGTCTTCGTTCTCCGGAGTTGTTTCAATACTTCTTCTGGGAGTTTCTTGGGATATCCATTCCGGTGGAGGTCCTCTCTGATGTGGTTTAATTCGGCATCTAGTGACTCCACGTCGTTGCATATGTGCGTTGCTCTCTCCACCAATGTTCTCATGATCCCTCTCTTCGTCGAACTCGGATGGTTGGAGCTGTAACTGAGGTACTGCCCCGTATGTGTCTTCTTTCTGTAGACGAAAATGCGGATTTCATTGCCTATTCTCTCAACGTTCACATCGAGGAAGGGTAAGGCACTGTTGGTTTCCATTTCCATGGTGAATTTGATCGAATCCCTGATTCTTTAAATTCTTGAGAAGAAATCCTGGAGATGTTTGTCTTCGTGATTCCATATAATGAAGGTGTCATCCGCGTACCTCAACCACAGCTTTGGTTTGTATTCTGCCTTCCGTATGGCCAATTCCTCGAACCACTCCATGTATATGTTGGCGATGATTGGAGAAAGGGAAGATCCCATCGGGAGTACGTCGACTTGAGAGAAGAATCGGTCCTTTTCCTGGAAATATGAGTGCTGTAAGCAGCACTGCAGTAATTCCAATATTGCGTGGGTAGGAAAGTCAGTCCTCTCGTGCAGCTGGTCATCCTCTTCGAGTTTCCTTTTGATGAAACTGAGAGATTCCTCTATAGGGACATTGGTGTAAAGGCTCTCCACGTCGAAGCTGATGAAACGATCTTCTGGTCCAAGTTCAACATATGTGATGGTGTCAACGAAGTGCTTGGAATTCTTGACGTATGAACTGCTATTTTCTTGTAAGGGTTGTAGTATCGGTAGGAGGTATTTCGATAACTTGTAGGTTGGTGAGTTGTGAGCTGGTGATCGGTCTCAGAACCAATCATCGCCAACATATAGATGGAGTGGTTCGAAGAATTTGCTATACGGGAGGCAGAATACAAACCAAAACTGTGGTTGAGGTACGTGGATGACACCTTCATTGTATGGAATCACGGAGACAAACATCTCCAGGATTTCTTCTCAAGAATTAACAGAATCAGGGATTCGATCAAATTCACGATGGAAATGGAAACCAACAGTGCCTTACCCTTCCTCGATGTGAACGTTGAGGGGATAGGCAATGAAATCCGCACATCCGTCCACAGAGAGAAGACACATACGGGGCAGTACCTCAGTTACAGCTCCAACCATCCGAGTTCGACGAAGAGAGGGATCGTGAGAACATTGGTAGAGAGAGCGACGCACATATGCAACGACGTGGCGTCACTAGATGCCGAATCAAACCACATCAGAGAGGACCTCCACCGGAATGGATATCCCAAGAAACTCCTAGAAGAAGTATTGAAACAACTCCGGAGAACGAAGACATCTGAAGAGCAACAGCAAAGCACAGTGATCTGCCTTCCATACATCAGAGGTGTATCCAAGAAGATCAGAAGGATCGGAAACAAGTTCAACATCAAGAGCTGCTTCCAATCCGGCAGTACTTCACGGAGTTTCCTGACCAAGACTAAACCTGACAACAAAAATGAAATCAGTAAGCATTGCATTTATGAAGTTCCATGTGAAATCGGAGATTCCTACATTGGAGAGACAAAGAGACCGTTATCGGTAAGATTGGATGAGCACAAGAAATGGACTCAACGTGGAGAAACATAAAAATCGGGAATCGCTGACCACGCCTGGACTGAGCACAATCGAGTTCTATGGGACGACGCAAGTGTTCTACATAGAGAGGAGCATTGGTTCAAACGGAAGTTCAAAGAGGCCGCCTACATCGAAGCCAATAACGCCTTTAGTCAACCAAGCGTTCAGATAAAGAAGGTATGGGAATCCCTGATTGCTCTTTCTGGCGGGCTGCAGAGGCGCGAAACTCCACGCACCACCACACCGCGCGAATCACACGCACCACTGCACATGGCGGAATTGCACACATCATTGCGCCGACAGTCATATAAATTGGTAAGTAGCACCTAAACTTGTCAGTATTCACCTGAAGACGATTGCAGATACAAGCATTCGAAACGTCGTGAAAACCTTTTAAATACATTAATACGATGGATGTCCGGAACGATAGTAATCAAGTTACCACATCGTCTATAACCTTCAAACAATACTATACCTAAATATCCTTTTTCCAAACTCCTCCGCCAAAGTAATACTATTCGTTTTATTATATCAAATTGACGTGTCATATATTCAATGTGAATCATTAATCCAACTTCGGCATACAAAAAACATAAGGAATCATGTCAAAAAAGTTTATAATCATCTAAACAAACGTTATATAGAAATAGTCTGTTCATTTATTTCTTCACATGTATCTATTATTCTGCGTTCCAACTCTTCTATTGTTTGGCATCCAGTGGCGTTGATTTCTGACTTCAGACACCCTCAGAGTAAAAAATCTAGAGGTGTAAGATCCGGAAATCTTGGTGGCCATTCTGTACCTCCCCTGCGACCCATCCATCGCCCAGGAAAGTTTGTATCGAGGAACTCTCTAGCCATGTCATCGAAATGGGAAGGTGCCCCATTCTGCTGAAATATGATTCCACGATTCTCAAACTCTTCCTGCTTGTTCAATACAATTTGTGTTATTCGAGGTACAATTTCAGTTTATAAAAGATTTCTGTAGAAAACTCCTGTAAGATTGCCTCTGATGAAAATCGGTCCAACAACGCGATTGCCCAAAATTCCCGCCCAAACATTCACCTTTTCAGGAAACTGGGTATGTCCCCCTCTAAAAATATGCGGATTAGTATCGCTCCAGTATCTTTCATTCTGTTTGTTGACTTTTCCAATCAAGAAAAAACATGCATTCGTCTGCGGAACATACACGTTTTGGGAAGCCCCATTCTTTTCTTTTTTCAGTACTCTTTGGACACTTTTTGAACTTACTCCACAGGATTCAGTAACTGCAGACGTCGACTGAGTCAGATTGTTTACCATTTCAGCAACAATTTCTACCTTTTTTTCTTCTGAAAGATTTGGTCCTCCCAATCTTGGAGCATCTTTCAGCGTACCAGTTGCTTGGAGCTTATTTAAAAGTTTGCGCAAATATGACCTCGAAATGGGATTCCGGGAAATCTATCATGAAACATACGGACTGCTAGATGATAATTTCTTCCAGCTTCTCCAAATATCAAAACTGCTTCAAATTTATCGTCTAAACTACGAGCCATGATCACACTTTTCATAAAAGGATTCTGGCACTCAACGGACTATTTGACAGTTAGCAGTTCAGTTTGACAGTAAACAAGATGTTACCGCGACAACGATTTTTTCCAATGCAAACTGGATTGAAAGCAACATTAGTGTTTTTGGTTGGGTTTGAAATGACCAAAATGTCACTTTTCAAACGTTAACATTTCGAAAACAATTGAATTCAGGAGTAAAGTGTGTAAGAGAAAACTGTTGAGAATTATGAGCAGATTTCAAAAATGGAATGCGGGGTGTTCTATTTAAAAAAATTATTGAAGATGGTTCTCAGCCGCCATTTTGAAACTTTCAGCTGTGATTTTTCCATGAGGAAGTAGGTTTTTATCTCCCATTCAAGCCCTTCAAATTTCATTACGATATACCAAGTGGTTCAAATATTAGTAGGGAAGGAACGGACTTTAGACACGCACTGGAGGGGATAACATGTTTTTTGTACGTGACGATTTCTACCAGTCAACACCTACAGCAGACCGCGTAAAGGATCTTCATTTCAAAAAACCATCAACCTTTATCAACATTGCTTTTACGGTAAAATATCTATTTTAACTAACTTAATACCATTTATCCAATAAGTTCTAGAATCTATGGAGAACGGAGTCTCCACATACGCAGTGTATACCGATTTCTCTAAGGCTTTCGACAAGGTTCATCAGCCAACACTTGTCGTGAAACATAGAAATTTCGGTATACATGGCAATCTCCTATCCTTGTTGTGCTCCTACCCGACTGGCCGTATGCAATTTGTGGTAATCAACAACCGTAAGACTCAGTTACGGTCTGTCACGTCTAGAGTTCTCACCTTGGATCACTGCTGTTCAACATATTCCTAAATTATATAGTTACGTATTTTGATGATGTTGTTTCCCTGCTTAAAACTGCAAAGCAATTAAATGTCAGGAGGATTACACTACGTTGGTAGTTGCCCTTGACAATTTCTCCCCGAACTGTTTGGTCAATAAATTACATCTGAATCTTGGGAAATGTAATGAAATTATTTCTACCAGAAGCAATTCAGCCTCAGTCTTTGGCCTTGCAATGAACGGGAAAACGTTAACTCAAGTTAGTTCAATGAATGACCTAGGAGTCACTTTGGACACTGAATTGGCAGTTGAAATTCATATTCACAAAGTTATTCGAAAGAGTCTTTGGAATCTGGGTTTTGTTCTGAGGGTTACTAGGAATTTCAAAAACAATAACTCTGTCATAACTCTTTATAATGCAATTGTAAGACCAAATCTGTAATACGCATCCGTAATATGGAACCCATGTTAAAGTTACCAGACCATGAAAATCGAAAAAATCCAAAGAAAATTCTCAATACTCTTAATTATAGATATCACAGGCAACGTCACTACTCTTCATATGAATCCAACCTAAGATTCTATAAACTAGAACACCTTGTACTCAGACGGAAATTTTTCGATATTTGTCCGGTATACAAAATGTTCAACAACTTTATTTATTCACAGAACTGTTTAATTTTTTACCCTGAACTGTACACCATATATATACAATGAGAAACAGAACACTCTACTTTACAGATGCGTTCCTTCCTATAAGTTCTCTAACTAATTGATGGAGTAATCGTAAAATATGTTGAAAAGGTGTTTTTTTCCATTGAATTATCAATTACCCTTTTTGATATGTTGAATTTCATTATTTTCATTGTTGGATACAATCTTTTCAACTAATTTCCGTATTTTTTACGAAATTCTTTCTTATTTCACCATTCTGTAATAGTTCATTTGCGATTTTTTATCATAATCCCTTTTTTTTCTTTTGAAGCTTTCACTAAGTTTCACTTGTTAGTTAGTTAGTTCGTTCGTTCGTTTGTTAGTTTGGATCAAATATTGCAAGTGAATTCTGACCGACTTCTAGTAGTCCGATCGATTTGAAATTTGGCAGATGTTCATAATTCCGGTGACAATGCATTAACCCATTGATAGCTAAAGGTGCGTGTACGCACCATTTTCAATTTTTTTTATGAGCTGCTATGATTGTTTTTGCTCTAACAAGTATTTGTAGATGTTCTAATATGTTTTTTTGACCTTGTAAGCATTTTTATAAGATTTTAGATATATAAAAATATGTTTTACAATTAGCGAAACTAACATAGTTTTTCAACTATTTTACAACATTATGAAAACAATAATTCTTTATTCACTTCTTGGCGCACTAAAGACTCATTCCATGATAATATACGTTTAGTATCCCACTATCACACCCCTTCGTGGTCACTTTGGAGACCTGCAGACCATCACTTTCCAAAGACTCGTTCATCCAACGAACAGCGAGGCTTTGGAACTCATTACCTAGGGAGGTGTTCCCCGAGGCATACAACCTTCAGAAATTTAAGAAGAACACCAACTCCTACCTTCTTTCCCTAGGTTCCCACGATGTTCTCTGAACATTACAGGATATCCCTTTTCGTGGGAACCAGAACATAAAAAAAAAAAATGTGTTGTCCTAAATTACGCACTTGAATAAAATTCAGCTTGTAAAATTCTAATTAGGATTCTAATACCGCGGGTGCGCATACGCACCTTTGGCGCCTAACAGTATCAGCGCCGGCAATCGTGAATCGTGAATCAGTTATATTTCCACTACAGTAGTGAGCACGTGTACTAGTTTGGTTTTCGTAACTGTGGTAGATTCATATTTTAATTATCAGTAAGGATTAGAAATCATTTTTTGCTGTACCTATTCGAAGGCAACTAAAGGTAAGCTGTGAACTACTATTATGCTTCAAAATTATATAACCTAAAACTCTATATTTTACAACACAGACAACATGAGCCAACCATGTACTTCTAGAAAGTTGCCTGGCCAGATTCGACCACAGGATGTATGACCGAAGACGACCATTGACTACGAAGGAATTGCTTGCCTATCTTGAAGAAGATTCTGATGTAGAAAACGCAAATGAAGTTGAAGTGACGTATATTCCACCAAATGTTGATGAAATTACTGATGATGAGGACCCAGACGATAATCTCATGAAAGAAGGTAATATTGATGCAGAAATTGCTGGAACTTATGAAGTTTATGTTCCTCCGGCAAGTGATTCTGAAGAAGATGATATTCCACTGAGTAAAATTCGCGACCAAATGAGAATATACGACAAACCCAATGGAAAAAAATCAAATATTGTGCCAAAATGTTAAGAAAGCAGCACTCCCAATTTCTCCTCTCATCCTGTAAGAAACAACACTCGCTTATTAGAAAACATCAAAGCCTGCCATGGAGGTAAGACGCCCATGGAAATATTTTCATTGTTTTTCGATGAAGAAGTGACCAGTCAAATTGTACATTTTTCAAAAAATTATGCAGCACAAAACAATCGACACGATTTTGACATGAATGGAGCAGACCTAAAACGTTTTATCGGCATTTGCATTTCATCTGGCTATCACACTTTGCCACAATATGACATGTATTGGTCGAAGAATGAGGACAAAGAGGTGAGAGAAACAATGCCTAGAAATAAATTTCGATCAATCAAACGAAATATTCATTGGTCTGATAATACTCAATTAGACAAAGATGATAAATTTACCAAGCTCACCCCTATCTTTGATATGATGAATATAAAATTTTCGCAATTTGGTATATTTGAACATTACCTTTCAATAGATGAAGAAATGGTGCCTTATTTTGGACGTCACTCATGCAAAATGTTTATTCGGGGAAAGCCTGTAAGATTCGGGTTCGAATTATGGTGCCTCTGTTCGTACATAGGTTATTTATATAAATTCATTACATACGGTGGAAAACAGAAAACCGACTTGAATTCAGTCGATAGTCTTGGAACGAAGGTAGTTTTAGACTTACTTTCCGTAGTTGACAAACCCCAAGAGCATCGAGTATTTTTTGACAACTTTTTTTCGTCTTACGCTCTTTTTACACACTGAAGGAGCTAGGATTCTTTGCCACCGGTACTATTAGAGAAAACCACACAGCGAAGTGTCCTTTACAAAATAATAAAACATTCAAAAAGTCGGTACGGGGAACATTCGATTCTGTATTTGATACGGCGTTGAAAGTTTTACTTGTGAGATGGAATGATAATTCTGCTGTAACAGTAATTACGAATACCTGCACAGTACTACCTCTTGTACAAACAAAACGATATAGTCGAAAAGAGCACAAAGATATTCTTGTACCTCAACCTAATCTTGTAGCCGAATACAACAACTTTATGGGTGGGGTGGATTTACATGATAATGGCATAGCTAATTACCGTATCAGAATACGAGGTAAGAAATGGTGGTGGTCTCTATTTATAAATCTAATTGATAGCACAGTCGTAAATATCTGGAAGATTTACAATATAGCCAATGACAGTTAGAATTTCGATCACTTCTAGCACTATCGCTTATGGAATTTGAGGGACTTGCTGAAACTGTCAACACAGATGTGGTTGCTCACTCAAGCTATGGACGTCCCTCTAAATATAGCTTGCCGGACGACGTAAGATTTGACAATATTGGTCATATGATCAAAAGGCATGATACACGAAAAAATGTAGATTATGCAAAAGTTATACTATATATTTGGGGAAAAAAATGTTAAATTCATCTCCATCCCGAATGTTTTGAGGTCTTTCATAAAAAAAATAGTTGACTTTTTGAACATGTGTTTTATTGTATAATGGTGATGGCCAGAGGTGCGTATACGCACCCCTATGTTTTTCTGTGTTGCTGTTGGTTTTCTGTCAAATTATGATAAATATGTCTTAGTTAATGTATGTTGAACCATATTCAATAAAAAAATTAGAAAAAATTGTTTTTTTTATTGCTTGGCCATTAATGGGTTGAGGACTATTTGTTTGAGAAAAAACAGGATGGTATGTGGATGTTTTCGGCGTTGGAGATTACGAATTTTTTCATAAATTCATAAATTGAAGATGCCAGCTTTGAGATGGCGAACGAGTTTTCTGATTATGGTCCGATTCGATTCAAAATTGATATGTGGTGGTTTCTGGGGTTGGAATCGGACCATAAACCAAAATCTTGTCAGACATCTTGGGGCGCCATTGTCTTTTTTTCTTTAACATAAATTCCCTGAGCCGCCACTTCAATTTCATAATATTTCACAATACCTTCATAAACTCCGACTCCATAATCACTAAACTTCTCCACCATTCTGGTTCCGCCATCTTGAATTTATGAATTTTGACAAAAAATTTAAAATCTCCGACCCCGAAACCCCCCCAACCAATTTTAAATCGAATCGGACGGACCATAATCACAAAACTTGTCCGCCATCTTGAGTTTTTGATTTTGACAAAAAATCCACAATCTCCGTCCCCGAAAACCCCCACATACAAATGTTGACTCGTATCGTACCATCACAAAATTCGTCCGCCATCTTGGTTTTTTCTCTAACAGAAATTTCATAATGCATTGTCACCGGAATTATGAACACCTGCCAAAATTCAGCTCAATCGGATGTCGGCAAGTGCTCCGGAAATGTATTACTAATTTTGAACCCGAAAGGATGACAGGCTGACATACGAACGAAGTAAGTTAAATAAAAGCTTGTTATAATGAATAATAGCTTAAAAAAACTAAAAAACACGCTTTTATAGAAAACCAAACTGAAAAAATATAAAATAAGAAGAAAATGTATTTTATTTAAGAAAAAGCGTAGAGTGCATGGTATCAATTACCCGTAATCTGAGACATTCCTTACTTTACTGCCCTAGGTGTGTAATGTACTATATAATTATTGATACCATGCACGCCACGCTTTTTTTTTAATAAAATACATTTTTTCATATTTTCTATTTTTTCAGTTTGGTTTTCTATGAAAGCGTGTTTTTTATTTTTTTTAAGCTATTATTTATTTTCAACTTTCCAGTCCTTATTGCTATCTAAGCGTGTTTTTTAAATTTTTTCAAGCTATAGTTTTATTTTCAACATTTTAGTTTATATTGCGTGTAACGTGTAAAAATCTTCGACCCCAAAAACCCCCACATACTAATTTTACATAGAATCGGACCATAATCACAAAACACGTCCGCCATTTCGAATTTTTCAATTTTGACACCAGACACCAATTTCTAAGCAAATCGGACCATAATCACGAAACTCGTCTGCAATTTTGGAGTCGCCATCTTGAATTTTCCAATTTTAAAAAAACCACGAAAACCATCAGATACCAATTTTGAAGCAAATCAGACCATAATCAGAAAACTCGTCCGCCATTTTGGAGCTGCCATCTTGAATTTTTCAATTTTGACAAAAAAATCATAATTTCGACCACGAAAACCCTCAGATACCAATTTTGAAGGAATCGGACCATAATCAAAAACTCGTGATATTGGAGCCGCCATTTTTTTTTTTTTTTTCACAAAAAAATTATCATCTCATTGTCACTTATAATACCACAAGAGCTTCAAAATTATCGGGTATTTCCCGATAGGTTCGTTGCAAACAAATTAAGGAGTCAAGTTTTTCAGGTTAAAAAATCACGAGCGCGAAGCGCGAGTGATTTTTCCTGAAAAACTTGACGACTTTATTTGTTTGCAGGGAACCTTGAGGGAAATGCCAGATAATTGAAGCTCGTGTGGTATTCGGGGGATTATTTTTCCGTCCCAAAAGTAGTAAATTGGTTCCAAACTGTTTTTTGCCTTCTCCGTATTAATGGGAACATTTCCTTTGACTTTTTATCGATGGTGGACAGAGAACAAACTCCAAATCGACTCATTTTCATGCAAAATCTCCAATTGTCACAATTGAATTCAACCTGTCAGTTTGAAGTGTGGTTAATTTGACTGGATCATGTTTTGTTTTTTATATATAGCAACTACCAGAGAAAATTTTCAAAAAATTATCAGTATAATACCATGTAGGTTGTACCACGTGACGTCGAATGGTGCAATTCTATTGGTCGATATTTGGGTCGGAAAAATAATCACTTATAATACCACAAGAGCTTCAAAATTATCGGGTATTTCCCGATAGGTTCGTTGCAAACAAATTAAGAGTCAAGTTTTCAGGTTAAAATCACGAGCGCGAAGCGCAGTGATTTCCTGAAAACTGACGACTTTATTTGCATGAGGAACTTGAGGAAATGCCAGATAATTTTGAAAGCTCGTGTGTATCGAGGATATTTTCCGTCCCAAAAAGTAATAAATTGGTTCCAAACTGTTTTTTGCCTTCTCCGTATTAATGGGAACATTTCCTTTGACTTTTTATCGATGGTGGACAGAGAACAAACTCCAAATCGACTCATTTTCATGCAAAATCTCCAATTGTCACAATTGAATTCAACCTGTCAGTTTGAAGTGTGGTTAATTTGACTGGATCATGTTTTGTTTTTATATATAGCAACTACCAGAGAAAATTTTCAAAAAATTATCAGTATAATACCATGTAGGTTGTACCACGTGACGTCGAATGGTGCAATTCTATTGGTCGATATTTGGGTCGGAAAAATAATCACTTATAATACCACAAGAGCTTCAAAATTATCGGGTATTTCCCGATAGGTTCGTTGCAAACAAATTAAGGAGTCAAGTTTTCAGGTTAAAATCACGAGCGCGAAGCGCAGTGATTTCCTGAAAACTTGACGACTTATTGTTTGCAGGAACTTGAGGAAATGCCAGATAATTTGAAGCTCGTATATTCGAGATTATTTTTCCGTCCCAAAAGTAATAATTGGTTCCAAACTGTTTTTTGCCTTCTCCGTATTAATGGGAACATTTCCTTTGACTTTTTATCGATGGTGGACAGAGAACAAACTCCAAATCGACTCATTTTCATGCAAAATCTCCAATTGTCACAATTGAATTCAACCTGTCAGTTTGAAGTGTGGTTAATTTGACTGGATCATGTTTTGTTTTTTATATATAGCAACTACCAGAGAAAATTTTCAAAAAATTATCAGTATAATACCATGTAGGTTGTACCACGTGACGTCGAATGGTGCAATTCTATTGGTCGATATTTGGGTCGGAAAAATAATCACCGGAATTATGTATACCTGCCAAATTTCAGATCATTCGGACGTCTGGAAGTGGGTCAAAATCGCGCCCAAAGGAGTCGGTTACAAACAAACAAACAAACATACAAGTGAAGCTAATATGAAGCGTGTAAAAAGGCAATCGTTTTCATGAGAGAAGGAGATACAAAATTTTTGCTTGATGCTGCGGATGAATTTATTTTATTGGTTAAAATAGTTATGATAATGGGATTGTCAGGCGCCTGTCGCCGGGACAAACTACAACAAGGATTTTTCTTGCACTCTGTTCAAAAATATCCTATTTCAGACATTTGAAAGTCATAGAAAATCACACTTTTTTTACGTAAGTATTGGAAAAAGAGGTTTTATATTAGTAATTTTTTGTCTTTATTTCTTCGTCAGGAGTATACATTTCTGACCAATGATGTCACGGCAATTTCAGAAATATCCATGGGAAATCCACCTGACTATTTTTCATTCCTAGACAATCCATTAATATTTGTTACTGAAGAAATAGGTAGGAATAATGGATTCATCATCATTTTGATATCGACAGTTGTTTCACTCAATTACCTGAATTGAAAATATTATTCTGTATTGGTTCGTCATAAGTTTCCTAACTGTTCATTGTGAAACATTCAACGCGATGTATCCAGCTAAAGACATTTATTTTCTATCACTCCTGTTGAAAACGGGCAACGTATTAGCATTAGTACCCGTAATTTCGTCAGGTGCAACATGGAAAAATCGGCTTTTCAAATATCATATATTTTTCATCTATACCCCTTCTATTTCATTCGGGATGAGTCTTTATTTTTTCTCGTTAAAAAAAAAAGCCGAACTTCATTTACCAACCAACAATTTCGCCTCTATCATTATGCTGGCCACAGTTTTCACAGCTTTTTTGCAAATTCAATTATATGACGTTATGAAAAACAGACCAAGCTGGAGGAAACTTCTCAGATATCTAGCGGAACATAACAAGGAAATGAATCACAGATATTTTGCTGATATTGATATAATGAATCGTGTAAAAGTTTGTCTCTTCTGTTATACAATCGGACTGCTGATTCCATTGTATGGTTATCTCATGTCAGGTACGCTATCTTCAGACATAATGCAGGTTATATTTCGTATTTTGGCAGTACTGATACTAGTACAGTCGCTTCTGATGACAACGATTATGTTTACATTATGTGACATACTGTTTAGGCGATACGATCATCTGACAAACACAATTATGGGGAATCCCAATACTTGGCGACGTTTCGACCAGATGAGATTCAGAATTGAGAGAGTTAAATCTATGTATTACCATCTCCATATGACTACAGAGCAATTCAACGCAATTTTTGGAAAGTATTTGATGTTAAATTATTTCCGTCTCTTCACAACCATCATTTCGACGCTGAATATATCCTTAGGGACTGAACTCAATGGATGCAGTAGATCGTGCTGGGATATGGCAGATCCTTTGATACACGTGGTGAGTTACATTCAGTTTTTTTAGGAATAAACGTCACCACCCTTTGCTGTAATGAATATACATCCTCTGTTGAGGATACTGTTATACCTGTCTTAGTGAAATTTTCATATGAAATTGATCCCACAGAAGTGATGTGGAAAGTCATTCTGTCGTTTATCTGCCGGTTGTGGATATACATCCTCTGTTGAGGATACTGTTATACCTGAATTGAAGCCGGCAGTCGTTCACTAGATGCAAACATAAGTCATTTTTCTTCGAACTTAACCACGCAAACCAGGTTAACTATTGTATGACGTCACGGTAGACTTCGGTTTAACTTGTGAAGGTTGACAGATTTGATTTTTGTTGTTGAGGGTTAAACATTTTTATTACGGCGTTGATTGATATTTTGTTATCTTTTCTTTACTTATGTGTACTTCGAGTTCTTGAAAATACAATGAAAATGAATGTGGCAAATTTATTAGTACTGGAATTTATAGAAGATATTCAGATTTCACCACATCCTCCTTTAGTGGCCATCAATTCATCGGGAATACATTTGATCAATATCTGGATTATGCAAATGCTGGAAGATGATGAACATAATCTCATATAATCTCTCATTCACATATACTTTGTATGAATCCATTATATATTTTTAATATACTTTTACACTGAGATAGGACCTTTATCCTTATCATTCCATATGAATAAACAAAAAACCTAACCTCGCAACAAGATAACTACTTTGTCAAACTATCTGAGTGAGCTGGTTTGTGTGGTTGGTTAACTCTTACGTCATAGTTTGGAATACACTTCGAGGAATATTGACAGGTTAACTTATTGCTAACCCGGTTTGTATGGTTAAGGTCGAGGAAAAATCACTATAGTCGGAAACAGTAATAAATAATTTAGTGATTAGAAGAACATGGATGGAGAACATTAATGGAGAAACAACTAAACAACTATATATAAATATATATATATATATATATATATATATGTATATATACATATAAATATATATATATATATATTTTTTTTTTCTTTAATTTAATAATATGTCTATTATGCCACAAATTCCTCTTTCATAATTTCTCTCGGACAACAATTATAAATATATATATATAATATAAATATATGTATATATATATATATATATATATATATATAAATATAAATATATATATATATATATATATATATATATATATATATATATATATATATATATATATTATATATATTCCTGTCCCTTGTTCGGGAAGAAAGCTTATGACGAACTTTATAGCGTATACAGGGTGTCCCTGGACTTCCTCTTTTCCTTCCGGGAATGTATAGATGGGGTCAAAATATCACCAGTACTTCATATAACTTCCGTTCCTTAAAGCCTTCGTTACCAAGTTACGGGCCCTCAAAGTTACAAAATGAAAAATGTTTTTCTTTGATAACTTTCAAAGTGAATATTCAAAATCATCCAAATTTTGGTGATTGACTAGCCAAATGAATTCCTTCGATGAGCTTCCATGCAGGAGTCAGTTGTTTTGCTACAAAGTCAGGAACGGACTACCCCCGATAGTCCACACCCCAAAACTTTGAAATGACTGGGATTTGTCAATATGTTTCAACAAAACAAAGTTACCTGGACAATTCCCTGAATGAAAGTACTCGTGTGGAAAATCGATCGGAGCAACGATTTTTGATAAAAATGCATTTTTTTTTCGACGACATCCAACCTGAGATGTCTACCATTATTCGAAAAGATTAATTTGTAATGAAAATAGAAATGATAGTTACAATGCTCATAACGAATTTTTATCATGCAAATTAAATCAATCGCAAGCCTCAAGAGCAAACAGAAATGCAAAATCTGCTACAAAAACTGCTCGATATGTCCCCCGTCTCTCTCAATACATTTTCTCAGTCGGCGCAAACACCCTCTCTGCACTTGAAATAGCATGCCAGGGTCGTTTCGTATGGCTTCACAATGTAATGTAATTCTATTCAACAAGGCATCTCTGGTGTGAATAGGTGTAGCATAAACGAGGCTTTTTAGATGTCCCCACAGGAATAAATCCAATGGATCAAAATACGGAGACCGCGGTGGCCATGAATATGGCCCACCTCTACCAATCCATCTATTGGGTAAAATCTGGTTCAGATGGTCCCGCACAATCAAACTAAAATGAGGAGGAGCGCCATCATGCATAAACCACATATCTCTTCGGGTTTGCAATGGAACATGTTCCAAAAGTCCATTCAAATCGTTCTGAATGAACTCCAAATAACGTTCTCCATTCAATCGGTCATGTAGAACGAATGGTCCTATAAGATGGTTTCCTATGATACCAGCCCAAACATTCAAGTTGAATTTCCGTTGGTGTTTGGCTTGCAATATCCCATGGGGATTTTCTTCGGCTCATATGTGGAGATTATGAGAGTTAATTACTCCATCTCTACTAAAACCTGCTTCATCAGTGAATAAAACTCGAGTAATGAAAGTAATATCCTCTCTTTGCTTATCCAGGAACCAATTGGCATATTCCAGTCGTGCTGGAAAATCTTCAGGTGCATGGCATGCACCTTCTGGATGTTATATGTGTGGAGCAGTTGTTCCCTAATTATTCTATGAATAGTGGACTTGGATGTATGGAACTGTTCTGATAGGTTTCTAATGCTCATTGAAGGATCATCAGCGACAGCTTCCAAAATATTTTCCTCCAATACAATGGTACGCACAGCCCTAGGAGCGCCCTCACCACATCTTTTTCCAAAACTGAATCTACAATAATATCGAAATACAACAACAGGCTCCAATTAATTATCCATTAGACATACGTGTCTCCCTCAAGCTGCGATCGACACGCTCGAACGTTTCTCTTGCCGGTAACGTTCGATTGGGAAAATGCTCGGCATACAGACGACGGGCTTCTACAGCATTACCAAATGCTCGTCCATACAATGCATGCATATCTGCAAATTCGTTGAATGTAAACTGTTCGGCCATATCAAAACACTTCAAACTGTCCCATTAGAATATTGACAATACAATGACAACGCACCACTTAACAAAACAAAATCGCATTCCAGTTGTGATTCTTTATTCACACTAATTTTATTTCTTTCTACAAGGTGTTTCTGTCAACATCTGTGGAAGAAATGGAACATATATTTATTGACCGGATATTTTTCACCTATTCATGTGCAGCCGTTTTTGTAGTTTATTCGTTTGCATTTCATTAGTTATGTCTTCTGATGTGCGTTTTTTCAGCTAAATTTATCTTCGGGTTAAAGATTTTCTCCCATGAAATTATACTTATATACTTATACTTTGAGTTTTTATCACTCAAACTGGACTACATTCAGGAGAACCATCCAACAGCTGAAACCATAATTATGGGAGACTTTAATGTACATAACGCTGCCTGGCTCAAATTCTCTAACAAAACAGATGATGCAGGTCGTCAAGCCGAGGCCTTCGCCATCACTCATGGTCTAGAACAACTGGTCGAGCTACCAACCCGCATCCCTGATGTCAACAACCAGTCTGCCAATACACTAGATCTTTTCCTCACCACCAATCCTGACCCATATAGAATAGAAGTTTGTGCCCCACTTGGAAACTCTGATCACACCCTCATCTCCACAACATGCTCTTTCCATTTACCATCGAGCTGCACAATGCCACCCCGTCTCATGTGGCATTACAATTCGGCCGACTGGGAAGGTCTTCGTATGTTTTTCTCAGCGTTTCCATGGAAGAGAGTTTGTTTCTCTTCAGTAGATCCATGAGACAATTTCTGAAATCATCATGTTGGGGATGCAAACTTACATACCGAATACCGAAAGAAGAACATCATCCGATAAGACCTGGTTCAACAGAAACTGCTCTAGAGCTGTGGCTTCCAAACAGGCAGCATACCATCGATGGCTAAAAATCCGGGCCCTGAGACCAGAGCAGCATATGTCGAGGCTAGAGGCATATGCAAAGAGACAATAGAATGCTCAAAAGATGCCCACAATGCCAAAATAAGATCAAAACTTGCTGAATGTCCTAACGGATCCCGTTCATTTTGGTCTTTCGGATAGGACACATGAGTATGGTTAGCATTGTAACCAGAGACGTGCTAGACATGAGATCAGACCACATCGCAAAACGATTCTCATTTGTAAAGTCATACAGGGTATCTATACCAGACAGAACTGTATGGAACCACACAGAACTCAACACCATTCTACAGGGCAAGATCTGGTACACAGACGGAGAATGGTGCGGGAGCAGGAATGTATTCTAGTAACCCAAGAACCGCGTGTAGCTACTCACTGGGTACTCACACCTCTGTATTCCAAGCAGAGGTCTACGCAAAACTTCAATATGTGAAGGTAAAACAATAGGAGAGCATTAATAGAGACAGTCAGGCGGCACTGAAGGCTCTAAGCAGCCAGGAAGTGACGCCCCAACTGGTATGTACCTGCAAAGAGGAACTGACAATAGGCTTTTTCATTTAGATGACAAATGACTAACTTTGTTTACCTGTCAGACCCAACGGCATTGACGGCGATTTTTTTTTTTTTTTAAAGGAAATAAAATATTTTCGAGTTTTCCTATGGATAGTTGACTTGAATTTACATGGAGAAGAAAACTCACCATTAAAACATATTCGTGTACAATATTTTATCTAAGAGAAAGGTTTTTGGCGGTATAAAATAGGTAATAAGTACTTAACCTACAAAGAAAGTTACGAACGCCAATGTATGCAGGTGCATTTGTCATGAAGTTGACTGTTGATGTAATGTTAAAATACCGCTAATTTTGAACTAAGCCAATCTCAAATTGTTATTTCAAAACTAACCAATGGCTATTCACTTTCCCAATAGCCAATCAGACTTTGGGTCTCAAAACGAGTGCATGCGCCTTAAAAAATCATCTAAATGAAAAGGCCTATTCTAGCAGAACAAAACTGCGTCAAGCCTCAAATTGATTTGGGTGCCAGGGATTGTACACGTTTCACGTGGTATTGTTCGTTTGATTTTTGTTTTGTTGGGCGCCAACTAGCTCAGTCTTTGGTTTGTTGAATAAGTAAATAATGCACACTGCCACTTTGTACTCATAATGTTTTAATTTTGGAAGATACAAAAGTGATTTTTCCTCGAACTTAACCATACAAACCGGGTTAGCAATAAGTTAAGCTGTCAATATTCCTCGAAGTGTATTCCAAACTATGACGTAAGAATTGACCAATTCAAAATTGGTGTGTTAGGGTTTCTGGGGTCGAATATCATGATTCTTTTGTGAAAATTGGAAAATTCAAGATGGCGGCCTGGAAATGGCGGCCGAGTTTTGTGATTATGGTCTGATTCTATTCAAAATTGGTATGTGGGGGTTTTTGGGGTCGAAGATTATGATTAACTAATTTGATGAGATTTTTCTATTTTTTAATTTGCAAAAATATTATAAAAATAATAGTTTAAAAAAAACTAAAAAAACATGTCTTTATAAATAAACCACACTAGAAAGTATGAAATAAATAATAGTTTAAAAAAACTAAAAAACACGCTTTTATAGAAAACCAGACTAAAAAAATAGAAAATGAGGAATTTTTTTATTTTATTTAAAAAAAAGCGTGGGGTGCATGGTATCAATAACTATATAGTACATTACACACCGAGGCGATACCATGCACCCCACGCTTTTTTTTAAATAAAATACATTTTTTCTTATTTTCTATTTTTTTAGTCTGGTTTTCTATAAAAGCGTGTTTTTCAGTTTTTTTAAACTATTATTTATTTCCTACTTTTTAGTGTGGTTTATTCATAAAGGCTTGTTTTCTTAGTTTTTTTTTAAACTATTATTTTAATAATATTTGTATTTGTATTAGATTCACTTGTATGTTTGTTTGTTTGTAACCGACTCCTCTGGGCGCGATTTTGACCCACTTCCAGTTGTCCGAATAATTTGTAATTTGGCAGGTGTACATAATTCTGGTGACAATGCATTACGAAATTTTCGTGTGAAAAAAAAACAGAATGGCGGCTCCAATATGGCGTACGAGTTCTGTGATTATGGTCCGATCCGCGTCAAAATTGGTATCTGGTGATAATTCTGGTGACAATGCATTACGAAATTTTCGTGTGAAAAAAAAACAGAATGGCGGCTCCAAAATGGGACGAGTTTTGTGATTAGGTCGATCTCAAAATTGGTATATGGGGGTTTTTGGAAACGAATATAATGATTCTTCTGTAAAAATTGAAAATTCAAGATGGCGGCTTTGAAATGGTGGCCGAGTTTTGTGATTATGGTCTGATTCTATTCAAAATTGGTTTGTGGGGTTTTTGGGGTCGGAGATTATAATTACCTGATTTGATAAGATTATTCCGTTTTTTAATTTGCAAAAATATAATGAAAATAATAGTTAAAAAAAACTAAAAAACACGCTTTTATAAATAAACCACACTTAAAAGTAGGAAATAAATAATAGTTTGAAAAAACTAAAAAACATAGAAAACCAGACTAAAAAAATTTAAAATAAGAAAAAAATGTATTTTATCAAAAAAAAAAAGCGTGGCGTGCATGGCATCAATAATTATATAGTACATTACACACCTAGGGCAGTAAAGTAAGAAATGTCTCAGATCACAGGTAATTGTTGGCCGAGGCGATACCATGCACCCAACGCTTTTTTTTAAATAAAATATTTTTTTTTCTTATTTTCTATTTTTTTAGTCTGGTTTTCTATAAAAGCGTGTTTTTTAGTTTTTTCAAACTATTATTTATTTTGTTCCAAGTCGTGAGTTTTCACTTCTTGAGTTTTTATACCATCTTCCATTTTTTCCAGTCTCAGGTCGACCTTATCACATGCGGTTTTTATTATCTGGTTTAAAAACACTTCACTGGATAGAAGTTCAGTAATTGTATCTTTTATGAGTGCTTGTAATTCATGTTTATCTCTAGTTCCCATTTTGAACTTACTATTTTGATTCAATAGAACTATTTAGAACCACTTTGTCGGTCACTTAGGCGCTTTTGAACCTATGCGATAGCTTATAAACCACTTAAATCACTTGTTATTTGAAAAAAATTTATTTTATTTAAAAAAAAGCTTGGGGTGCATGGTATCGCCTTGGTGTGTAATATACTATATGATTATTGATACCATGCACCCCACGCTTTTTTTTAAATAAAATAAATTTTTTTCTTATTTTCTATTTTTTTAGTCTGGTTTTCTATAAAAGCGTGTTCCTTAGTTTTTCCAAACTATTATTTATTTCCTACTTTTTAGTGTGGCTTATTTATAAAAACTATTATAATTTTTTTGCAGATTAAAAAATGGAATGATCTTATCAAATTAGGCAATCATAATCTCCAACCCCAAAAACCCCACATACCAATTTTGAATAGAATCAGACCCCATTTTAAAGCCGCCACTTGAATTCTTCAATTTTAAAAATCATAATTTCACCCCAAGAACCCCCACATACCAATTTTGAATAGAATCAGACCATAATCACAATACTCGGCCGCCATTTTCAAGCCGCCATCTTGAATTTTAATTTTACAAAAGAATCATAATATTCACCCCAAAAACCCCCACATACCAATTTTGAATAGAATCAGACCATAATCATAAAACTCGGCCGCCATCTTGAATTTCAATTTTCACAAAAGAATCATAATATTCGACCCCAAAAACCCCCACATACCAATTTTGAAAAGAATCAGACCATAATCACAAAACTCGGCCACTATTTCAAGCCGCCATCTTGAATTTTCCAATTTTCACAAAAGAATCATAATATTCGACCCCAAAAACCCCCACATACCAATTTTGATAGAATCAGACCATAATCACAAAACTCGGCCCCATTTTCAAGCCGCCATCTTGAATTTTTCCAATTTTTACAGAAGAATCATAATATTCGACCCCAAAAACCCCCACGTACCAATTTTGAATAGAATCAGACCATAATCACAAAACTCGGCCGCCATCTTGAATTTTCCAATTTTACAGAAGAATCATAATATTCGACCCCAAAAACCCCCACATACCAATTTTGAATAGAATCAGACCATAATCACAAAACTCGGCCGCCATCTTGAATTTTCCAATTTTCACAAAAGAATCATAATAGTCGACCCCAAAAACCCCCACATACCAATTTTGAATAGAATCAGACCATAATCACAAAACTCGGTTGCCATTTTCAAGCCACCATTTTGAATTTTCCAATTTTACAAAGAATCATAATATTCGACCCCAAAAACCCCCCATACCAATTTTAATAGAACAGACCATAATCAAACTCGCCCCATTTGAATTTTCCAATTTACAAAGAATCATAATACGACCCCAAAAACCCCCCAACCAATTTTGAATAGAATCAGACCATAATCATAAAACTCGGCCGCCATCTTGAATTTTCCAATTTTCACAAGAGAATCATGATATTCGACCCCAAAAACCCCCACGTACCAATTTTAAATAGAATCAGACCATAATCACAAAACTCGGCCGCTATCTTGAATTTTCCAATTTTCACAAAGGAATCATAATAGTCGACCCCAAAAACCCCCACATACCAATTTTGAATGGAATCAGACCATAATCACAAAACTCGGCCGCCATCTTGAATTTTCAATTTTACAAAGAATCATAATATTCGACCCCAAAACCCCACATACCAATTTTGAATAGAATCAGACCATAATCACAAAACTCGGCCCCATTTGGATTTATCAATTTTACAAAGAATCATAATATTCGACCCCAAAACCCCACATACCAATTTTGAATAGAATCAGACCATAATCACAAAACTCGGCCGCATTTTAGCCCCATTTGAATTTTCAATTTTACGAAAATCATAATATTCGACCCAAAACCCACGTACCAATTTTGAATAGAATCAGACCATAATCAAAACTCGGCCTCCATCTTGAATTTTCCAATTTTACAAAGAATCATAATATTCGACCCAAAACCCACATACCAATTTTGAAAGAATCAGACCTAATCACAAAACTCGGATATTTTCAAGCCGCCATCTTGAATTTTCAATTTTCACAAGAACCATAATATTCGACCAAAACATACCAATTTTGAAAGATCAGACATAATCATAAAACTCGGCCGCCATCTTGAATTTTCCAATTTTACAAAGAATCATAATATTCGACCCCAAAACCCCACATACCAATTTTGATAGAATCAGACCATAATCACAACTCGGCCCCATTTCAAGCCGCCATCTTGAATTTTCAATTTTACAAAGAATCATAATATTCACCCCAAAACCCCACATACCAATTTTGAAGAATCAGACCATAATCACAAACTCCGGCCGCCATCTTGAATTTTCAATTTTACAAAACATAATTTCGACCCAAAACCCCAATCAATTTAAGAATCGACATAATCACAAACTCGGCCGCATCTTGAATTTTCCAATTTTCAAAGAATCATAATATTCGACCCAAAACCCCATACCAATTTTGAATGAATCAGACCATAATCACAAACTCGCCACATTGAGCCGCCATTTGATTTTCAATTTTACAGAAGAATCATAATTCGACCAAAACCCGATACCAATTTTGAAGCGAATCGGACCATAATCACAAAACTCGTATGCCATATTGGAGCCGCCATTTTGTTTTTTTTTTTCACACAAAATTTATTAATGCATTGTTACCGAGATTATGTACACCAGCCATATTTCAAATCATTCGGACGTCTGGAAGTGGGTCGAAATGGCGCCCAAAAGAGTCGGTTACAAACAAACCAACAAACAAACAAACAAACAAACAAACAAAACATAGAAGTGAAGCTAATATAAAGCGTGTGAAAATAGTTCACTTGCGTGTTTTCTCATTTTCCCTTTCGCAATCTAAATATTTCCTTTTTTCATTTCCTAAATGGGAGTATCCATTTCTGACCAATGATGTTTCCGAAATTTTTGAAATACCCATGAGGAATCGTCCTGTCCATGTTTCATTCCTACTCAATCCATCAATATTTGTTACAGAAGAATAATGGATTCATCATTGTTTCGATATCGACAGTTGTTTCATTCAATTACGTGAATTGAAGCTATTCCAAAATATTATCCTGAATTGGTTCTCCATAAGTTTCCTAACTGTTCATTGTGAAACATTCAACGCGATGTATCCTGGTGCGAAAAAAGCAGAAGATATTTCTTTTCTTTCATTTCTGTTGAAAATAGGCAACGTATTAGCGTTAATACCCGTAATTTCGTCAAGTACCACATGGAAAAATCGGCTTCTGAAATATTATATATTTTTCATCTATTCTCCTTCTATTCCATTCTTGTTGAGTGCTTTTTTTTTCTTGATTATAAAGAGAATCGAACAACATTTTCCAACGTATGTGATTGCCTCCATTATTATGCTGACCACAGTTTTTACAGCATTATTGCTAATACAATTATATGACGTTGTGAAAAAGAGACCAAGCTGGAGAAAACTTCTTGGGTATTTATCGCAACATGACAAGGAAATGAATCTCAGATATTTTGCTGATATTAACATAATGAATCGTGTACGAGTTTGTCTCTTCTGTTATACAATCGCACTGCTGATTATTTTGGGTGGTTATCTGAAGTCAGGTTCTGTTTCGTCAGACATAATGAAGGTAACAATTCGTATTTTGGGGTTACTGACACTATTCCAGTCGCTTCTGATGACAACGATTATTTTCACATTGTGTGACATACTGAAAAGGCGATACGATCATCTGACAAACACAATTATTGGGAACCCCAATATATGTCGACGTTTCGACCACGTGAGATTCAGAAATGAGAGAGTTAAATGTATGTATTTTTATCTCCATATGACTGTAGAGCAATTCCACGCAATTTTTGGGAAGTATTTGATGTTGACTTTTTTCCGTTCCTTCACAAAAATCATTTCGGGGCTGAATATATACTTAGTGACCGGACTCGCTGAATGTAGTAGGTTGTGCTGGGATATAGCAGATCCCTTAATAGACGTGGTGAGTTATATTCTTTTTTTTTAAGGAATTCATATACTGTGTTCGGCATAAAGTTCGCAGTATATGGAAAACTTCTTTATAATTGATTTCTCAAAAAAAATCATTCGTGATAAAAACCTCTGCTTCATCCCAAATCTGAAATGCAAACACCAAAATTGAATTTTATACGACCCTATACGAGAGGGATAGAAAAGCATGCTTTGTTTTCAAAATAATATGATCCCATCACTTTATTTCTCACGGTAGAATTCAAATTCATGGAGAAATATTGTCCAAAATCGAATGTTGATCCAGAAATTCGAATCATATGACCAATTTCATATTTCAACTTTAGTTCCCATTTTTTCCTCATCGCCCTGTACAATATAAGGAATATTATGCTAGACGAATGGTATATTGTTAGATATGTTGATATCACTCTCTAAATGTTTTCTCATTTCTCTCTCCCATCGGAAAATCACATTAGTTGAATTATGTGACGGAATTTCACAAAATCTTGCTGCAAATAGTAAATAAAACTGAATTGTCTCCAAGATATGATGCCAGAATGAAAATGAATTCATTTTCACACTACGAATAATATTTTTTAAGACAATCAGGAATTGTAAAATATGACAACTTTTGTATAGTTTTTTTTTTCAAGCAACACATCAGAATGCATCTACAATATTTTGTTTAATTTTTTGCAGCATTCAACGTACTGAATTGAGGTCTCGATCCACTCGAAAAATTTATTCACGTCTACCAATCCACCTCCTAGGGAAACAGTTATTCAAAAACTCGCGAACATCACGTTCATAGTGCGGGGATGCACCATCTTGTTGCAACCAAATACTTTCATTTGGTGAGTTAGGATTGTTGGCGTTTGGAAAAATATCGGCAAGGCTAGGTATGAGTTCATTTCTTGAAAATTCCAAGTGACGCTCCCCTGTGAGATTTCCTTCGAAAAAATACGGGCCAATAATCCTGTCGTTTATTATCCCTGCCCAAACATTGACTTTCTGAGGGTATTGAGTATGCCCGTCCATAATCCAGTGAGGATTATCCCTACTCCAATATCTGCAATTCTGTTGATTTACTGAACCATTTAGGCAAAACGTAGCCTCATCGGAAAACAGAATTTGTTTTATAAAACGTGGATTGCGGTTACACAAATCCTGCATCATTTCACAGAACTCCACACGGCGATCGGAATCATCACCATTGAGTTGTTGATGTAGCTGTACTTTGTATGGATGGTACTTTTCTTCTTTTAGAATACGTAATACAGAACTTTGGGATATGTCAAGTTCTGCTGCAATTTGTCGTGGAGTATTGTGAGGATTATTCTCTACACCCAATAGAACATCAAGTTTCACGTTTTCTTCCATTTTAGGACGTCCAGCATTCGGAATATGTTTGACATGACCAGTTTCTCTAAATTTTTTCTCAATCTTACTGACTGTTGAACGACTGATAGGTCTATTTGGATACTTCGCATTAAACAAGTCGCATACTTCTTGCTGAGTTCTGGTTCTATCTCCGCATCCAATAAAAATTAAAATTTCTATGCGTTGGGTTTCACTTAAAGTAGCCATAGTTTACTTTTAGAACCTTTTCACTTAGAATTTGTGAAGAATATTTGTTGATATTCCAACTGACATTTATTTGACAATAACTTGCCTATTACGGCATTAATTTGTGATTGTCTTTTGTTTCCATTTTAGACAAGGAAATAGCTAACTATTATATTTGGAAAGGATCCATTGGTGTGGTAGAGCACTGACTCACAAGTCTGCCAGGGCAGTCTAAGAGATTAGAGCCTTGGCTCAAAAAAGTAAAATTTTGCATTTTTTAACACGCTTTTATTATCTTTACTTGTAACTAAATAACTCACAATGTAATAAAATCTTGGAAGTAAATATTCACCCACTTCCAATCTTCCGAATTATCTGAAATTTGTCACACATATCAAGGACCGATGACAATACAAGAATTTCATAATCATAATGTAATAATAATAAAAATATATTTTTCCAAACGCCAACAATCCTAACTCACCAAATAAAAGTATTTGGTTGCAACAAGATGGTGCACCCCCTCACTATGCACGTGATGTTCGCGAGTTTTTGAATAACTGTTTCCCTAGGAGGTGGATTGGTAGACGCGGACCGATAGAGTGGCCCCCAAGATCTCCAGATCGCCCCTGGATTTTTTCTTGTGGGGTTATTTGGAATCGAAGGTTTATGTAGATAGGCCGCAAAATCTACAAGAGTTGAAAAATCGAATTAGGATCGAAATTAACAGAATTACTCCGGAAGTTATTCGCAATTTGCAAGAGGAATGTGTCCGTAGATTTGCTTATTGTCAAGAGACTGGTGGATGGCATTTCGAACATCTCATTTAACTGTTCTATTTTGTTGGACATAAAGTTATTCTCTTATTGAAATAAAATATTAATTTTTGTTCACCCTGTACAGAAAATATCTAATTATTATTATTGAATGCAGTATTGAGAGGCCTTTCAGATGAGGTATCACAAGACATCTATTCCAATTTAAAAAAAATACCGATTACGTCACCATGTCAAAACCAGTGACATAACCTCTTTAGAATATACAAAGAAAAATCGGCATTTTCGAATAAAAATCGACCTATTTCAGGATTTTTGTCAAAAAGTACATGGCTTGCGAAATATCGAATTTGTTCCATAATTTTGACGCGCACTGTATGTTGTGTGAAATTGAGCGTTGCGGTTTCTGTCGAATGATTTTTTGTGAATCCATGTTGGCACTCCGTCATCAGATCGAATGTTTTCAGGTAGTCTGAGTAATATAAGTTTTTCAAAAAAGAAATATAGGAGGATAATTCTCGATATTTTTGCTGTCACCATTTTTCAGTTATGGGACTAGAATGGCAATTTTGAGAAGATCAGGATATTCTCCGAAAGAGATACATGAATTCATTATATGCCCTATTACGAGTGATAATATATCTGCACATCCTGCAACAATTTTTGTGGAGACCTCATCATGTCCTGTGCTTTTTTTATTGGGTAATGGGACTTTTATCTTTTCTTACTTCGCCTGCTCTAAAGGGTTTGAAAAACATCGTTATATTAACATTCGCCATTGTCGTACAACTGCCTGAATAATAATCCGGGAAATGAGTGTTGATTTTTTTGTCAATTATAGTTGAGAAGTATTCTCCAAAGGTTTTCGCGACTTCTACTTCATTACTGATATATTTCTGATTGTGAATCAGGACTCTAAGTTCACGTTTAGTTGTTCTGGATAGCTGCTTTATAATAGGAATGGCATGGCAATCAATTTGTTGAGGGTCAATTCTCCAATTGAGTTATTTAATGTCAGTTCTCTATTCCATATATATAAATATGTCTAATATCTTACCTTGATGTATGATAAAACACAATGGTCTAACCTAGCTTAGTGGTGAGTAATGTATCCAATGATATCCTTTGACATTTGTTTGTATGGACTGAATTATATGTATTAGAAAAGAGTTTTCTCTTCTTCAATACTCATTTTTACATTGTGAAACAACAAGCGAAATGCTTTTAGGCGCCGATAGAACGAGAGATTCGATTATTTTTTCTTATCATTTGACACTGGGTAAAGTTTTTGCTCTCATACCAATGATGTACACTTGGAAAAGTGTGCTTTCAAAAGGCTACGTTTTATTTTTCTACGCCCCATTCATTGTGTCAGCAGCGTATTATTATAACATGTGGACAGATTTGGTCACGAAGGGACACATTTCAATACCTATGTTCATGTCTCTTTGCGTTGTCACGACACTTCATTGGTTGTTGATGATAATCCAACTGTACGGCGCTGTAATGAGTGAATGGTACTGGAAAAAACTGATCAGGAACCTTTCTCGGCACGATGAAAGTTTGAGCAATGTTCATTTCACTGACGTTCATCTAAAACCTCGCGTATACCTATTCGGGCCATTTTATATGTTGGCAATATCTATCACAGCATACGGATTCTCTGTATCAGGATGGAGAAATTTGAGCATACCAATGATATCATTCCGGATAGAACAAGTCGTCATACTGATCCAGTCTCTCATATTCGCAACAATCATCTACGACCTATGTGACCTCATAGAAAGGCGATACAATTCTCTGACGCACGTCGTTGCTAGATGCTTGGGAACATCCAAAGAGATCGATCATGTAAAGTACAAGGTAAGAAGAGCCAAAAGCTTGTACTATTTACTTCATGGGATGGTTGAACAATTCAACAATATTTTTGGGGCCTACATGGTAGTCACTTTCTTCGACTCTTTTGCGAACATCACGTTGGCTGTCGAATTTTTGTCGAAATCTTATTCGAGAAGAAGATGTGGAGAATCATGTTGGGAAGTAGCACAAATCGTGATCAAATGGGTGAGTCCAAATTGACAAGATGATTATTTTTTGTGAAATTATCCGTATGTATACCCGGGAAATGGCTCCGGTTTTTTATTATTGTATGGAACGCCCTGTATATTGTTTAAACGCCCACTTCCTTTTATATAGTCACTCTTGATATTGCATCTAGGTGGCCATGATCGGACGTAAACTAATCTGAGGACCTCAGGTGATCTCAGAAAATTACAATCGCAAAGTTTCAGTGACAAGTATGATAGGTAGGAATAAAACATGTTGGCAAAATTACATTATCGTGTCTAACCATTATTATTCAAATGGCGACAATTTTTTGTCAAGACACTTTCCGAAAAAAGGATTTTTTGACAAATCTAACGATACTAATTCATTTGCGGTTGGATTAAAAATAAGAACATGAATCAAATATTACTAAGAAGAATACTGGTCAATAATTTATTTACTTTTGTCAAGTTTGCCATGGATACTAATTCATTTACTTTTACTGTAGACCATTTTTGAAGTGCATTCCTCTTTGTTCAAGACACATTTCAGCTCGTTCAATTGTTTCTCCCAACACATTTCGTAACATTAGCGTTATACTTCTAAATGCCCGGAGAATTATTTCTTCTAAGATTTCAGGAGTGGCTGGGGCTGTTTCATAGTAAACATTTTGTTTTACATAGTCCCAAATAGAGAAACCGAGCACAGTGAGATCCGGTGAGCGGGCAGGCCACCGTACTGGACCATTGGTTGCAATAACTTGATTATTGAAATGCTCTATTAAATAATTAAGAATTTTTCTGTTATCATGAGGGGGTGCTCCTTCTCGTTGGGAGTAGGTTATTGAGATGATCCTCGATTTTATTGCGGAGAAAACCTATGTACCTAACCCCTGTTAACTGACATGGAAACAATATTGGCCCAATTATTCTGTTTCCAACGATACCATCTCAGACATTGGCGCCAGACCTTCGAAAATTGCCCTCTCTCATTACATGTTGATTTTGTTGGGCCCAGTACCGAGTATATTGCTTATTGAACGCACCATTATTTTTAAATGGTGATTCGTCGGAAAATAGAATAAAATTGATTAAATTTGGGTTAACTCTGTGATACAAATGTTGATGTAACTGCTCTTCATTTTTGATAAACCTCTGTTCCTCCTCTCGATTTCCTTCTTGCCTAAAACGATTCTCAACACACGGAAATACCAATGGGCTGGATGTTGCATTTCTTGAATTTCTATAACATTCTCCAAATATTAATAACATAATAATATCCACTTTTTGACTTTGAGTAGGTATACATTATTTTGAAGAAAAATTGAACTGAAATTTAACGAAAGTCAAGAAACTTTGAATGCTCATGAAGTTTATGTCACTGTCATTACCTCAATCAATCAATCTTTATTCAATTCAGATACATATTCAGATACATATTATTATTAAAGAAAAATTAAAGTGAATAGATGGTGGTGTTCAGCTCTTGGGGAACGCCTAAGCGAAGCTTGTGTTGCGTGTTTTCCCAGATCTGGATACAACCAATAATGTAACTAAGAATAATATTTTCATTCCGTTCAATGAAAAAAATAAGAAATACAATTTTTAGTAGAACTCAATGATCGACTCACAGGAGGACTGAATTAAGCAAACCCGCGATAGGGGCACAGACAGATATAAATTAAGTTATAAGTCATTGGTTCAAATATTTCTCTCAGCCATTCAAAGTTGTGATCAACGATTGATCTAATAGTTTTCTTGCGTTTTTTAATATTTTTTCATATTTCTAAGGTCAGTGGGAATATTATTGAGAAGTTTTGTGCCAAAGTTAGTAACAAACCTTTGGGTATAGGCATTTTTACAAAAAAGTACACTAATTGCTCTCTCGGATTTAGCTCGGGTATCGTGAGAGTGTTTAAGATATGTGAGAGGTGAGTTCATCGTCCATATTATACAGTGGTAGGTATATAATTTTCTGATATTGAATATACTTTCCTCCTTATATAAGCTCTCAGTTGGATGTCTTCTATCTTTTTTCAGTACTATTTTAAGCAAGGTGTTTTGCATCACTTGGAGATTATGTAAGTGCGTTTTATTCAACCCTTCCCAAACAGTAATACAGAACCTAATGACAGACTCTAGTGCATCTTATGTCATTAGTAGTAGATGTTTATTTACTTTGTTTCTAAGTTGATAGAATTTAAAAATGAGTTTCCTGAGTCTTTTCACGACGAAATCTATATGTTTTTCCCAGCGTATATGTTGGTCGAGCATAATACCCAGGTATTCTATTGAATCTATTTTTTTTATACGTGGTCAAGAACAAATTATAGGATTCTGGCAATTGAGGGTATGTAAGATAACATTATTCTTCACTGGTTGGTCTCTTGTTGTTGATGAGGTAAAAAATTTTGTTTTGTTAGTGTTTAGGCTCAGGAGACTAGAATTCAGCCAGGAGAATATAGTGTTCAATCCGTTTTGTGCTTTTGCATAAGTAGTGTCCCATGAGTTACCAGAGAAAATCAGTGCCGTATCGTCAGCAAATGAAACAATATCACCTTCAAAGTTTTTCAAGTTGTAAATATTGTTGATATATATTAGGAACAAAATTGGACCCATGACAGTACCCTGGGGGACACCCATGGCAACAGGTAGGGTCTGGCTATAGGTGTCATTTATTTTGACCCTCTGTGTAAATAATCAGCTAAGAGTTCTAAAGACTTGCCTCTCATTCCCATATTTTTTAACCTCCGTAACAAAATATCGTGATTGACAGTGTCGAAAGCTTTGGCTAAGTCTAAAAACACTGCTAGGCATTTTTTCTGTTAATTGGCATTATTCAGTATTTTATTCACTAGGTCAGAAACGGCGTTTTCCATTGACAGATTTTCTCTGAAACCATATTGGCATGGTGATAGAACTTGATGTTTTTCCAGAAAATTTTCAAGTCTATTTTTCATGCATTTTTCAAAAAGTTATTTATTACCGATATTGGCCTATAATTTGTGGCCAGTTTTTTGTTTCCGGATTTGAAAATTGGTGTTGTAACAGCTTCTTTGAAATTGTTTGGAATCAAAACACACAACATTGGTTGAATATATGACATAAGGGATCAAGAAAGTATTGCTGACATTTTTTTAATAAATAAACGGGCACTCTATCAGGACCAGCAGAAGTATTGTTTTTTAGACTAGAAATCAGGGTTATTAGTTCATTGCGTGTCACTGGATGGGAGAAGTGAGTGTTTTGTTTAACAAAGAATACTTGATGAAATTAACTGCAAAATATTATGCATCATGGCTAGCCATGGCACACTTGACAAAAGTAAATAAATTATTATCCAGTATTTTCCTCAGTAATATTCAATTTATATTTTTATTTTTAATCCAATCGCAAATAAATTGGTATCGTTAGATTCGTCAACAAATATTTTATCCGGAAAGTGCTTGTTAAAAAATGGTCGCTATTTGAAAAATGATAGTTAGACAATAAAATGTAATTCTGCTAACTTGTCCTATTCCTATCTATCATACTAGTCACTAAAACTTTGCGATTGAAATTTTCTGACATCACCTGAGATCCACAGATTAGTTTACGTCCGATCATGGCCACCTAGATGCAATATTAAAAGTGACTCTAAAAAATGAAGTAGGCGTAAAAACTCTTCAAAATATCACATTCTGATCCAGAATTGTCTGAGAAATCAAAAAATGTTACAATATACAGGGTGTTCCGTTTAAAAATTCGAAACCAGTGACCAGAATGTGAAAAATATGCGAAAATTCTCCTCTTCACATACCATTTACCCATACCAAATCTCATTTTGATACACTCAATATTCTCGAAGTAATGACTTGACACCCGGTATTTTGAACCAAGACCCGAAGTGCAGCAGAACTTGAATTTTTCTCTAACTCTCAGATGCAATTCAGTTTTGACATAGATCAATTTAAAAAAATCAGAATAGGGAGTAGAATCTGTAACTTGAATGGTATCTACAGGATGATCTGAAAAATAATTACTATCGGATGTTTTTTCCGAGTATAACGCAAACCTATTTCCAAATTTTCCTGAGATATTTTTTCAATTAATCTTTGCTAAAACTGAAGTGCAAATCTCCAAAAGTATGAAAATTTTGAAGCGAATCATTCCAGATTGATTTGATTTTGTAATCAGCTTATTTCAATATTACCTATGTCGATTTGATATACTGGGAAATGAAAGGTGTGTCATGACCAAAAAAGAGCAAGAACTCTTTTAGTTTTGACAAGCAGTGATTTTCATGATGTTTCTGTCAAAATGGATAATAATACATATTCAAATGCAGATATTTTAAATTTTTATAGATACTTGCTTTTATTTCGGAAACCAGACTATTTAGGTATAGGAACATGATACATCATTTGAAGGGAATTCCAATTGTCTTTCAGGATATTGGATAATATATAGGGTGTTCCATTTAGAAAAATGTACTTTTCACCATTTTGGTATCTATCGGAAAAATCACGAATTTTGAACGACCCTATCTAATGAAGAACGAATTCATTTGGACATAACTAATGCACATAACATTGGTAAACTACACGAATACCGCAGTATTAAACATTTAATTGAAGCTATGTCTTGCACAAAAAATGAGGAAATCAAATAATTTTTCGAAAACCGCTCGAGTTAGGTATAGAGAAAAATCATTCGGAAATGATGGTAAAGCAATAGCAAACCAAAAATGCAATAATATACAGGTCTTATCTAAAATATCAACGTTGTTGCTACTTTCTAATATGAGCGGCAACGTCGCAGCGCTGAAAATAATTTAGATCGATAGAGAACTAATTACCCAAGAAACCAAATGTTCAAAATTATCCTGTGTATCCTTCTCCAGAAACGCCTGGCCATCGAGTTTGGAACACCCTGTATCTGACGTTACTGATGTTTCACATGAAACCCAGGGAGGTGAAAATTATTATTAATCTTATTAACTGATTTCCTAACGTATCCATTTCTTAATTTTTTTTTACTTTTTCCACCATTTTACTGTAGAAGTTAACTGGTGTTTTTCTATCATAATCTCATTTTCCCCTCTCACAATCAGAAATGTTTTTTTGTTTCGTCATTGGGCGTATCCATTTCTGACAAATAATATCAGAGAAATTTTAGAAATACTCATAGAGAATCGACCTGACCATTTTTCATTCCTACCGAATCCATTAATAATTTTTGTCGGAATATATGAATAATGGATTCATCATTATTTCGATATAGACAGTTATTTCATTTAATTATGTGAATTGAAACGATTCCAAAAATATTATACGGAATTGCTTCTCCATAAGCTTCCTAACTGTTCATTGTGAAACATTCAACGCGATGTATCCAGGTGCGAAAAAAGCAAAAGATATACATTTTCTGTCATTACTGTTGAAAATAGGCAGCGTATTAGTATTGGTACCCGTAATTTCATCGAATACCACGTGGAAAAATCGGCTTTTGAAATATTATATATTTTTCATCTACACTCCTTTTATTTCATTCGGGTTGAGTCTTTTTTTTTCCATGATAAAAAAACAAATCGAACAACATTTGCCAACCTTTATGCTCGGCTCTATTATTATACTGGCCACATTTTGTACAGCTTTATTCCTAATACAACTATATGGTGTTATCAAAAAGGGACCAAGCTGGATGAAACTTCTCGGATATCTATCCCAACATGATCAGAAAATGATTCTCAGATATTTTGCTGATATTAACATGATGAATCGTATACGAGTTTGTCTCTTCTGTTATACAATCGGACTGCTGATTCCATTATGTGGTTATCTCATGTCAGGTACTGTAACGTCAGACGTAACGCAGGTAACACTTCGTATTTTGGAATTACTGATACTAGTCCAGTCGCTTCTGATGACTACGATTATTTTCACATTGTGTGACATACTGAAAAGGCGATACGATCAGCTGACAAACACAATTATTGGGAATCCCAATACATGGCGACGTTTCGACCACGTTCAGTTCGGAAATGAGAGAGTTAAATATATGTATTTGCAACTCCATATGACTGCAGAGCAATTCAACGCAATTTTCGGGAAGTATTTGATGTTGACTTTTTTCCGTTCCTTCACAAACATCATTTCGGGGCTAAATATATTCTTAGAGACTGGATTCGATGGATGCAGTAGATTGTGCTGGGATTTAACAGATTCCTCAATACACGTGGTGAGTTATATTCAGGTTATTTTGTAATTCATTTATGTTCCGCGAATAAACGTCGCATCCCTTTGCAGAGTACACATTTTCTGTTGGGGACACTGTTATACCTGTTTTCGTACGTTATTCATCTGATATTGATCTTGATCATCTGCCAGTTGTGTATTAACGATATTGACTAATCAAGATACGAGTTACAAAAACGGTTTGTCAATCTCATCAATCTCAGTGATATATTCAAAATTGGAGCCGACAGTCGTTCACCGGAAGTAAACATAGTCATGGATAGAATTTATCGGGGACAATAATATGTCATGCCCCCATAAGTACAGAAAAACTTTCAAGCATAAGAAACAACCAGAATATAAACTCTACCTAATTCACTTGGAATGAAAATAAATTCTGAAATCAAATACGCGACTAATGAACAAAGGCACTGTTAAATTAGAATAGATACCTGCGTGCCCGGAATGCATATAAAAAGTCGTCACTCTTTTCCACAATAGAGCTATTGATAAATCGTCACCTCCTAGTTACGCATATCTAAGGAATTTCTTAGTGAACAAAGCTACTATAAATTATAGGTTTCGACAGCTCATTAATGTAACACGACCACGTTTTAATACTTTTTTTTTCTACCGTGAGAGCCATTAATTACTAAGACAGTGATTTATTATGACAGGGTGAAGAAAACCAGTATAGTAATGTTACCCGCGAACGAATCATGGACTGGGTAGATGATATAAAAGCACGGCGACGCGATCCACATGATGATTCGGTACCCGTACGTCGTTCAAGTATAATGTCCTCTCAGAGGTATTTATCTTTCATTCGATTACCATGTAGTGCCCTAAAGATGAGAAGTGTTCGAATATAATTATCTTGCAGTGAACTTGCGAAACTATTGAGACAGAAAATTCAAATCAAGTTAAACCGGACTGCACGAGTAATTAATTCATAAAGTGAATACACAAGTAAAACAGTATTTGCCATATTTAAACATTATTTCATCAATGCCTCAAGAACGAGATGAGTCAACGAAAACCTCTAACCGGTATTTCATGACCTCATAGAAAACAGTATCCATATAACTATAGTCTAATATACAGTGAGATTCAAAAGCAAATAAACAACTTGCGCGGAAATGACTAAAATATTAATACAATCAAACTAATATCGTGTAAAACCAATAACGAGTGAATAAGTGTAGAAACCTGGTGGTATGGAGTAAGTTCATATATTTTTCTGTATCTTATGCTTGGGCAAATTGAATCATTTATATTTTTCATGTGTTTTTTAATGTATCTCCATATTTTATGTTCCCATAGTTATCAAATAATAATTATCAATAGTAGTTTTGACAATTGATGTCCTCCTTACTCATATTCAGTCTACTTGATTTCGAGACTGACAAAAACTGACTTAATGTAAACTCTTCACTATTCTTTGACTATTGTATCACTTTATCAGTATATAGAACGGATGAAATACTTTGTAACTTTTATAAAATATATATGTATATTTCTAATGCTTTTCCAAGTGCATTATTCCACAATCTTTCTGAGATCGGTACGTGCCTCTAGATAAAAGCCCCACATTCCCAAGTATAGAGAGAAAGGGATATTTTTCGAAGCCGCTCTCGAGGAATAATCTCGGTTCAATTACTCCCAAGTAATTGATGCTCCCTATACGTCAAAGAAGCTACTTTGACGAGCAACTTTCCCAGGAAGGATTACTCAAGTATAGGAACCCTATATTCAAGATTTCCTCAGCGTTATTTGGTCTTTTCTTGAAGGAGTGATCCTACATAGAAAGCCAGTGGCGTACCAAATAAATAATTGAATGATAAGAAGGACGAGGTGAGTGGCCATCAATGGGCAAAACGCTATTGAATTCAACCACGAAGTGGAGAAAATCACAAATGAGAAAGAGATAGCGGACATTTTTGGAAAAACAAATTATGACCATTCTAGATGATCGACTGAAAATCCATTTTGGAGATGAACAATCCACGAAATGCGCTACAGCCCATTCTCAGCAGATTTATTATTTTTATTTCGAACCCTCAACCGCTGCTGCAATTGAAGAAATAATAAAAACCTTGAGAAACAAGGAAACCACTGGATTGGATGGAGTTCGGTATACCTATTGAAAAAAAATGTGCTTCAGGCATTGCACCATATCTAGCACTAATCTTGAATAAATCAATCGAACTGGGTTAATTCCCGAGTCGTTTGAAAATATAATTAGTATCGCCCATTCATAAAAAGGGAGACATATTCTCTCATGAACTATAGACCAATGGCACTACTGAGTATATTGTCAATTTTTTTTGAAAAAGGCATATCCAAAAGAATAAATAGCTTTCTGATAAGGTTCACATATTGAATAAAAATCAACATGGGTTCAGAGGAGGGCATTCTACTGAAAGGGCAACTATTGAAATTAAAAAAAAGAACACATTATTGGACTATTCTTTGATCTGTACCTAGCGTTTGATACACCGAACTTTGATTTCATATTATCGAAAATAAATGTTCTCGGACTCCGCGGAAACATGTCGGATTGGATCTGTTCATTTCTAGAAGGGCGAAAATGTACAGTGAGGACGTAAAAAGTCCTCCCTCCCCTTAACTTTTGAACGGAACAAGCTGTCGAGGTCGAGTAAAATTCAGGTGAAAAAGTACCTCTTTCACCACTTTTTGGCATAAAAATGATTGTGGTCACGTGGTCTAGTGTCAAGAGGGCACCATCAACTTTTTTTTAAAATGTAAATGGGGGTCACGTGGCTCCTGGTTTTGAAGGCCTTCCGATTCTCTATCCAACACCGCTTCGTTTGTGAAAATCGGCCAAACCGTTTCAAACTGACAAGCGTTTGAAATTTGCTTCAAATATTTTACAAATAAATTAGTTTAACTATTAATTGCAGCAGAATTTCAACTCCCTTACTGATTCTGGTCGAGAAGTAGATTTTTTGTGGTAAAAAAGGTTCGCATATTATTTGTACTCTAAAATGTGCTTTTTGTTTAATTTTTTCATACGTTAGTAATTTTGCTGGAGACTCCAAATAGCATTTCATTCCAATCTCAGTCTAATAGTGACGTAAATCATATCGATACTTTTGACAGTTGTCATAGGTTTCAGCATTTCTTTATAAATTTCAAATGCCTCGTTCTCGTCCTTTAGAAGAAAAAACCGAAGCAATTTTAATTTACGCTGAAGCTAGGCGTAATTACCATGAAGCAGAAAGAATATTTAATGAGCGCTTCCCAAATAATCCAATATCTCATACCTACTTGAGGGAATTGGTTGGTAAATTTCTAAGGACTGGTTGCGTAACGAGGGAAAAAGGATCGGGAAGAAAATCTATTTCAGAAGAACAGCAAATCGACGTTCTGGCAGCTGTTGTTAATAATCCGCAACAAACAACGAAAACGGTAGCCACGGCTTGTGACGTATCTACGACCACTGTGAAAAAATATCTTAAAAAACACAAATTTCACCCATATAAATTAAAAATTTTGCATCAATTAACAGAAGACGACCCGGATAGAAGACTGCAGTTTTGTGAGGTCATGTCTGACCGCATAACCCAAAATCCCGGTTATATTAACTCTATTTGTTTCAGTGATGAAAGTACGTTTTATCTAAATGGAACAGTAAATAGACAGAATGTGCGTTATTGGTCAGACGTAAATCCGCACGTTTTTCGAGAGGGTCATACTCAATCTCCAGAGAAGATCAACGTATGGGCTGGTATTTTGGGTGACCATACCATAGGTCCAATATTTATGGCAGAAAATTTAACTGGGCATCTGTATTTAAATATGCTTCAAAATCAGATCGATCACAGTATTCAAGAAGTAGTTGGGGCAAACCCAAATGAATTAACCATGGATGTTACCTTTCAACAAGATGGTGCACCCCCTCACTACTACAGACCTGTCCGAGAATGGCTTAACGAGAATTTTCCGGGACGGTGGATAGGCCGACGTGGCCCCATTGAATGGCCAGCTAGGTCACCTGATATGACACCTAATGGACTTTTTTCAGTGGGGGTACATAAAATCTAAGGTGTACGTCACGCAGCCACAGTCACTCCAGGCACTTATGGACCGAATAACAGATGTGTGTTACAGTATTCCGGAAACATTTAATAACGTTCGGAATGAATTTCACAACCGACTTTTTTTCTGTCAAGATGTGAACATTGAACACTTGTTGAAATAGTTGCAATTGTTACTTGAAATTCTGTTGCAATTAAAAGTTATTTAGGTTTTTAATTTATTTGTAAAATATTTGAAGCAAATTTCAAACGCTTGTCAGTTTGAACCGGTTTGGCCGATTTCCACAAACGAAGCGGTGTTGGATAGAGAATCGGAAGGCCTTCAAAACCAGAAGCCACGTGACCCCCCTTTACATTAAAGAAAAAAGTTGATGGTGCCCTCTTGACACTAGACCACGTGACCACAATAATTTTTATGCCAAAAAGTGGTAAAAGTGGTATTTTTTTACCTGAATTTTACCCGACCTCTACAGCTTGTTCCGTTTAAAAGTTAAGGGGGGGGGAGGACTCTTTGCGTCCTCACTGTATAGTGAAAGTCAACGGACTAACTTCTGACGTATTTTTGATCGACTCTGGAGTTCCTCAGAGCAGTCTTCTTGGCCCTATAATTCTTTTATTGTTCACCAACGACCTACCAGAGCAGATAGCTGATGGGGAGGTTTATATGTGTGCAGATGATACATCAATAATCGTTTCTAGTACAGATATGGATGAACTTATTACTAAAACCGCGAATGTTCTCCTTCAATTTGACAACTGGTGCAAAAAAAACGCCTGATTATGAACCATTCAAAAACAGTTGCTATTCATTTCTCAAGACTCTGACAGAAAATATCGACACTGAAAGGCCATATACAGTGTGACACACTTAAGATGAAGACACCCCTGTTTTTTAGTATTTGAGGTCTTTATTACAAATGAAGGAATACGTGTTCCAGTGTTTTTGGAAATGCTTCCCCTAAAGGGGTGAAAGTTCATTCGGGGGTTTCGTAAGTTTTGAAGTTAGGGTCTATACAAATCGGTATTTGAGGTCTTTGCTACAAGTAAAGAAATACTTCAGAAAATCAACCCCTGAAGAAATACAATGGGGGTTGAAATTTTTTATAGGGGTTCCGTTAGTCTTTGAGTGTTTGACCCTATCATGAAAATTCGTTTTTTGGCTCTCTGTTACAAAAGAATCGTGTTTAATCTTCAAAATTCCATCCTTAAAGGGGTGACAAGGGGTGACAAGTGGTAAGTGAATTTGTGATAGTTGTTGAAAAGCATTACTTTCGCTGACAAATCAATAGTAGATAACGGGATAACCTGAAAAAGGGATAATGAGTGAACGGGATTACGGGAAAACGGGATGATGGGATAATGGGATAACGGGAAAACCTGATAACGAAAAAGCGGGGTAACGAGAAAACTGGATAACGGGATAATAGGACAGCGGGATAATGGGATAACGAGATAACAGAAAAACTGGAATATTGAATGATGGTATAACGGGATAACGGGAATATATATATATATATATATATATATATATATATGTGTGTGTATACTCTCAATCTCCTATATTTCAAAGTGAATATTCAAAATCATCTAAATTTTGGTGATTGACTAAACAAATGAATTCCTTTGATGAGCTCTCATGCAGGAGTCAGCTGTTTTGCTACAAAGTCAGGAACGGACTACCCCCGATGGTCCACACCCCAAAACTTTGAAATGACTGGGATTTGTCCATATGTTTTAACAAAACGAAGTTACCTGGACAATTTCCTGAATAAAAGTACTCGTGTGGAAAATCGATCAGATTCGAAAAGATTAATTTGTAATGAAAATAGAAATGATAGGTACAATGTTCATAACGAATTTTTATCATGCAAACACGTTTACCTTACAAAACTCATGGTGTAAATAATCAATCGCAAGCCTCAAGAGCAAACAGAAATGCAAAATCCGCTACAAAAACTACTCGATAGGACCCCCGTCTCTCTCAATACATTTTCTTAGTCGGCGCAAACACCCTCTCTGCACTTGAAATAGCATGCCAGGGTCGTTTCGTATGGCTTCACAATGTAATGTAATTCTATTCAACAAGGCATCTCTGGTGTGGATGGGTGTAGCGTGAACAAGGCTCTTCAGATGCCCCCACAGTAAGAAATCCAATGGATTTAAATCCGGAGACCGCGGTGGCAATGAATATGGCCCACCTCTACCAATCCCAAAAGTCCATTCAAATCGTTCTGAATGAACTCCAAATAACGTTCTCCATTCAATCGGTCATGTAGAACGAATGGTCCTATGAGATGGTTTCCTATGATACCAGCCCAAACATTCACCTTGAATTTCCGTTGGTGTTTGGTTTGCAATATCCCATGGGGATTTTCTTCGGTCCATATGTTGAGATTATGAGAGTTGATTACTCCATCTCTACTGAAACCTGCTTAATCAGTGAATAAAACTCGAGTAATAAAAGTCATATCCCCTCTTTGCTTATCCAGGAACCAATTGGCATATTCCAGTCGTGCTGGGAAATCTTCAGGTGTCATGGCATGTACCTTCTGGATGTGATATGGGTGGAGCAGTTGTTCCCTAATTATTCTATGAATAGTGGACTTGGATGTATGGAACTGTTCTGATAGGTTTCTGATGCTCATTGAAGGATCATCAGCGACAGCTTCCAAAATATTTTCCTCCAATACAACGGTACACACAGCCCTAGGAGCGCCCTGACCGCCTTGTTTTGGCAAAACTGAACCTACAATAATATCGAAATGAAGCAACAGGCTCCAATTAATTATCCATTAGACATAATTGTCTCCCTCAAGCTGCGATCGACACGCTCGAACGTTTCTCTTGCCGGTAACGTTCGATTGGGGAAATGTACGGCATACAGACGACGGGTTCAAAGATTTTCCTCCATGAAATTATACTTATCAGTGAAACTCCTCAACATTTAAGCTGTGAATACGAATTTGCAACATCCAAATGTTGAGTTTCATGAGATTCAGATAACACAACACGAAACGTGCTCATTCCACGCGTACATACAAAATATGGACTGAATTCGATATTTCATAGTGGAGTAGCTTGTTAGTTCAAAAACACCACGAATCTACATAACTTGATATTTCATTTGAAAAAATATCTACATTGTGAATGAAACTTTCTACTAGGTACTGTTCTTTTTGTTTACGACTTTATTTTAGCATATTTTGTATTATCCCTGTTATAAATGTTGTTGAATTAACGTTAGCATTAGTATTTCTACTGTGAAAATTTTTCATTTCAAATAATGGTGAACGATCGGGTTTGATGTCGTCGAGTAAAACTGCATTTTTATTAAGAATCGTTGCTCCGATCGACTTCCCACACGAGTACTTTTATTCAGAAAATTACCTACGTAACCTTATTTTGTTGAAAACTATTGAAAAATTATCTGTCATTTCAAAGTTTTGGGGTGTGGACCATCGGGGGAAGTCCGTTCCTGACTTTGTAGCAAAACAACTGACTCCTGCATGAAAGCTCATCGAAGGAATTCATTTGTTTAGTCAATCACCAGAATTTGGATGATTTTGAATATTTACTTTGAAAGTTATCGAAGAAAAATTGTTTTCATTTTGTAACTTCGAGGGCCCGTAACTTGATAACGAAGGCTTTTAGGAACAAAAGGTATATGAAGTACTGTTGAAAGCCCGTTATCCCGTTTTCTTGTTAGAAAATAAATGAAAATAAAAAATAGGGGTTGATCTTAGAAGGGTGAAAATTCAGGGTTGTATGTATTGTTGAATGCTGTATCATAAAAGAATAAAAACAAAAAATTTTGTCTAAAAAATAAAAAAATTAAGGGGTGGACCACCCTTGACATTTAGGGGGATGATTTGTGAATCTAAACCACCCAAACGCAATCACAAAAATTCATTCAAATCGGTCTAGCCGTTTAGGAGGAGTTCAGTGACAACACACGTACAGTAGAATTATATATATAAAGATATATATATATATATATATATATATGTATATATATAAATGTATATATATATATATATATATATGTATAGTATTGCTTGGTATTACTTGATGATTTCTACTAGACAACACCTACCGCAAGCCGCCTAAAGAATATTCGTTCCTGACGGGGTTCCCCCGACCGCACATTTTTTGTTAAATCTTAATCTCATTTTCCGTTTTGCAATCTGAAAATTGTTTCTTATTCCGTCCTTGAACGTATCCATTACTGACAAATAATATCACGACAATTTTAGAAAGACCCATAGGGAAGCGACCTGATCATTTTTCATTCCTACCGAATCCATTAATATTATGATACCGAAGAATAATATAGGAATGATGGATTCATCATTTTTTCGATATCGACAGTTGTTTCATCCAATTACCTGAATTGAAACGAATCCAGGAATATTATCCGGAATTGGTTCTGTATAAGTTCCCTAACTGTTCATTGTGAAACATTCAACGCGATGTATCCAGGTGCGAAAAAAGCGAATGATATTTCTTTTCTGTCATTACTGTTGAAAATAGGCAGCGTATTAGCATTGGTACCCGTAATTTCGTCGAGTACCACGTGGAAAAATCGGCTTTTGAAATGCTACATATTTTTCAACTATACTCCTTTCATTTCATTCGGGTTGTGTCTTCATTTTTCCATGATAAAAAGTAGAATCGAACAACATTTTCCAACCTACGTTCTCGTCTCTATTACTATGCTGGCCATATTTGCTGCAGCCTCATTGCTAATACAACTATATGGCGTTGTGAAAAACGAACCAAGCTGGAAGAAACTCCTCGGATATCTATCGCAACATGACGAGAGAATGGATCTCGGATATTTTCCTGATATTGACATAATGACTCGTGTACGAGTTTGTCTCTGCTGTTATACAATCGGACTGCTGATTCCAGTGTGTGGTTTTCTCATGTCGGGTTCTGTATCGTCAGACATAACGCAGGTAACACTTCGTATTTTGCAATTACTGATACTAGTCCAGTCGCTTCTGATGACAACGATAATTTTCACATTGTGTGACATACTGAAGAGGCGATACGATCAGTTGACAAACACAATTATTGGGAACCCCAATACATGGCGACGTTTCGACCAAGTGAGATTCAGAAATGAGAGAGTTAAATGTATGTATTTTCATCTCCATATGACTGCAGAGCAATTCAACGCAATTTTTGGAAAGTATTTGATGTTGACATTTTTCCGTTCCTTCACAAACATAATTTCGGCGCTTAATATATTCTTAGGGACTGGACTCGATGGATGCAGTAGATTGTGCTGGGATATAACAGATCCCTCAGTACTCGTGGTGAGTCATATTCAGTTTTTTAAATTCATTTATGTTCTGCGAATAAACGTCACCTTCCTCTGTAGAGTACACATTCTACATTTAGTACGTTATTCATATAATAATAATACTAATCTAGTTGGATTTGAGGGGAATAAGGACCAGGGACTAAAACTAATTTTTTATCGATGTCGTTTCGGATTTAATTTATTCCTTTTTCAAAGCTGAAATGACAATATTCACGTATAGATTGAAACGAAGAACATATCTATGACCCACCTTTATAACTATGTTTTTCCTGCTCATGGTTTCAACTAAAAAACTGTTGAGTAGTCGATACAAACTCTGGTCGATGAAAACACATTGGCACAAATTAAAATGAAACAACACACAACCGTGAATGGTCAATATGCAACAGATCATTCCACCTGAAATATTCCAGCGCTACATAGATAAAGAAACGAAAGAAACAAAACAAAACAAATCTTTTGTGGATCATTATTCAGAAATCTGGTTTTCTTTTGAACCTTCCTAGAATATGGGTGTAGGTTCAAAATTTTGTATGTTTAGTTTATAGCTACCCAGGAGATCGATGAGGAATGATTTATAATTTGATTCACATAAAAAGTTTATGTTTATGTTACCACAAACAATTCTATTTTTGAATTTTTTATAACGGTCATCCAATGCGACAGAGAGTCCATTTATAAATATTTCAATGATTCCAGCTGGTGGTTTATAAACTGATAATAAAGAATATTTGTTTCCATGGCACTGGAAAGATACTGCACAAACCTCGAACTGAAGTCCTTGTGAAAGTTTGTTTATGAAGGTTTCGTTTTTGAAACTGAAATTTTTTCGAATGAAAATCAAAGAACCACCATGAATATGTTTATTTGTCTAGTGAAGTATGTAGTGAGGACATATTCACTGAATTGAATAGTATTCAATTTGAATTGTTGCACCAGGACTCAGAGATACATAATATATCAGGTTTCTCTTGGAATATGAGTACTTCAAACCGACTTATTTTGTTATTGATGCACTGAGCGTTTACGTGTATAATTTTCAGTTTGTCAAATGATTTATCAACTAATAGTCTAGAACGGCCGTTGGGTGGAACTTCCTCAATATTATCCAGGAAATGTAATTTTTTCAACTAGTACACTTTCTGGCGAAATAGTGGGTGAGTACAGTGAGTCCTGTAGGTCGATGTCAGCTTCTACCCTTTATGAATGCAGACTTTCCTGTGAGTTTAACTCCTCAACATTGAATGGGTGCCCTGGGAATGTTTTTTCTAGATAGGATTCAATTTGAATATAACTTTAGGGTACCGTAATTCTGCTTCGTTGAAGTTAACAATCGCTACTCATTTACCCGATTATATGGTAACGAGAGAATGTATTCGTAGAATGAACGTTTTTGAGCTCAGTTTATTTGACATTTTCCTCCAATGACACATCAGAGTATTGCAGTGTCATTCAAATATCTCCGTATGAGCAATACAAGTCAACTACGAAGGTTACAACGAAAAAAAAATTGTCTAAAAACTTGAGTACGTGATATGGGGACGAAATATGCTATTTATTTGAATAATTCTGAGTATGTTGAAATCGCACGGAAAAGTACTTTTTCTACTCCTCCTACAGAAAATAACGAAATTTGTACAACTCGCCAACTATGTAACTGTCTATTTAAGCACTGTGCAACATAAAACCATTGTCTAAAGATATATAGTCAGTCAACCAAACGGGAAATTTTTTGGATACAAATGGATTTCATTCGTAGATGGCGTTAGTCTAATGATCTCCAAAAATGATATATCCGAGTGAGATGGAAGAAATTTAGGTGGGAGTGGCAATTGGCAAGCGACCCGACCTTGAGGGGTTAAACGTTAAACTGGAATAACAATATTTTGTTTCTGTTTTCCGCAATATCTCATGCCATTTGTATTTATTTTGAAATTTGAAATCGTGGAGTGATTTGATAATTTTTTGTGGTATTATTGAGTGATCGTCGTTCTGTGTTTTCTGTGAACATTCAAGTGTATAAACTTTTATAAGACAATTAGGTACATTTGTGAGAAAAATTGGAAAAGAAGGTAAGAACGAAATATTCATTTATTTGAGATATTGGGGAATTACTGTGTCCCTTAAGGAAGTTATATTGTGAAGTTGAGTATGATTTAATATCAACTGTTATGTTTAGTAACAAAAATAGTAATAACGAAAAGTAAGGTTATGTTGTAGAAGAATGGATATATTATTTCTAATAATACAATCGACCATGGCCTACCTATTTTGAATTGAATTTACTCGAAACTGCATTACTGAAAATGTTATATATTCATTGAGTTTCCAAACACTGATGTTCTCTTTATACTCAGATAATATTGACTTGTGCTATAAAACATTTTCATTCTAAATAAGTTGATACCTGTTGGACAAACCAATGGCTTCTTGAGATACGACCCAAAATTAATGAATTTTCAAATAGTTATTGCCAATAAATCTGCTGTGTAAGCTAAGTTCTGAGAATACAATTTTTATTGGTGTCAGCCCAAGAAAGAAACTTTCAATAAAGATTCCTTCCAGTGGTCATTCATACTTTTTCTTATGGAGTGTAGTGTATATTATCTTAACAATATTTGTAGGTAAATGACTATTTTATACATGTATGTTTCAGATGTCTGGGAATAAATGTGCTTACTACAATTGTGGGCTTTCAGCCCGGAATAATCCTTCGTTGAGACTATCCCATTTTCCAGTGAAAGATACCGCTAGATGTAAACGTTGGATATTACACTCAGGTATTATATCTCCCTTTTCCAATTATGAGTAATATTATTGTAGAAATATATTAAAGCCTTCCAAGAAGCATTTACTTGATTACTCTCGTTTCGGACGTCCATCGTCTTAATGGATTTGAAAGGTTTTCCCGACATTTCGAATGCATGTATCTGCAATCGTCTTCAGGTGAATACTGTATTCACGATTGCAGATACATGCATTCGAATGTCGAAAACCTTCAAATCCATTAAGACGATGGACTTCAAAACGAAAGTAATCAAGTTACAAATGTCTAAAAGGACGATGAACAAATATTTTATTTTAAATTAAAAATAACAGAATTTTTTTAAACGTTACTTATGATTTAAATATTGGTTAATTGTTACATTTGAGCAATTATTGAAAATTATAGGAATATTACAATCAGGATTTTATGTATTGAGGTAGACGATGCCACATCTGTTATGATGTTAACTGATGTCACTCAGATGAAGATGCGCCGTAATCAGATAGGGTTGAATTTTGTATGGATTATAAAATTTTTGTTTGTATTTGATTTTGCTGCTAACTGATTGATCAACATATCCCTCCGCAACGTTACTACCAGCCTCCATGCTTTTTTAATTGAAGTAAATCACCTCTTGCATCCACTAATAGCGTTGCTGAAGTTCTACGCAAACAATGCCCAGTATATTTATGGGGATCAGGCAAGTTTAAATATTGAGCTATTTGCATAAGAAATTCACTGAATTTATTTATTCCCACAACCTGTCTAGTACACTTTCCGTTCTGTTAGTTAATAAAGAATCTTGAATTTATTTTGTCCATATCTAGTGGACGGGGGTTCATATAAATTTTAGAAAGGCGAAGAGCTGCAAAATGATGTTAACAAAATTGAATGTATTACCAACATTAACGAATTATTAAGAAATATAGCCAGTTATAATTCAAAATGCTAATGTTTGTGAAACGGTAAAAACTACAATTTTTCATCTAAATTGAATAAATCTCCTTCTTTTGTAAGTCGATTAAAATGGTTTTATCTCTCTTTATTTCATTCTGAACAACTGGGTAGTACTGATAGTCTCATATTATTTTCAATTTATCAAATATGTTACATTTGATTTATTTGTTTTTAAATAGATATGGCAGAAATGATTTATGTAAATTTGTAGTTTTGGTGGAATAATTGGAAAACGTATTGTTTCTTTTTTTACTAATAGAGGAATAAATATGTCTGATGACTTTTGAATTCAAGTACTCACTAATAAATATTCAAAATATCTCAACTAATTGGCATATTTTTTTCTTTCATTATAGATTTTTCACCATATTTGGAAGAAAATTTGCATCTAATAATTATTCCCTTATCCCATGTATTGAGTTTTATCATAATAATCTATTTCTTTCAGTATGCATACCAGAAAAAAAAACACAAGAGGTTTTCACTTCCATTGGCATCATCTTCTCGTTCTACCCCACCACCAATGAGCCATGAAATTGTGCGAGGAAGAGGCAACACCTACCGCTACTGAAGTCTCGGACCTCAAAAATTCTGTCCAAATTCTAAGTGCAGCAAGAAAACTAATTTTTCTGTGAGAAGTGTAACCAGATCTTTTGTAGCTCAGAACAAGAACTGTTTTTAAAAATTGCATAAAAATAAGTCTAATTCATCTCTTGTATCAATTGCGATATGGTGATATTTTTCTGCCATCATTTTATCACTTCTACAACCCAAAATGTAAAATCTATAGTGAGGTTTCCATTACAATCTTCAAAAATTCAATATATTATACATAAAAAAAATTGCATATGACTTTTCTTTTGTGTCTGTGAGAGTACCATGCAAATTTTTGTATTCAAACGGATTGGATAGTGCGAGGAATAATTTTAAAAATTAACACACATTTTAAAAATATTTTGAAGTAATAAATTTTTCTCAAATTACTTCTCAATGCAACAAACAAAAATAAAATTTTAAATTTTCTACAAGTCAGAAAATATTGCTTGATATCATAGGGCTCCATATTACATAATTATTTTACAGACTTCAGAAATCTGATTGAAACTTCAATATTCCTTATATTTTCCGGAAGATAAAATTTTATCTTACTGTAGACGGTGCTCCATTCATATAGGGATTTCTTATGAATGAGATAAAAAAAATATATTGTTTCATAAATATGAGTTAAACGGTGTATTTCAAAATTTTAAAAAAAAAACACTTTTTGATAACTCTTATGGCATATGTTACTCTAGATAGTTTAGTGCAAAGCTTGTCTATATGATATATCTGTAATATTTTTATTTATATTAATAAATATAATAAACAAAATTAGACCAAGAATACTACCCTATGGGACTCCCATAGACTTTCTCAAGGCAATGGATCTTTCTATCGTTTCTTTTCGAGTTCTACTTATGATTTTTTTTTCCGAATATGACTCAAACCTGTCATAAGAATTTCCACAAATTCCATATTAAGTTTCCCTAATAAAATATTATCCTTACAGTCGAAGGCCTCAGATGAATTCACGATAATCCCATAGGATAGATCTCCCTTTTTTTTTGGTGGAATGCACAAAATTATTCAAATAATCATACTAAAGATTGGTTGAAAATTCATATATCTAGCTTATTGCCTTTTTTTAGGAAGAGGTTTTACAACAGCAGTTCACCTAGAAAAAATTATCTCGTCAAAGGACCCTGCTCAAACGTTATGGAAAAGTGCTCTATGTGGGAATTGCTTGAATTTTTCATATTGTTCAGAAGAATTTGTCCTGATTAAAAGCTACCATTATGCTAAAGTCCAATAATCAATAGTTTCTGAGATATTGCAGTCGTATTGCATCCATATTATGGTACTTGGGATATGCGCACCATGAATCTAAAATTCGGTACGTCTAACTTTCTTCATAGCGTTCTAAAGGTTCTAATCAGCCAGCGCAATAGTACCACAGGTCTCCAATAGGTTAAACTGTAACAAGAGTGTATTCAAGTACTCCTTCAATAAAGGAGGGAGAAACCTGTTGTGTATTTTATATAGCTTAAAAGTTACGAAATAAATTACCTACTCAGAAATATTTTCAAATTACCTATATTGAAATATTCAAATAGGGGTTGTGTACATGGAACAACTTGCATGAGCGCAATAGCAAAGGTCCGTGAACAAAACAGAAATGCGACACTCTTACCCAAATATAAATATTTATTTTTCAGTATCATTGGCCAATATCTCCGAAACTATTGGTTATTGGACTTTAGCGTAATGGTAACTTTTAATCAGGAAGACTTCCTCTAAACAATTCCCAGATAGATCTCTTTTCCTTAATTTTTTAGCAGGATCCTTCGACCAGGAAAATCAAAATACTGACATGTGCACAATTTTACAATATGTGGTGGGTAGGTACATCGATTCTTGTGTGCTGCTTTTGTTCTTGATATTTTTTATTTTATCGACTTATTCAAATTCTGTAACCGGGCACGAAAACAAAAGTGGAATAAAAGGCTATTGGCCTTTCAAAACCATAACCTCATCACTAATAGAAATTAAAAATATCTCAACTAAAAGGCACATTTCTTCTTAATTATATATATTTTTCATTTAAGTCAGAAGATTTGCATCTGATGATAATAATTCTCCATTCTCCCATGAATTCAAATTTATCATTAGGATTTATTTATTATCCAAACAAATAAACGTCACATGTCAAATATGAGATACTGGAGAACACAACTTTTCATAATTTCAAGATTATTAGCAAGAATTATATTTTGTTACCGATTCTCTTTTTCTAAAATGAAACAGAAGTTCAGTTTTGTTTGCCATCCGGTGGTGCCGCCACTTTACGGAATACAATTTTCACAGTTTCCCTGAAAGTTTAATAGATGGCGATCGCAAATTGCATCCAATACTTTTTCCATAGAGATTGACTGACTATGTATCTTTAGACAATGATAAAACTGTACGATTTAACTTTACCGTAAACAGAGAGCACAATTAACAACCAATACGTTAGCATCTGTAAAGGAAATCGCACGACGTATAACCAATAAGATGGAGCCTTCAGTAGTTGCCATGGAAACGAATAACAGGCCGCGTCGCCGATAACATTTTGACGTTTTATAATTGTGCCGCGATTTGTTACCACTTTTTGGATTTGCCAAGATCATGATGCACCAAGCAATGTGTTGGAATAAAAAAAATAGGCAGTATTCCAAGTGGCAGAATATCTGGGCTCAGCGAATTCCAAACAATACACAGGCCATTGCTATAGGCGCTCTTCAGCCACAATTCTTGTAGATGCTGGTGGCGATATGCTAGCATTTAAATAACACGGTGGTTGGCGGTCATTAGCAGTGGCCGGGAGCTATGTAGATAATTCTATGAAAAACATGACTGCCAACTCATCAAAAATTACATGTGCCATTATTAATACTGCTACAATAAGAGAAAACACTAGTATTATTTTTGAAAATACAAAAAAAAACAGACAACCAACCCGCCCTCTCTTGTTTTTAATAACTGCACAGTCACAATTGATAATTATTACAATGAAAAGTAAACTATACTGAGTAATATAGTAACTTATTATAGTTGAATTATTTTTGTAGTTATTTAATTGATTGGTTAAAAATATTTTCACCTAATGGAATCCTAATTTTTTATGGGAATGAATGCGGTCGTAAAAAAAGTAAAGTATATAACTCGAGTTGTAAGACAATTACACACTCCTAGAATTAACTTTTTCCAGTTGTGCGTGATATGCTTCTTACAACTCTTGTTATATAATATACTATTACCGCACTAGAGCGGAAAAATCCAGTTTTCCACAAACTCGTAGGAAAAAAAAACTTTAGTCACTATCTTCCATCGGGGAAGCAGTTATTTTCGGTTAGATATTACAAAAAATAACTTCATTTCAATGGTATATTTTTAAATTTTCAGGAAAATCTTTCCATTCAATATTCATTTGAGAATGTTCACCTTTCGATCCCAACTAACATTATAGGAAAATTATACCAAGCAGAGGGGTAAAATGGCTTAAAGAAGTCAAAATTTACCTATTTCCGACCAAATATCCCACCTTCAACTACTAACCAACTCCAAAGTTATAATTCGAGTTGAAAAAACCGTAACTGAGACCACCGGATCTCCTTCAAAAACCATAAACTTAATAGGCGTATGCATAGTATGAAATTATTTATGAACTTCAAATATACCCTCACAGTCTCATGGGTCAATAGAGTTATTTATTAGGTCACATTTCACCTAAAGGTGACCAGCAAAATGTGTTCAAAATACTTGAACTTTCAGGAATACTTTCTAGTAAGTATTAACCTAATTATTACCTCATGTATGTTCACATAGTCAGGGAATAAACAAGTCGGTAAACAGGTCTACTATACAATCTACATTACCTATTTTGGCACCAATTAAGTTGCCTGGGCATTTTTTGTCATAGTTTATACCTACTGTTACACAATGAGGGCGAGATTACTACAATATTTGTCTAATAAGACTAAATGTCTACAACGAAGTCAAAGTTACCAAAAATGAATTCCTCAAATTATCTTGGTCTATCATCAGATATTGAAGCCCGAATCAATTCGGATGAGCATGACATGATACTAGTATCGATTACAGTAACACCCTGTATTCCGTTACACTTTTGAATAGGTCAGGAAAAAATAATATGATTTCATATGAGGTACTATGTACCTAACTATAACCGTTCTCGAGTTATTGATTTTTTTATGAAAATGCTAAGTACAATTGGAAACTAAATAACATCGAAATTTATAATTTCGGACAGAGATAACTTTGTAATTTCAAATAGAACACCCTGTATTTTTTTTGTCTATATATATATATATATATATATATATATATATATATATATATATATATATATATTGTAATGTATTATGGATATAGAAATTATTTTTTATTATTTCGCCCCACGTTTTGGGTGCCAAATTGGTATGTAATGATATATTTGCAAAACAAATTGTTTTTATATATAATAAGATTGCTAATAATGTTTGCTATTCTTTGTGAGCCAGATTGATATGATATAGATAGCTATTTTTGCCCTGTATAATATTGCAAGGATGTAATAATAATTGCTTGCTACGTCACTGTTCTCTCGTCACGTTGCTGCCAATTGTTATCATTTTTCTTATCACAGCTAACACAGTTGGTCCACCTCTTATCTCAGATAGCCGGTTCAAGGCAATTTAGCCACTACTTGATATGTCAAAACTCAATTTATTCAATGGTCGTAGGAATGATTGTTGATCATTGTAGAAAACAAACAACAAAGTATCAAAAAACAATTATTTCCTTTATTCGGGAAGACTTAATTTTACCTGGCCTACGAGAAATAACTTATACTAATGTGAATCTACAAATATTCACGGATAATCATAAAAATGAAATCATGGATAGATAGACAGAACCTCACTTTTTCCTTGAGAGTGAAGTTTTCTGTTATAGTCCGAAATAAAGTGAAATAAAGTTCTTCAGATGTGAAATACGTTATTTGTGAAATTGTTCAGGACCGGATGTGCACTATTGAAAGTTTTTATACCTGGCTGGAAATGTCGGTGTTCAAGATATGCCCTGAAACTGGATTCCTTCTCACTCCAAGCTCTATCAGGAACTCCAATACCATAAATCAGGAACCATACAGATGCAGAAATCAGCTTTGGATACTTGGATATGTTGTATAATTAAGGTAATATTGGTTTTGTTCTTCAAATGTTGGAATTATTTCGTTTTTCTTCTCCAAAAATGATGCGTGGCATTCCTTTCTAAATTTTTTTCGATCTCTCCTTTAGGCTTTGTTTTCTGTCACCTAGATACCAATTTTCCATCCTCTTTTTTCATTTGAATTTTTGAATTCGCGCACCAAATTGTCACATTTCACTGTTTGGGTTCATCTTATATAATTTATATATACAACTATTTTTCCATTCTTATTACTATTTACAAATTTAAATAATAATTGCTTATGACATCACCCCGTTGTTATTCTCTCACAATTTCCAATTTTCCATATGACCATCTATTCCCTGATTGGCTAATCTCATCAAGAAGTTTGCTGTTCTACCATTGGCTACTTTTAGTTAGGTACAATTTCATATACTGTATGTTTCAAATTTATAAATGTGTTGATCACTTTTTATTCATGGAAATTTTGTAAATCTAGACTTTTTGTTGTCTTTTTACCAATTATGGGTTATAATCATTATGACAGTGTATGAAATTGATTGTGTTATAGTATTTTGACATTTTTATCTATCCATATTATACATAGGCTTACAAATAAATAGAACTTCCAAAATTATGTAAAAACAATCTCTTGAAACTAATAACTATTTATTAATTATTCTTTTTGTGGGTTTTTTCCTTTTAAAACTCATAACTGGCATAACATAACATAACAATATATATATATTGTAATGTTTTGATGAATTGAAAAATATAAATTGTTTTTATAAATTGAGATTGATAATAATATTTGCTATTCTTTATGAGCCAAATTGATATGATATAAATAGATATTTCTGCCCCTGTATTGTATGCTGTAATAATAATTGCCAGCGAACGTCACTGTTCTCTCGTCACGCTACCAACAATTGTTATTTTCCTCACCACGGCTAAACTACAGTTGGTACGCCCTTATCTCAAGGTGGCCGGTTCAAAGCAATAGAGCCACTTGCCACTGCTGGCTACCTTCAGTTTATTGAATGGTCTTTGATAGGTTATTGATCATTGTGAGAAAACAAACAACAAAATATCATAAAGCAATTATCCCCTTTATTCAGGAAGACTTGAAATACCTGGCCTACGAGAAATAACTTATACTAGGGTGAATCAAACAAATATTCACGGATAAAATAATAAATCAGATCATGGATAGATAAACAGAACCTCACTTTTTCCGTGAGAATGGAGTTTTCTGTTATTGTTCAAAATAGAGTGATATAAAGTTCTTCGAATGTGAAATTCGTTATTGGTGAAATAGTTCAGGACCGGGAGAGCACTATTAAAGTTTCATACCTGGTTGGAACTGTTACAGTCCAAAGATCAGAGCCCTCATGTTACTTATGTGGTACGTAAGAATATTCTACTATGTGCTCCACGTCTTTTAATGACTTCAACTATTTCAAAACATTCGTCATCCATTTTTATAAATAAGATATGAAAGCAAAAAAAATGTTTAACAAAAAATTAAACCAACGAAATACTGAACTGGAAAGTAAAAAATAAAATAAACCTTCCTAGTCTCAGTAAATAAGCTCCTAAACTGATGTAAGTAACTTTTTTTGAGTCGGCGCCAAACAAACAAGCAAATGAATTAGGTAAGGCGTAAAATGATGGCATCGAGTTGCGCGGTGACATTCTGATAATTTTTTTGAAGTAATTTGATGATGTTGGTTGATTGTTTGTTTGGCGCCGACTCAAAATTAGTTACATACATTAGTTTAAGAGCTTAGTTACTGAGACTAAGAAGGTTTATTTTATTTTTTACTTTTCAGTTCCGTATTTTGTCGGTTTAATTTTTTGTTGAAAAGTTTTTATTTTTAAATTTTTTATGGCTAAAATATACCAATTACTACCTACTTGTTTTTTTATTACTTCCAAAATACTTACTTACCCACCTCACTTCAACTATTAGCAGTTAAATAATATGATTATCTACTTTTACTATTTGTTGTAATATAAATTATTTTTGTTGTTCTGGTTAGTTTATTTCATTACTTTGTATATCATTCCATCCTCTCATAGAATTTAATGGCTTTGACGGATGTGTAACAGAAATAATGTCAGTAGCGATCTGTTATTGTCAACTACGTATGTGTGTGCCAATGTTCATAAGTGAAAAATCAATTATCCCCTATTTTTCCACCCGTAAGGGTATATAATTCCATTCGAAATCTAAATATAAGGTATACCCTATCTATTAAGAAAAGAATCATCCAAATCGAAGAACCCAGTACAAAGTTATGCCTGATAGAATCGGTTAACGGACCAGAATTCAGAGGGTGAGTGAACAATATCCTTCATGTTGCTACCCTTAGGGGTGGATTTCATCTTTTAAATCCAAATGGGACCACTTTCGAAAAACGCCCTATCCACTGAAAAAATAATTATCGGAATCGGACGCCTCAGTAAAAAGTTATGCGTGATCATACATAAAAAAAAATTATGGAAAAAAAAATACTGGTCGACTAGAGAACCTCATCCTTTTTGGTTTCGTCGGTTAATAAGTGTTCACTATCGACGGAGGCAATACAAAACAGGCTTATGTTAGGTTGTGCCGGTAATGAATGGTTTGACGGAATGAATGCATAGATTAGCTGCGTTCAACAAGCTTCGTCTGTCGCCAGCGGTAAACTACTGCTGTGACGTTTTCAATGATACGACAAAATGAAATTCAATGAAGTTGGTAGAGCTGAAGCAAACGGGTAAAAAATGTATTGAATAAAGTGCAAGAAAATGAAAGCAATTAACAAAACAATAAAAGATTGATGAGTTGAAACGATTACTTCGAAAAGTTCAACACTAATCATTGTGGCGTCCGGAAACGTCGAATTAAAGTTTTTAAGCAAATCATATTATCTCGATTTTTTTAGAGGTAGTTACAATTGGCAAACAATGTGAATTGGATATTTCCGAGCACGGCATTCTGCAAAGTTAGCATTCTAAGAGTACTTGACTATGCGGAATGCGGCCATGTCAAACTACAATTTTTGATCCAATCACTACACACCATTTGATATTTAAAATGTTATGATTGGCTATTTCTCTTCCGATAGAGATTCCCTCCTCACACTGAGATACTATTATCATGGATATTATTATGGCAAAATCTGCACTGAATACAATTATCGCGTACTATTTTCAATACCACTGATATTTGATGTTCAATTCCAGAATAAACACTTCAATTTTCAGAATAAACACTTATTACGGGGTTTTGTAATATATATCGTTTTCTTTGAATAACTAGGTATAGCCTAGATGGAGATACTGGTTTTACCATCAACAAGAAGTAGAAAATAATGTTTATGTTTTCTCCGTATTAGGAATCAAAATGATCATTCTAGTGTTTCTGCTCAGAATATATCCAACCAGAGAACGGAACGTATGGACATATAGCATGAAAAACCATAACAAATTTGTATTTCATCACGTGACCACAATGTGAAAGGGTCTGAAATCCTAAGATAAGGAAAATGGACTCCAAAGTCAGGAATAAAGGTTACTTTCGACTTTGCATAAAGCCTATGTGTTCTCAAAGTTGAAATTTTAGGAAAATGCGACTTAAAGGTCCCATATGGGATAGACATCATATTTTTTGGCTTGAAGCGTTTCTTCCATTGCAAAAATAAACCATAATTTTCTTGGATCGACTATATTTTAGTGATACATAAAAACTTTTTAACAAAAAATTAAACGGACGAAAAAATCAACTGAAAAGCAAAAAATAAAATAAACCTTCCTAGTCTAAATGATAATTGAGCTCCTAAACTAATGTAAGTATTTGATTTTGAGTCGGCGCCAAAAAAACAATTATCGAAGATCATTATCTATGAAAGAAGTCATCAAAACGCAGCCGTGCATCTCGCTGCCATCATTTTACGCTTCACCTAATTCAATTGCTAGTTTGTTTGCGCCGACTCAAAATCAGTTACTTACATTAGTTTAGGAGCTCAATTATCATTTAGACTAAGAAGGTTTATTTTAATTTTTGCTTTTCAGTTGATTTTTGGGGTCGATTTAATTTTTTGTTAAAAAGTTTTTATTTTTTACTTTTCAGTTCCGTATTTCATCGGTTTAATTTTTTGTTAAAAAGTTTTCATTTTTCAATTTATTGTGGCTAAAATCTACCAATTACTACCTACTTGTTTTTTGATTACTTCCAAAATACTTACTTACCCACCTTACTTCAACTATTACCAGTTAAATAATATGATTATCTACTTTCACTATTTGTTGTAATATAAATTATTTTCGTTGTTCAGGTTAGTTTATTTCATAACTTTGTATATCATTCCATCCTCTCATGAAATATACTGATTTTGACGGATGTGGAACAAGAATAATGTCAGTAGCGATCTGTCATTGTCAACTACGTATGTGTGTACCAATGTTCACTAGTGAAAAATCAATTATCCCCTTTTTTTCCACCCGTAAGGGTGGCTAATTCCTCTCGAAATCCAAATATAAGGTATACCCTATCTATTAAAAAAAGAATCATCCAAACCGAAGAACCCAGTATAAAGTTATGCCTGATAGAATCGGTTAACGGACCAGAATTCAGAGGGTGAGTGATCAATATCCTTCATTTCGCTACCCTTAGGCGTGGATTTCATATTTAAAATTCAAATGGGACCAAATTCGAAGTACCCCCTATCCACTGAAAAAGGAATTAACGGAATCGGACGCCTAAGTAAAAAGTTATGCGTGATCATACATAAAAAATATGATGGAATATACGGGTCGAATAGAGAACCTCCTCCTTTTTGGTTTCGTCGGTTGAAAATTGGTGTATATACATACTTCATCTATGAAATTAGCTTCTGCAGTGTTTGATGGAAGAAGTTGAGGAAGTATACTCAATTTTACGAATTTTTTCCATTAAAATTTGATATTTTGAAGGGGCCCACTTGTTTTACATAAGTAAAATTCAACATTATCACTGAAAAGTTTGTATCGCAAATAAAATCCAAACTAGATGTGAATGCGAAACCATCACATGCATACATCATTACCTGCTCTACGTTTCTTGACAGTTCTTTTTTCATACGCCATTTCTTTTTTCATACGCCATCTTCAAAGCTTTTACGAATACACATCTAGGTTAAGATACATAATATGCAGTAAACACTTATTATCTTCTTCTAACCTTCTACTGTCTGTTTTATTATAGTGTTTATTACCTAAAATAGGTGGAACTGACTAAATTTTTACCATCAGTCGACTATTCTGAAGGCAATTTTACCTATTTATGCCTTCGACTTATTAGGCAAAATGTATTGATTACCCAATTTTCGACTTCTGAATTACTTCCAATTTCTTCCCCATATTGGTAAATTTAAGGTTATTATAACGTAAGAATTACCTTCGCCAATTTGGGCGCTGACCTATTTGAAGGTCGAAATGACGTATATTTTACTTAAAATGTTTGTTGGGATCTCTCTTCCATTTACAAATGCAGTATAGTGTGTGATGAAGTAAATCTGAACGAAAAATCAGCCTCTTTCATAAATATGTTTCTGTTCCAGATATTGACCCTACTGATAACGATGTCCTGCGACAGAGTGGAGAAGAGCGCTACAAAGCTTCTGGAGACCAGTTATTATCTACAATCCAAAGCAGAAGACAGATTTGTTCAAGAGGAACTCATCCAACTTTCGAGGTTCCTGAAACAACTCTCCCCGAAATTCGAAGCCTCAGGATTCTTCCGCATCAATCAACGCCTCATACCCGCCTTCTTGTCGGTCCTTTCGACATATATTATTATAATAATACAATTCAAGATGTAATCGAATCTCGTATATTTAATCATGCAGATCTTATTTTTATATCGGCAACAGCCTCTGCTAACTCTCTCAATGCAATCCAAAAAAGTAAATTTCGATACAGGGTGTCCCTGAAAATTGTGCGTTTTTTGCACGTAGGGATAGTGATCTGTATTTGAAATGACAATGTTCAAAACATCCCGGGTGTCAACGTTTTTAGACAAGCCAGATCCAAACTTGGCAGGGGTGATGTTGAATTCAAGAATTGGAAACATTTTCAATGTGTCATATCATATCAACAAACATTCTTAATTGAATATAGAATAGAAATATTTTTTCTGAAAATTGAAAATCTACTACAATAATGAAGTTATTTTTTGGAAGATCTAAAAGAAAATAACTACTTCCCCGGCTAATCAATCAATCAGTTTATTTTCCTTGTGACATTTACATGTATAGGAATAGTCAGACATTTATGTTAAAATACAAATTTAGGATATAACGAAATAATTCAACCTAAGATAAGAATCAAAACGTACCTGAGATAAAAATAAAAAAGTACAATAAATGGTTCATAAAAATTAAAATACAGTACAAGTATCTGTGCTATTTCATATTATCGAACAATAAAATTCACGTATATCATAAAAAGATTTTTCAGCTGAAAACAATTCGAGTTTTCCTTTGAAAAGTAATAGGGAGCCACAGACTTTATTCCCTTTAGAAGATTGTTGAACATTTTTGGGCCAAATATATAAGGAGCCTATGAAGAAATATTTGCCACTTTTATGTCGCGCAATATATATATATATATATATATATATGTTGGGGATTAGGTAGTGTTTTTCAGGTTTGCGGTCTGTGACAAATGAAACTCATTCGTTTTTAAATCTCAATATATTGTCAATGTTTATTGATTTCATCAGGAGAAGGCTAAGAAGAGAGAAAGGAACTCTTGAGAAAAGAATATTTACATAATTCTGCATTCCCAGTATGAATGTGCCGTCCAACATATGTATATATATTTTAACTTGTTGATGAAGTTAATAAACATTGACAAAATATTGAGATTTAAAAATGAATGAGTTTCATTTGTCACAGACCGCAAACCTGAAAAAAACTACCTAATCCTCCAACTTATAGTACGGTCGAAAATACATCGTTTTTCATTACATATATATATATATATATTTATATATATATATATATATATATATATATATATATATATGTTGTTATGTTAGGAAGGACCTGTAATATATTTTAAAGGCGAAAAAGAAACAATTTCTCAAAAAACCACAAAAATAATAAATATTAAATAGTTAGTAGTTCATGAGAAATTGTTTTAAATTTTTTTTGAGATTCTATTTCCTTTATGAAGCCTCTGTATAATATTGATAGGTAAAAATATGCAAATACTATAATGCAATCATTTTCATACATTGTCAAAATGATTACAACCTATAATTGTTTAAAATACAACAAAGAAGTCTAGATTTACGAAATCATTCTGAATTGAATATGATCAACAAAATTATAAGCTTGAAACATACATGAAACTGTATTTAACTAAAAATAGCCAATGGGAGAACAACAAACTTCTTGATGACAATAGCCAATCAGGGAACAGGATGGTCAGATAAAAGATTTGAAATTGTGGAAAAGTAAGAACTGAGAAATGTCAAAAATAATTATCATCAAATATTGTATTTAGTTTATAAGAAATGTAAAATATATTAGTTCATAACTTTGATCATATAACACCAAATCAATCAAAGTGCGACAAGGAAGTGCGTGAGTTTGAAAATTCGAATAAAATGGACAAAACAGAAATGGTATCCAGGGAATGAAAAAACAAAGCTGAAGAGGAGATTGAAAAAAAAATTTGAAGAGAAGCCAGGTACAAAATTTGAATGAAAGAAATTTAGAATCTTCATTAATGAGAAGATAGTTTTTCAACAATAAAAAAACCAATACAACTTCTGAATAATCTCTATACAAAATAAACAAGGATAAAAGAAAATTATCTTTTTCGGTTATCCACATGAAACTTGTCCAAGCTGATTTCGTGGATTTTGGTTGGTTCCTTTTGAAATGGTTAGTTCCTGACAGGAGTGGATGAAATTGGAATACAGATTATGCCAGGTATTGCATCAGCGACAGTTCCAGCTCCAGGTATAAACTTTTAGTGCACATCACAAACTGAATCACTTTACAACGTAACTCGTATATCTGAAGAACTCTATTTTATTTTGGTATTGAACTATAAAAGAATTCTTCCAACCCAAAAGAAAAAGTGAGGTTATGTCTACAGTATCCATCACTGTTTCTCATTATTTTCTATGAAAATTTGTCAATTGATCATAGTATAAGTTATCTATCCTAGGCCAGGTTAATATAAGTTTTCCTGAATGAAGGAAATAATTGTTTTTGATAATTTTTTGGTTCATTTTCCACAATGATATGCTGATAGTTTACTTATAAACACTGAACTGAGAATATTTCGATTGACATCGAAACAGGCAGTGGCTCTATTGCCAGTACCGGCTCCTGAGGTGAAGGCGTACCAACAGAGATTAGTCGTGGTAAGAAAAGTAATAATAATTGGCAACAACGTGGCGAGAAAACTGTAACGTTAGCTGGCAATTATTATTTCATATACAGGGAGAAAATATTTGTGGGGCAATAACAATAACGTGGAGAAAAATTACCAACAATTATTATTTAAAAGCTATTAGTATTTCATAACAATATATATATTTATATATATATATATATATATATATATACATATATATATATACTTAAATCATTATTGAAGTTGGAGTGTCACAAGGTTAAAGACTTGTTCTGTCCTAGCCCATACACCAACTGATCTTCCAACTCATCCCCAATAACAGAGAGGTGCCAATCCTTTATTCACAATTTCATAAACTACTCATAGGGAATTACTGAAGTTCGATATAACTGATTTTGCTGGATTGACAATCTCAGCAGATTCCCCTAGTTGTTTAGTGTTCATTATATTAATAATTTGAAACACAATATACATTCAACAGTGGTTTTACATTAATAATTATAGTAAAGGCCATAGACTTGAAGAAGATTAATTTATAAATGAAATAATTTATAATTCAATTAGTTTTTCCAGTAATATGACTCAAAACTTAAGGCATCAGTACCACCAAAAAACAGAATTAAATCTGGAGATATCAATAATGAATATTTTATCTTTCTGTTTTCAGTATAAATTAAATTTTCAATACGGCCGATTTGATATTTTGAAAATAACAATTTCAGTGATCGGATAATTTGAGTGAGTTAGCACAAGTCTACGCTTGAAAATATATTTTTTATTTAAATACAATTTTCAAATATATTGTACCTGATTTGAATGGCATTTTTCATAAGAATTCACTTTCATCTATTTTTGGCAAATTTCAATCGTATCGCAACGGCCCACTTTGTAGTCCACTTTCACTCACTTATGGTAAATTGTCCCCTAAAGAGAAATTCACGAATATGGATATTGTAATTCCTCACATTAATTATTTTCACAAATAAAAGAGTTTGTCAATTCGATGTTTTTTTTTCCAGCTTTTCAGCAGTTTAGGTATTTCATCATTGATAAGGCTTATATAAAATGAATTCTAAGGAACCTAGCGCAGCAGTGTGCCAATACTTATACCGGGTGATTCTCTAAGGTGTCTCACCCCTAAAACTCTTTTATTATTGAGGAAAGAAAAACGAAATTTGGGGGTTGTGTATTTTAGTTCAATTTAATTTTTTTAACATATTCACTTGTTTTTCCGTACTTCCGGTTCGACCAAAAATGACCCAAACTTTCGATTTTTAAATGGGACAACCTATATATTTTCACTTATTTCGATCGAGATTGACATTCTAAATCTAACAACACCTCACTTGTCATTATTTGACTAATAAAATAATTTTTATTCCAATTTTCATTTTTCTATCTAGAATGCCATGGATCATGTAAATCGCTTCATTCTTGATCAAGTAACATGGGAAAAATACGACTTTGAGGCTTATGACCACACAGTCGTCTTAAGAATTTTTTAAAAGTCGAACGGAATTATTTATTACTCATCACATAGCAAAGGTATATTAAGGCGCTTCCTCTGGTTGCAGTTTCTGGAACAATACTCGTTTTGATGATTTTTACACAACTAAAGAGAGATCAATGAAAATTGGTAAAAATAGAATCGTACTTGTGTACATTTTATAACGTTGGCTAAGTTAAATTTGAATTTTCAATAGGCAATAGAAACGAAAAAGGGAACAAAAACTGAGTCAAATTACTAAACAAGCAGGAATTTTTCGCGGAAGATTTGTTAGATCAATATCTCTCAACCTCACCTCAAAGTTCAAGGGAATACGAAATGGCTCGTAGAACTGAATGTAGCCAGCAGTTGAAAGTTACATCTGAACTGTTGTGGAGAGTTTAAAGGACTCTGATGAAGTTCCTTGTAGGCAAGAGTAACCAAAAGTCCTCCACTTGCATCCTGTAAGTGATTTAATATTGAATTTCAGGAATAATTGGTTTCGCCAGGAAGATAGATTCTGTTTCCTCGGCTACAGACTTCCTACGTAATATAATTCATCAGTTGAACTCCAGTAATTGGAGTAACTTGCCACTTCTGTCGGTGGCTTCAAAACATCATAAGGTGAACATGGAACTAATCATGGTACAGGGTGATTCACAAAAAGTTGGACTAGCAACACTGATCTGCTCGTATTATTTAGGTGGAGAGCAGTTGAAGTAATTATCATAATTTTAACAGAAATAAGTTCTGAAAATGGTGACGAGACTCTATTTCTGTTTATTTTTTTTAAGTTTGATATTACCCCCACTAGTGATATATTGGTTTCTCTATTCAAGTTGAGTAGAAACTGTTACTCTCTCTTTTTCCAGGGGTTTCCATTCTTATATTATTCTGCTGAGGATAATTTTCTTGCAAGTTCAACAAACTCCTTTGAGTAACTGCGTAGTTGGGTAATTTCAGAGAAAAAAAGATTTCCACGAGGCAATAGTAGTAATTCACTTTTGAATTGCTCTCTTCAGTCAACATTTCAACGTTGTTATTGTCGAAATTATAATGATTTTCTTTTTCGTGTTTGGATAAGGTGTAATGTCAGTTTTCGAGTACTTATGGGCTTGTATTAGCTTTTGCAAATATTATCTCTATGAATGGTAATGATATGTATGTTGTTGTTTTCTTTTTTCATTACTATTATTATTATAATGGATCGCATATATTCGTTTCTTAATTGTTTTCTCCGCAAAGAGTATTTTCTTTTAAAATATTCTTGTTTTTTTTTATAACTTTTTCTAAATTTTGAGTGAGCAATCTTCATAGCTCTGCAAGTTGAATTTTGATTAATATTTTTTTAACTAAGGAGTGCGTTTTTACAAAGTTTGTGTAACGAGTTGATGTATTTGGTTCAATAAACCAGTTTGTGAAAATGTTTCAAGAATTGTCGTGCATTATTGTTGTGCCAAGAAGGTTTATTTGTTTTTCGATTTTTTTTTCTATTGTGAATTCTAATCTAGGGTGATATTTATGGAAGTTTATTAAAGTAGGAATACATGTTAGTTAAACAAAAAAATGAAGTGATTTGAAGACCTTTCCATCAACATCCATTACCAGATTTGCTACTGTTGAAGCAATTGGAGATCCCATTGCAGTTCCGAACATTTGTGAGTAGTATGTATTTCCATTTTGAAAGTACGTTGAGGTTAAACAAAGTTCAATTCCTTTCAAAAACTCTTCCGAAGTTAGTGCTGTGTAACTTTGGGTTTCATGCCATTTTTCTCTTATGATATCTATCGCTAACTTTGTATCTATATTTGTATATAAAGAAACTTTGTCCAGATAGTTTATTTTATGATTTTGTGGAACAAATTCCACACATTCCCAAGAGTTTTTCCCATAGTAATCATTTTCAACCGACGAAACCAAAAAGGAGGAGGTTCTCTATTCAACCCGTATATTTTATGTTTTTCCATTATATTTTTCTATGTATGATCACGCATAACTTTTTACTGAGGCGTCCGATTCCGATAATCCTTTTTTCAGTGGATAGGGTGTACTTCGACTTTGGTCCCATTTGAATTTAAAAAATAAAATCCACCCCTAAGGGTAGCGAAATTAAGGATATTGATCACTCACCCTCTGAATTCTGGTCCGTTAGCCGATAGGCATAACTTTGTACTGGGTTCTTCGAATTGGATGATTTTTTTTAATAGATAGGGATAGCGAAATTAAGGATATTGATCACTCACCCTTACGGGTAGAAAATAGGTGATAATTGATTTTTCACTAGTGAACATTAGCACACACATACGTAGTTGACAATGACAGATCGCTACTGACATTATTCTTGTTCCGTCAAAATCAGTATATTTTATGAGAGGATGGAATGATATACAAAGTAATGAAATAAACTAACCAGAACAACGAAAATAATTTATATTACAACAAATAGTAAAAGTAGATAATCATATTATTTAACTGGTAATAGTTGAAGTAAGGTGGGTAAGTAAGTATTTTGAAAGTAATCAAAAAACAAGTAGGTAGTAATTGGTAGATTTTAGCCACAAAAAATTGAAAAATAAAAACTTTTTAACAAAGTTAAACGACGAAAAAATCACTGGAAGCAAAATCAATAAACCTTCTTAGTCTAAATGATAATTGAGCTCTAAACTAATTAAGTAACTGATTTTGAGTCGGCGCCAAACAAACTAGCAATTGAATTAGGTGAAGCGTAAAATGATGGCAGCGAGATGCACGGCTGCGTTTTGATGACTTCTTTCATAGATAATGATCTTCGATAATTGTTTGTTTGGTTGGCGCCGACTCAAAATCAGTTACTTTCATTAGTTTAGGAGCTCAATTATTATTTAGACTAAGGAGGTTTATTTTATTTTTTGCTTTTCAGTTGATTTTTTCGTTGGTTTAATTTTTTGTTAAAAGTTTTTATGTCCAATAACATTTGAAAGAACTTCTGAGGAGAATTTCGATAAATTGAAAATTTATCGTTGGTGGTTGAGCATTTTGTATATTAATATTGTGTTCTGTTTCCTGATCTATTAGTTTCGATGTGAACCGATTATTTACTAATTTATTAACTTTTGCTTGCAGTTTTCCTGTGGAGTAGAATCTCTGTTTTTCATATGTGGTTTCGTCCATTAGAATAATTTCTAGTTTTTCTTTGAATTCAGATATTTCCATAATTATTGTTTTGTTAGTTGAATCAGCTCTTAGTTTTAGTAATTTGGTATTTTGTCTCGAAAAAGTTTAATTTTTTGAAGTTTTTTTATATTTCAGTTTGTTTTTCCAAATTGATTTGGAAGTTTGTACTAATATTTTTAATTTTTTGTCTGATTTCATTCTGATGTTTGCTCGTTTGATAGGTAATTCCAGCTTTCTGATTCGTTGTTAATAATTCTGTAGGGATCTACCTACTTTGAACCGACGAAACCAACAAGAAGGAGGTTCTCTAGTCGACGCGTATTTTTTTTATGTATGACCACGCATAATTTTTTACTGAGACGTCCGATTCCGATAATTCTTTTTTCAGTGGATAGGGTGTACTTCAAAGTTGGTCCCATTTGAATTCGAAAGATGAAATCCACCCCTAAGGAAAGCAAAATGAAGCATATTGATCACTCACCCTCTGAATTCTGGTCCGTTAACCGATTCTATCAGGCATAACTTTGTACTGGGATCTTCGATTTGGATTATTCTTCTTTTATCAGATAGGGTATACCTCATAGTTGATCATATTTGGATTTCGAATGGAATTTTCCACCCTTACGGGTAGAAAAATAGGGGATAATTGATTTTTCACTTATGAACATTGGCACACATATGTAGTTGACAATGACAGATCGCTAGTGTCATTATCACAATCATTATATTATATGAGAGGATGGAATGATATACTGTAACGAAACATTTTTTTTAGAGCTCCGTTACTAAGCACGGCTAAAGTATATTCAATCTAACTTTGGTACGTCCCTGCCTATTTGGGGTTTCTATTGGTTTCGGTCTGGCAAAATATTTCATTTCCTATTAGAAATTAAGGTACATACCCAAAGTTACTCGAATTCACGTCAACATCATGCATAAAAAATAACAGAGTTTTTCTCTAGATCTTATAAAAAGGGGGAAAAGTTCCGGTGATAGTTTTGGTAGAAGACGAGAAAGAAATAAAGATCGCGATGGGAAAAACCAAATCATTTTTTGTATCAGGAACGAAATCATCCTTCAGATTTTCGCTCCAATTTCAGTTCATCGGACAAAAAAAACCCGCCTTTCTTACTGGGCTTTTTCGTCTAGTTTGGTCATACATTCAAGATCTATGAAAGGGCACTATGAAGCTCTCATCAGGACTTGTTCCTGTTGTTCTTCCGTGACACTTCTTACTTGTTACTGGAGTCCTGTGCTGATACCAAGTCCGGTTCGAAGTTTAGTAAAAGTGTGAAAAGCGATTCGAGGTCCAGAATCGTTGAGGTATCCGTAAGTGGAAATAGTGAATAGTTTGTATTTGAGCTGGGTTTCTCCGTGTGCTGAAGCACTCGAAGTTTATTAAATCTACATTCATTATTATTCCATTTGATTCAATTATTTTGCCGGGAGTTTAAATATTATTATATGTTTCATTATTATTTCATTTATTTGATTATCTGTCGTGGCATTTACAGTTTAGTTCTGCCAAAGTACCTGAGAAGTTAAATATATTTTCTGCATTATTATAATTTCCTTCATTCGAGCATTTGCCGAAACGTTTAAGTTGGTCAGAAGACTACAGAGTGAATATTGATTTATTATATTTTTGGGTGGTTCAATCGAACTTTTTTGTGAAATCGATTGAGTGTTTAATTTTGGGTGGTATTGACATTTTAGTCAATTGTTGGTTATTTTTACGGGTAAAAATATATGATTTATTTGCCAAATTGAACAGTATAAAGTAGAACATTTAATTTTGTGTCCCCGCGGAAAACAATTTTCACATAAGCTCTGGCAGGTGTTTTCTTTTTCTTGTCAAGGGAAATCTTACATAAATAGTTCTTTTATTTGCCCGTTATTAAAATTATTGAGTTATGTTTTCAGTTATTTGAGTTCAGGGAAAACGCCGAATGCAAACAACTGACGCGAATATTCACATCACTTAAATCAGTGAATTTAAATTTTCTATTGTCTTAAGTTCGGGGAAAACACCGAATTTAAGCAATTGACGTATAAACCAATTACATAACGATAATTATTGTTCCCCGTTGTCCCGATTCAGGCACTAACCAAATCGGAACATCGGCCGCGATAAATGCGTTGAAAAGTTTATTTGTCTCTGAAAATACATGCCGAGCAAAACAAAATTTACGAATTTCACAAGTTATAGTCATATTCAGGAGGAATAATTCATTCAGCGACTTGAGAAGGTGATTTGGGTAAATAAACGATTTTTGATTACATTAGGGGGAAATAAGGGATTTCATAACACGAAAATACGGTGATGCTTTGGCGTCTGTATCCACGCCTAGTTGTTGATATTGTTTAAGCTCAGGAAATCGCCGAGTATAAACAATAGGAAAACAAAGAAAAAAATATAATTCTGGTGAACGAGAAAAGTCGTAGAAGAAAAGGACTATTCCAAGGAACAGATAAATAATATCACAGCCGGGATTATTACTAACGTGAAGCTTAGGTAATATACAAGTGACACGTAGTATTCAAATTTTGTGTTAGGGTTAACAAGGGGAAATCGGGATGTTATAAGCCATCTGCTTACAAACTTGAGAAATCACTTTCTGAGTCAGTCAGATAACCGTGTTCAGGAAGAAACCGTTTTTCTTTGCTATCAAGAGTAGTCCATTTTATTTCCTAAATTGTCGGAAAATTACTGTTCATTTGGCCAGTAATATATAGCGTGAAGGTAAATATAATTTCGATACTATTGGATCAATAGGATTATATATATGTATATATATTTTTATATATATATATATATATATATATATATATATCGGTGTATATATTCCCCCTATTTGAATGTGCCAGACTGGTTTCTTTTAAGCAAAATTATTTGTATTACGAAAATTGTTGTGCCAAATCTTATTGAATATACCAGTTAATTTAATACCTATTACACACTGTGTTTACATTGAAAAAAAAAACCTTTCTAGTTCCTATAAAGTATTGAAGTTACGCAACAGACGTATTTAGTCAAGTTGTAGAAAAAGAAATTTGTAAAGAAAAAAACAAACAAGGACATTTCTGTCTGTCTGTCTCTTTGTGAGACATAAAAGCAATCGGCGTTCAGTATCCAAAATTTTTTACTTAAAGCCTACAGTATTTTGTAAAGATTCAAAAAGTGTCAATATACCAGACCCCTGGACGTTCCGTATCTCCATCTGTAGCTCCCCCAGTGCGTGGAGAAAACTACTATAAAATCTGGCGCCCGAGATTTGAAATAGAGAAAGGAAAATATTTCCTGCCTAAAATTCTGGCGTCATAAGTAACGTGATTTTCTAGGAGTTTAAGGGTTATTAAAACAAACCCTAGGAAAACACGTCACAATACAAAGTAATGAAATGAACTAACTAGAACAACAAAAATAATTTATATTACAACAAATAGTAAAAGTAGATAATCATATTATTTAACTGGTAATAGTTGAAGTAAGGTGGGTAAGTAAGTATTTTGGAAGTAATAAAAAAACAAGCAGTTAGTAATTAGTAGATTTCGGCCACAAAAAATTGAAAAATAAAAACTTTTTAACAGAAAATTAAACCGACGAAATACGGAACTGAAAAGTAAAAAATAAAATAAGCCTTCTTAGTCTCAATAACTAAGCTCCTAAACTAATGTAAGTAACAAATTTTGAGTCGGCGTCAAACAAACAATCAACGAAGATCATTGAATTACTTCCAAAAAAAAAAAGAATGTCACCGCCCAACTCGATGTCATAATTTTACGCCTTACCTAATTCATTTACTTGTTTGTTTGGCGCCGACTCAAAATTAGTTACTTACATTAGTTTAGGAGCTCAGTTATTGAGACTAAGAAGGTTTATTTTATTTTTTACTTTTCAGTTCCGTATTTCGTCTGTTTAATTTTTTGTTGTAAAGTTTTTATTGTAGTTGAAATTTTGACCAAGTCTCAAGGTAGGACGCTGACCTATGAACAGTGATAAGTGCAATTTGGAGAGACGATAGTAAAATGAGAGGAGTATGATCCCTTTTTTTCTACAATATATTTTCTACCTACATTTATTCTATGAAACGAAATCAACTATATAAGCATTTCAACAAAGGCAAGCAGTAAAACAATAATTATTCCAACACGTTTACAAAAGTTTCAACACAAAAGCGATGAATCATCGAAATAATAGTGTACGTCATTATACAAATGCTACCCTCTCATCGTCCTTATCACTTTCAGGGTGTCACATCAGGCAGATGCGAATTTCCCGTTCCTGTTATTCCCATTTCCCCTACGCGTAAACAAACCAAAATTTCAAAAAGGGATCCATTGATAGTATGATAATCAGCTGCACAGGGTGATTCTTCGTAAGTATCATTTACTATGATTTTTCACTTTTACTAGACGGAGGTTCATTACGCAATTGTCATTGAAAGGTAGTAATGGTTTTATTATAAAAAAATCTGAATGGGTTATATTGAACGTGTTCTATTCACTGTTAAAAATTTCCATAAAAACATTGAATGAAAATGCAAATTTTCGTTTCAGATTTTTTCTCTTGAGTTAGGGCCTTTTTCAGAATATCTATCAGATGTAGTTCAATGTCCAGCGTGGCTTTAGCCGGGGAAGTAGTTGTTTTCTGTTAGACATTCACAAAAAATAACTTCATTTTAATCGTGGATTTTTCAATTCACAGAAAAATATTTCTATCAATATTCAATTGAGGATGTTTCCCTTTTCAACATGAATACCCCACAAGAGGTTATCTTGACGATGGAAGATAGTGACTAGAGTTTATCTTTCAGTCGCAGATGATTCCACATCTGATTTTATGAACATCCTGTTTATATTTTCAACAAATCAAACTATCATACCCCATGACAGGTTTTAATGTCAGAAAACACTAATTTCAAAGTGTCTCTCCAAAAGAAATGATTCTAACTTTTTCCATCTTTGCAAAGTGAGATTGCTTCTTAAAAATGTGTTTTCCATTTCTTCTGGTATTCCTGATGATCGTGGAAGCGTGAAATAGATTTTCGTCGACAAAAATATATTGAAGACCTAGTGAATGCGATGTCTCTCCTGCGTCAATGTTACGAATGATTTCTGGTGAGTACTCTCTTTTGGAAAACATTCTTCTTTGCCTCATTCATCTTTATGAGTTCTTAATTAAGACTGGTATAGAAAATCAAATAACTATCTGAATGAAAATGCAAATTTTCGTTTCAGATTTTTTCTCTTGAGTTAGGGCCTTTTCAGAATATCTATCAGATGTAGTTCAATGTCCAGCGTGGATTTAGCCGGAAAAGTAGTTGTTTTCTGTTAGACATTCACAAAAAATAACTTCATTTTAATCGTGGATTTTTCAATTCACAGAAAAATATTTCTATCAATATTCAATTGAGGATGTTTCCCTTTTCAACATTGGAAGTTTTAACACATAACAATATAGTAATATTGAAATTCAGTTTTGTTAATTTACTACAAGACTTATTCCAACCCCATTTAGTAAAATTACAAAACATTTGTTGAAATTTACTAAACATCTAACGGGAATTTGTTTAGCAAAATTACAATACAATAGTATATTATGCAACGATCATGTAATGATGGTTATAACTACACGAGCATTAACCGGGATACGAAACGAGCCGAAGGCGAATTTCGATGGTTTATGCGAGTGTATTAATAACCATTACATGAGAGTTGCATACGCTATTTTTTCTACACCCGATGAATAATGAACAACTATAAATATTATAGAAAAAATCGAATTAAACGGTTTTCTTCACATTAAGGATTCAATATAAATTGAACCAGAAAATGGTAGATCTCAGGTGGAAAACAACTACTTTCCTGGCAAATACCACGCAGAACGTTGAATGATATTCACCTGAAAATCCATGCATACTTCCATATAATATCAATGGACATTGAATGCAAATGTTTCTTTCTGATAAGCTCGATTATGTTTAATTTATGTCGTGTTCACCTAACATCCGCATACCGGTTTCGGCTCTTGGCCTCATCAGTACGAGTAGTCAACCAGCCAAGGTGCAAAGAGCTCTGGCTGAAGTGAGACACAACGTAAACAAACCATCATCGAGCTTGTAACACCTATAGGTACGCCGGAAAGATAAACTTTAACTGGCGGTACTGTGACGAAAGAACACTCGAAAATCTCCACCTCGATAGGTTTCTAAATAAAGATTCCTTCTCGTAGATGGCAAGCCGTCTAGCATATAGTGAAGATAAGCGCCATGTGAAGTGGAATGAATAGAAAATCGAATTAAACGGTTTCTTCACATTAAGGATTCAATATAAATTGAACCAGAAATGGTAGATCTCAGGTGAAAAACAACTACTTTCCTGGCCAATACCACGCAGAACGTTGAATGATATTCACCTGAAATCCATCATACTTCCATATAATATCAATGGACTGAATGCAAATGTTTGTTTCTGATAAGCTCGATTATGTTCAATTTATGTCGTGTTCACCTAACAATCCGCATACCGGTTTCAGGCTTCTTGGCCCTCATCAGTACGGAGTAGTCAACCAGCCAAAGGTGCAAAGAGCTCTGGCTGAAGTGAGACACAACGTAAACAAACCATCATCGAGCTTGTAACACCTATAGGTACGCCGGAAAAGATAATACCGCCGGTTGAAGTTTATCTTTTCCGGCGTACCTATAGGTGTTACAAGCTCGATGATGGTTTGTTTACGTTGTGTCTCACTTCAGCCAGAGCTGCACCTTCGGTTGACTACCTACGATGAGGCCAAGCCTGAAACCGTATCGGATTGTTAGTGACGACATAATTAAACATAATCGAGCTTATCAGAAAGAACATTTGCATTCAATGTCCATTGATATTATATGGAATATGCATGGATTTTCAGGTGAATATCATTCAACGTTCTGCTGGTATTCCAGGAAAGTAGTGTTTTCACCTGAGATCCACCATTTTCGGTTCAATTATATTGAATCCAATGAAGAAACCGTTTAATCGTTTCATCTCCACTTCCATGGCGCTTATCTTCACTATATGCTAGACGGCACCTACTGAAGAATCTTTTTAGAAACCTATCGAGGTGAGAGATTTTCGAGTGTTCTTTTGTCACTAGGTACCGCCGTTAAAGTTTATCTTTCCGGCGTACCTATAGTGTTACAAGCTCGATGATGGTTTGTTTACGTTGTGTCTCACTTCAGCCAGACTCTTTCACCTGGCTGGTTGATACTCCGTACTGATGAGGCAAGAGCTGAAACCGGTATGCGATTGTTAGTGAACACGACATAAATTGAACATAATCGAGCTTATCGAAAACATTTGCATTCAGTGTCCATTGATATATATGAAGTATGCATGATTTTCGAGGTGAATATCATTCAACGTTCTGCTGTATTTGCCAGGAAAGTAGTGTTTTCACCTGAGATCTACCATTCTGGTTCAATTATATTGAATCCAAGTGAAGAAACCGTTTAATCGACTATTCATTCCACTTCACATGGCGCTTATCTTTCACTATAAATATTATATTCATATTTGTATTGAACACAATAACAGTAATTACTCGTATTTCTATAAAACAATTCTACATAATTTGTATTAATGGTATTACCTCGGGTATTACCATGGATATAGGAAAACCATGAACATTCTATTTATATTTATATTGAACATAATAATTGTAATTGATCTGATTTCTTAAATATATTAAGATTATTTATTGTGCAGTTTGAAAAGTTTATTCCAGGTCCCACTTATCTGGAAGTGGAAGGAATATTTACATTTATTTCATTATTGCTAGTCTCAATAAATTTAAATATTGTATTGGAAATGCTGATTTTATTCTGGACCAAATTTTCAATGTAGCCTTCCGCCACTGAATTGGATTTCCAACCACCATGACGTTTTGATGCCTTAATATCACCACCGGCATCAACTAATACGGTTGCAGATGTCGTTCGAAAACAATACCCTGTATATAAATTTGGATCAGGCAGATTTAAATATGTTGCTATTTGCTTCCCTAAATTACTAAATCTATCAATACCAATCTTTTGAATTGTGCATTTTCCATTAAAATAATTAACGAAAAAAGAAGGGGTGGGGCCAATTTTCGGCCGTAGATTCATATATTTTTTACTAATTTCGTAGTATTTGCCGGTAATTATAAATGTTCGTTGTACTTTTGTTTAAGTTTCTACCACATTAACAATTAAGATTCCATTCATATCTTTGACATTTTCACATTTTAGGTCATGTAGTTCATGCCTTCGACATGCTCCCATTATTCCAAAAATCATTGCTACCGAAAACAAAAAGATAAATTAAAAAAATACAACTATAAGAAATGAAAAAAAGAAAAAAAGAAAAAATTAAATAAAAAGCAGGATGACCTAGGCTAGCTTCGAACCCGCGTCTCATACTGTAGTCTATAGTTCAAATCTAGCGTCTTAAGCCCGCTTCGCCACGAGTTAACTTATCAAGTTTTCTCGACATCAATGAAATATATCATGCATGAGTCGAATGGAAAATGTTATCATGACAATTTTTTTTAAAATGCAATATTAGGTAGATACTTACTTTCATAAATAAAAACTTTTCATCGGGTGCTTCGTCGATAAACGTTTTTATTTGTTCAGGTGAAAATATTTTTCATTTTTTTCCAACATATCGTTCGGACTTTCGCTTTAATAAAGCTTGTAGCTTCTTATATTCAGAAATGTCTATATTATGGTTGATATTTACCAACGATTTTATTATTGAATAATGTGTCCATGTACTAGATGATTTCATAGTTTCCATAATTTTAAAAAAAAAAAACATTTTCGGAGAATGTCGTAATATTATTTGTATTTCTCCGGTCCATAAACCGTTGATATAGTTTTCCGTATACTTTCTTATATTTCTGGGGTAAATATTTTGTACTGCATTTTCTGCTTTCTCCGATATGTGTGGAGAAGTCGATGGTAATTCTTCTATATCGCTGATATCAGACATTTTGATAATATAATTATCGAAGTTTAGCTATATTCTACGGAAATTTAATACCTACTGGTTTTGACAAATAAAACAATCAGATAGGAATCTAGGACAAACGTCAAATGCACAGCATGCTTGATTGAAAAATTATGGGTTTCTATTGATTAAAAATCTGCATCGTTATGAAGAATCTGTATCATAATGGATCTCATTAGGAAACGGATTATGGGCATATACGTGTATTATTATAGTACGGGTGTAGAGAAATGTAATTCAATTAAACACATTTGATTGAAAATGTTTTGTTATTTCAGTATGCTGCAATATAAATTTACTACACAATTAAATTAAACTTAGTTTCGAAAACTAACAACATATTTGTTGCATTTCTACTGAACATCTATCAGAAATTCGTTCAGTAATATTGCAATACAGGTGTTGCAATTTTGTAAAAAAAAATTGATTGAAAATGTTTTGTAATTTCAGTATATTACATCGTAAATTCACTATGAAATTTAGTTCTCATTATTAAAAATTGATAAATAAAGCGAACAAATGGTCAGATGACTACAGATGCGAGTACCATGAATAATTACTGATATCAAATAGAAAATTAATTATTATTATTATTATTATTCCAACTTTCAACAAATGGCCTTTGATTATGACCAATAACTTCTTCCAGTTACTTTAGCAATAGTCTCACAAGTATTATTAACTTATCCCTATTCAAATAGGTGATTTTTTATCAACACAAGTTTAAACAATGAGAATTATAATCATTTGATTTTTTTAAAGTTGCTTGCGTTTTGTGGACTGTAAAATGACCAAACGCTTCACTAATTCAAGTAACACTAAACAGTAATCTTTAGTAATGAAATCGCAACGTTGTCTAGTCGGTGTCAACGCCGATTGTCCCGAAAAGCCGAGATAACAAAAGACACAGTTCCAACATGCACAGCCTAACAACGTTTGATGCGTAAATCTGAGTAGAAAATCAAATCATAAACAATGATTGTAAATTTTTAAAACTTCTGGCTGGAAACCGACCAACAATTCGGTAAAATTACAAAACGCATAAGAAAAATATTTTTTTTAGTGAAATTACAATAAATTATGCAATTTCCAAGTCAGTGTTGTAAAAATGCTGAGAATATTTTAAATTTTAATTACTTAGATAATTTCAGTTTCAATATATTCCTGTAACTTTACAAAAAATTTTAGTGAATCAAATCACAAACAATATTCGTAAATTTCAAAAACTTTTGACTGGAAACCGACTAACAGTTCGGTAAAATTGCAAAACGCGTAAACAAAATGAAAACTTTAGTTACATTACAATAAATAATGAAAGTCAGAGTTATAAAAATACTTAAAATATTTGTATATTTTTAATGACTCCAGAGTAATTTCAATTTCTATATATTTTTGTAACTTTACAAAAAATTCTAGTAAATCAAGTCAGAAACAATGTTTGTGAATTTAAAAAACTTTTGATTGGAAACTGACCAACAGTTCGGTAGAATACCATTAAGTGTAGGGTTACTACATGAAGATTGTAAAATTACGACTCATCTTAGTAGGTTTCCTCACATGTCTTGGTACATTACTCGAATTGTATTATACAGGGTGTAACATAAGTACGTTAAAATATTCAAGTGACGTATTCCTGAAACAGTTTTAAGAAAAAAAGTCTCATAAACCTGTGTCCGGAAATGCTTCGATTCGGAGATACAGGGTGTTAAAATTGAATTTTTTGTTCGCTTTTTAAAAATAACTTTTGCAAAAACTAAGTTATTCGCTCGAAATTTGGTACGCTGCGTACGCTGTCATTATTTATTTCAAATTGTCCTAACATTTTTGACAGTGAACTTTTGGTACTTTTCATGAAAAAACCTTATTTCTACACCTTTTCCAAGTAAAAAAGGTACACTTCCTCAACAAGGCTGGAGGTGATCGTTTTCAAGATATTTACAATTTTCTATATCGATGCATGTTACTTAGTTCCTAGGGCGCTAAGTGAAGTTGCTGAGAACATTACAAAAACTAAGTATGTGGTAGGTCTCGTTGAAATAAACTACTTTTTTCCTATGAAATGTTTATCGAAAAATGATTTGTTTCCGAGATAAAGATTCTTGAAATTTTTCAAAACATGGTTGGTTTTTGTCATAAGTTTTTTGCAATTTCAGTTATTTTCATCAAACTTTATACGCAGTATACCCGGACAGACTTCTTCTACACTGAGCATCATCAAACTGCTCAATCAGTATAGCCAAATTTGATTTCAATAATTTTTGTCACTCTCCGCTTGCAAATTAAGTTAATTAAATCGAGTAGGCTATGAACGTTCGTTTATAGAAATAGAAGTTCGCTGTCACATTTCCAACTATTCATTGACAAATTCACAGTTCGGAGTTTATAAAGTGATATTTTGGTACCATGCCCGACTTTACGAATGCTGAAATGGCTGATATGGTTTTTGCATACGGCTTGGCTGAGGCCAGACGCATCTATCAGGAAAGGTATCCCCAACGCGTCACTCCTTGTACAGCGACATTTGCGAATCTTTTCCGGCGACTTTCCGAATCTGGAAGCTTCGAAATAAATTTTGCAGTAGGACGGCCACGGACTACAAGAACTGTGGAATTGGAGGAGGCGGTTCTCGAAGAAATTAGTGAACATCCAGAGGCAAGTACAAGAAAAATTAGTCAAACTTTAAATGTGAGTCACATGACCGTTTACAGAATTTCAAAGGAACAGCAATTATATCCTTATCATATACGCTACGTGATTTTCAACCACGTATCGAGTTTGCTTAGTGGCTTCAAAGAAAAGTTGAACAACATCCCCAAATTTTATCGAAAATCCTCTTCACAGATGAGGCAAATTTTTCAAGAAATGGTATCATGAACTTCCATAACAACCACATCTGGGTGGAAGATAACCCACATGCGATAACGCAAACTCATTTCCAAGACAGATTCTCTTTTAATGTATGGGTAGGCATAATTGGGGTTTATTTAATGGGGCCCTTTTTTCTCCCCTTGAATGGAGATGCTTGCCAAAAATTTTTGGAACACTAGCTTCCCCAGCTTATGGAAGATGTTCCCATTGGTCTCCGAAATCACTCTTGGTTTATGCACGATGGAGCCCCTGCTCATTTTAGTCTGATATCAGGAAATTTCTTAGACGTATCATATCCTCAACGATGGATAGGAAGAGGAGGCACTCAGCATTGGCCCCCGAGGTCACCGGACCTCAATCCCGTCGATTTTTCTTTTGGAAACACCTAAAATCACTAGTTTATGCTAGCCCCATTGAAAACGAGAAAATGTTAAGGGATCGCATCATAGCTTGCTGCGAAACGATAAGAAACACTCCCGGCATTTTTCAACGGGTGCGGAATTATTTGATGAGTTTTTATCAACTTTTTTTCTTAAAATTGTCTCAGGAATACGTCACTTGGATATTTTAACGTACTTATGTTACACCCTGTATATTGTATTGGCAATACAGTGATTTGTAATTTCACTCATATGTTGTATTGTAATACAGTTGTAATTTCACGAAAAAAATCAACAATGTACATATCATAAGTTCTTAAAAAAACGTTATAAGTCTGATTTACTGATAATTGAATTGTGTACTATTGAAATATATAAATATATATAATATACAGGGTGTTATGTAATAAGTGCCCGATATTTTACGGGACGATTCCTCAGTTATTTATAAGGTGAGGAGTGCATATAAGCATGAGTCTGCAAACCCTTCATTTTTGATATACAGAGTGTTAAAGATTTATTTTTATTTTGGTATTTCGTAAATATTTTTCAAAATAATGTCGATATTTGGACGAAAATTGGTATTTGGGGATTTTTTAATATGAGAAATCCAAATTTGATGTTAGTTTGGCCCTCAATTGTAGGGGGCGCCGCCTACAGGTATTTGTCTCTTTTGGGGAGTCACAATTTTGTCGTGTATGTATGTATCACCTTTTCTAGAAGAAAAATCGATTTCTAGATCATTTTTACGTGACAACGGTATGTTTTTCAAAAGTCGCTACAAGCAGCCGTTTTCCAGCTTTTTTGATTTAAATTAATCGATGCACGTGTTTGTCAAAAAGTGAAACAATCAACAACGGAACACTAGATATAAATCAAAATCACAATAAATGTTCAAAATGTCCACCTCCTGCCTGTTTGCACGCATCCAATCTTCTTTTCATTGATTCGCGCACTCTTTAGAAAATTCCTGGAGTATTTTGAATCGTTCTACAAGAGTTAATTATTCGATTACGAACCACATAAAATAGGCAAATCTTCTTCAAGAAAATGACGATATCTCTCTCCGTTTAGTCTTCCTGGAATAAAGAATGGACCTATAAAATAATCTCCGAGGATTCCTGCCCACACGTCAAGAGATAACTGTTCTTGGAAATATGATTCCTGTATCGCATGGGGGTTTTCCTCTGACAACAATCATTTGTAGTCAGAGGAAAACCCCCATTTCGTATAGTGTCGCGTGAGAAATTTGCTTCGTCGGTAAACAGGATTTGGTTTTCAAATAAAGGATTTTGGAGAAACCAACGATATCAGTTGATACGTAACGGAAAGTCACGAGGGAGTAGTGCCTGAACTCTTTGAATATGGTAGTGATTTAACAAATTATCAATTAAAATTTTCCATTCCAGAACATGAGAAATGTTTAACGTCAGCGCTATTTTTCTGGAGCTTGTTTCTGGGTGTTCTCCTACCAGATTGCTTCCTCGGATTCTGGGGTTCTTACCGTCCTATGTGCACCCGACAGATGACTAGCTTTCTCAAAACTTCCTGTTTCCCCCAACCCAGCGTGAATTCGTGAAAACATTTTTGAAGTAAGAGTTGTGCGGTTCGTATAACGCTCCTGATACAAACGTCTAGCCTCATATGCATTTCCGTTAGCAAGTCCGTACGTACATCATTTGAAAGTAACTTTAATTGTCTTTCAGGATATTTAATAATATACAGGGTGTTCAGATTAAAAAAATGTACTTTTCACCATTTTTGTATAGATAGATAGATCTTTATTCAACTACGTTATGTTAAAAAACATTTGTAACAAGTCAGGTAGCAATTAAATAAATACAGAAAATAATAATGTTCAAATTCACAATTAAAATACAATAACAATAAAAATAAAATATTGCGTGTACACATATGTAGACATTACGATATACCATACACATAAAATGGTGTTAAGATAGTTGGATCAAATCACATCCCGGGTGGGTCAGCCATGTACTCAGCGATAGTGTAGTAACACTTTTTCTGCAGTATCACTTTGATAGAGTTTTTAAACGTAGCTTGGTTTTTGTTTTTTAGTGTGGTAGAAAGATCAACATTTATGGAGTTTTTGAGAGACTTATTGTATTTAAATCTTTGAGACCTTATCAGATTCGCGTTGCGTGTATTATAGTCATGGTAATTTGAGTTGGTCAGGAGTTTTCCTTCATTTTCATGAATCTCGAGCAAAGTCTGATAAATGAACAGAGTTTGTAGAGGCATAATAATGGCCGACAAGAATCCCTATAACCCGCACCACAGATTATTCTAATGGATTGCTTTTGAATTTTAAACACTTTTTCAGAGTGAGAGGAATTTTCCCAAAGGGTCAATCCATAGCTGATATATGATTGGATAAGAGCAAAGTACGCAGAAAGAAGGGTATTTTTATCAACAAACGATTTCAGTTTTCTCAGAAGAAAATTGTGAGTCCTCAATTTGGAACAGGTATTTTCGATGTGTGGTTCCCAGCATAAACTATCGTCAATAGTTAATCCTAAAAGTTTAGCATGGTCACCTACTGTTACTTTATTGTTTGTCGAAAAAATGATATGTTTTGTCTTATCTTTGTTTAATTTTAATAAGTTGTGGGTAATCCATTCTTGGGCGAGGTTTTCAGCTGATTTCATGGAATTTAATAGCGACTCATAACTGTTTTCAGAGTTGAAAAGGGAAACATTCTCAATTTATCTTTCAGTCGCAGATGATTCCACATCTGATTTTATGAACTTCCTGTTTATATTTTCAACAAATCAATGTTTTCAGAGCTTATAAGAGAGCTATCATCAGCAAAAGCAATACCTAAATGAGCAACATTAGAAAAAAAAAACATTGGTATAAATTATGAATAGAAGTGGCCCCAGAACCGAGCCTTGGGGTACGCCTAACCAGATTAAGCTGGGAGGTTGTTTCATTGATAGTAACACATTGACTCCTGTTCTGGAGATAAGACTCAATTAGTTTTAAAGATACTCCTCGTACTCCATATTGAGAGAGCTTATTCACCAGGATATTGTGAGAGACACAGTCGAAAGCCTTGCTCAGGTCACATAATGTTACACCTGTTAGTTTACCCTGTTCAAAGCCCTCGGCTATCTCCCTCACAACCCTTGCTATTGCATGAGTAGTAGATCGTTGTTGACGGAATCCAAATTGATTATTGCTTAATAGTTTCTCAAAATATTTGTTCAACCTTTGCTTTAATATAATTTCAAAGATCTTACCAATGTAGGGTACAATAGAAATTGGCCTATAGTTCTCAGGGTTTTCTCTATCGCCCTTTTTAAAAATAGGTATGACTTTGGTGAGTTTCAGCTCGTCAGGAAAAATACCATCCACAATACATGTATTGAATGAATCAGTGAGAGAATCAATTAGTAAAAAGGAATTTTCTTTGATTATTTTGCTGTTAAGTTCATACATGTCAAAGCAGTAGGTATTCTTCAACTGGTGAATAGCACTTTCTACCTCATGAGGGAACATAGGTTCAAAGAAGAATGAGCCTGGCACTTTGGGCTTCAACGAATCAGGAATTGATCCATCATAATAGTAATTATCATCGTTTAAAGGCAACTGTCTAATAATTATATCAGCGACCTGCGAGAAATAGTTGTTGAGATGATCGGCTGATAAACTTTCAGATACATTTTTGCTGGAGTGTTTGTTTCTTTCAAAATTAATAAGTTTCCAGCTGTCCCTTGTTTTATTAGAAGAATTATTCAAGAAATTATTGAAAGATTTTTTCTTTGTAGTTTCAATTGCATGTTGGTATTCTCTGGTCATTTGTTTGTAAGTATCATTAAAAGTTGTATTATTTGTGGAGTCACGAATGATTTTGATAGTTTGTAGTGTGTTTCTCATTTTCCTAAGATCGTCGTTGAACCATTTTATGGGGTTTCCTTTTTTGCCATACGTTTTAGATAAGGGAAAATGGGACACGAAAAGCTCTTTGCATATATGCAGTATAAATTTAGCTTTGTCAGAGGCCGTTCTACAACTGTAGTATGGGTCTCAACTTGTGTTTTGTAAGGCATTTTTAAAGTTTTCCATGCCAGCAGGAGTGATTTTTTTTCTGAGGTTTTGTTCGGGAGAAACGTTTTTAATGGTGATATATTGGGCATAGTGGTCAGAGAGGCAAGGATCAATAATGCCACTCTCGTATGTTTCACTCTCAAGATTCGTGAGGATGTTGTCTATACAAGATTTAGAGCCGTTATCAACCCTGGTATATTGAGATATGGATGCATCTAGACCGAACGAGTTTGTTAAACAGATCAGATTCGACAAATTCAACGACGATTTGAGGAAGTCAATGTTGAAATCTCCCATTAAAATAACTTTTTCAAATCTTCCGCAGACATTGCTCAGAATTTGCTATAGGAAAGATCACAAATTTTGAACGACCCTGTATAATGAAGAAAGAATTCCCTCAAACATACCTAATACACAGACCATTGGTAAGTTACACCCAAAATTTCAGCTTTGTTCGGGTCCAAATACCGCAGTAATAAACATTCAATTGAAGCCATGTTTTGCACAAAAAATAAGGAAATCAGGGAAATTCTCGAAAACCCTTCAGATAGGTATAGGGAAATACCATACAAAAATGATTGTAAAACAATGGCAAAGCAAAAAATGCAATAATATTCAGGGTGTCTCATTAGAAAAAAAGAACTTGTTGCTAGTTTTCAATATAAGCGGCAACGCCGCATCGCTTAAAATATCTCAGATCGATAGAGTAGAACTAATTACCGAAAATACCAAATTTTCAAAATAATCCTGTGTTGAACACTGTATTTATTTCTCATTATTAAGTTACTTTCGTTATTGAATAATTCAAATTTTTTTTTGTTGATGTATTATAGATCAGTACGTGATCTGAAAGGACTTAAAAAAGATTTCAATATAACTATTATTATTATTATTAAAGTCCCAAGGACTGAACCCTAGGGAACTCTATATGTCATGGCTCTCTGATAAGATGTTTTCTAAGTATTTCAACCAGCTGTTGTTGTGTCTAGTACTGATGAAAAATAATCAAGGTTCACCCTGTATTCTAATGATTCCGCGAAGTATGATCACTATAAATCCGTCAGTTTTTATCAAGCGTGGCTCACAATAGCGAACGGCACGTGTAACAGTGGACCAGTTTTGTATTTACATCTGCCATAGCAGATGTACACGCGACACACTTCCCCACAGGGGAAATTACACCCTTTATGCAAACAATTGAATGTGAAAGGGGTTGGTTTATCAACGGCGGATATTAGTTGGGAGTTGATGATCGAAATCGGGTTTGCATTGTGCGTCAAGTAAAAAATGAATGATTATTCGGAAACTCGAATGTGGTGCTCGATTTATTCCTTCATATTGCACGGTATGGTATGATTGGAGGGAAGAGGGTACTCGAAAGAAGGAATTCGATTAAAAAATCTGGAATGATTGGAATGATGTCAGTATTTACTTGAGTAACATTGTAAGAAAATAATACCAAGCGTAGAGTCAATATGATTTGAAGAAGCCAAAATTTACTTTTTTTGTTCATACAATAATTTACTTATCGAGTATTCGACAGATCTGACATTCCCAATAAGGGAATACAATATCGAATACTAAGTAACCATCCTCAAAGTAATATAATCACTGAATCAGTAATAATAATACTAACATAATGATTTGATTGACATTAGGAGATACAATTAATTTTTTTACATTTATATTTGCTCGCAGGTATAGTTTTTCCAATATTAATTGCAGAAGCATGAAAAAAGTCTTGCGGCGAAATCCTGTGAGCAGCAGTGGCGGAGATAACTAATTTTATTCAAATATTTCAATATCCTAAACGTATTTTGATCGGCACACACCAAGACCACAGACGCTACTGGTTTTTAATCTTTCAGAGCTATTAAAACACAAATATAACGCGTGATTTATGACCTACCATCGTATAGACACACCTGCAAGCATTGATGTCCGACTTGATTGGCCCAGACGAATCGGTTGTAGAACAGACAGCAGTCACTCAAGTCCACGTTGAGTCCACGTTGACCAGCGGGCTCTTTGTGCCGACGGAGACTGTATACAAGTAGTACAGATTATTTTTCGTTCCGTTTCTTCGCATATACGCTCGTGTTAGTGAAGTGCGTTTTTATTTGCTCCCTATAGAAACAGCGTCTGCAATTGATATTGGATGGACTATACAATCCATAAAAAAAATCCTTTTATCGGATGGCATGTCATAATGACAACGTTATGTCACTCACTTTTGATGACATAAGGAAGCTCATTATGGTACTTAGTCCCATAATGAATTCATTATGGTACTAAGTACCATAATGAAATTACGCTATTTCATATACACTCCGTGATTTTTCCGGCAATAGGGAGTTCACGATATTTCGCGTCAATTCTTCCAAATCAGAAGGTAAACTACCAGTTTCAGAATCACTCATTATCATTTAAATTATATTCAATTCTACGTGACAATTGTGTTTGACAGCAGATAAATAAAATTTGCCGTTACAACCTGACGTTGTCAAGGAAATGGCAAAGCACAGCTCACTAACCTACTAATATTTGAAACTACACATATACTTACTCCTTCAAAAATAGTTGTTTTTGTGACATATCAAAAATGCAGTTTTCAATTTTTCGAAAATGTATTAATATAAATGCCTTCAGATAAAATTTTGTATGTAATACGAATCATAAACAATCATTATGGCATAACATTCACGACTTGTAACATATTTTGATCGTCTTTATGATCCTTATTACATAAATAACTATTATGCTACTACATCACCTTTAACAAAAACATCTATATCCACATTTCTCCTTAATTCTGAAATTTAAAATATATTCACCATGTTTTTTATTAATCTCAAGAGTTTTTTCTGGCCCTCTTCAATTTCATTTTTATGAACTGAATAATTCGGTGACCATGTTATTCCAGCATATTATATCATACTATGATGTGAATATTTTGATAAATATTTTTTAATCGATTACAATTCCAAGAATTCTTATATCCAGTGATGATTATCACGATATAAAAAAATAATTGATAACTATATTGTAGCAGTCTCTACGGGTGATTATTCAGGAGGTATTGATTTGTTGAAAATTAGAACAGGATGTTCATAAAATTAGATGTGCAATCATCTGCGACCGAAAGATAAACTTTAGTCACCATCTTCCATCGTCAATTGAAAATGTTTCCCTTTTCAATAGGGAGGTATGTTTTTGATAAATTATTAGCCAAAATCCTTCCATAAAGTGGAAAGACTTCGTTTCTAAATAAGGAGATTATGGGCAAAAAAATTACTTTGCCCCGAAAAGTTACTGCGTACACCAAATTATTTTTCACACATTGAAAAATATTCAATTAGTCAGTAACTTGTCGTATTATTATTTTTGGCTATCACAAAAAATTATTGAATTCAAAGGTAATTCTCTATATACTCTTGACGTTTCGGGAACTGTATCCGTTCCCGTTTTCAAAAAATCTTTTTGACAAAACTCTTTTGACATTACTGAAAAAAGTCCACGTGCAATCACAGCGAGAGAAACATTCGGAAGATTTTTTAAAACGGGAACGGATACAGTTCTCGAAACGTCAAGAGTATATAGAGAAGTATCTTTGAATTCAATGATTTTTTGTGATAGGCAAAAGTTATGATACGACAAGTTACTGACTAATTGAATATTTTTCAATTTGTGAAAAATAACTTGGTGTATGACAAAATAAATAATTTTATATGAAATATAGATCATTTTTGTAGTATAAAATGAATGGAAATATTACGAATCATTAGTTCTTCATTTTTCAGGCTATCTCATTCAATAACAAATCAAAGTGTGCATCGTGGGGAACAATTACGTCAGTTCAAATCCTACTGGCTCGGAGTTCGAAATGACAAAATAAATAATTTCGTATGAAATATAGATCATTTTTGTAGTATAATATGAATGGAAATATTACGAATCATTAGTGGGGAACAATTACGTCAGTTCAAATCCCACTGGCTCGGAGTTCAAAATGACAAAATAAATAATATCATATGAAATATAGATCATTGTTGTAGTATAAATGGAATGAAAATATTACGAATCTTAGTTCTCCATTTTTCAGGCTATCTCATTCAAAAACAAATCAAAGTGTGCATCGTGGGAAACAATTACGTCAGTTCAAATCCTACTGGCTCGGAGTTCGAAATGACAAAATAAATAATTTCATATGAAATATAGATCATTTTTGTAGTATAAAATGAATGGAAAAATTACGAATCATTAGTTCTTCATTTTTCAGGCTATCTCATTCAATAACAAATCAAAGTGTGCATCGTGGGGAACAATTACGTCAATTCAAATCCTACTGGGTCGGAGTTCGAAATGTCACCTGTATAGAGTCACTGATCCATTTAATTTTGTTTTCAGATTGTGAAAGGTTATAATCCCAAAAAAAGTGTCAAGAAAAAACGCCTAGGTCTTCCACAACATACCAAAACATCGCCAACAACATCATTGTCAAGAAAAGCGGAAATGCAAGACTGGATACGGGTTATGGCTTTTGATGATGAAACCATAACTTTGAAACATAATGAAATCCATAAACCAAGGCACAAGAGATATGAAATAGACGAACTTTTTAATGCAAAAGGTCACGACGCAATGCGACTGCCTCCATATCATCCAGATCTGAATCCCATTGAGTTGGTTTGGGCTGAAATGGAAGAATACGTCTCCAAAAAAAACGTGAATTTCAATTTAAACCTGTTGTGTTGCCTTCTTAAAGAATTCTCAGCCGAAAAATGGAAGTCTTGATGTGAACGAGCTGGACGGTTTGGGAAAGACAATATTTCAAGGGAACGAACGATAGATAAAGTAGTGGAACATATTATCATTAACATGGGTGAAAACGATAGTGGTACAAAAAGTGGTGAAGCTGATGGGTCAAACGTACAAGAGAGCGATTTGTCTGGAATAGAGGAATTAAATGAAGATGATGGGGCTCAAAACTTAATTGTTGAAAATGATACGACTTACGTTCATTTGCAAATTTTATTTTTCTTGACATGGTTTTTTGGGCAACCTTCGAAACTCTGAAAATAAAAATGTAATCAAGACAATCTATACAAGTGTAGAAAGGGCAAACTAATTAGTACACCCCGATAAGTCACTGCGTTCACCAAATTATATTTCCAAAAAAAAAATATTCAATTAGTCAGTAAATTGCCGTATTCTGAATTTTCCTGTCAAAAAAATAGTGAAAATCAAAAGATACTTCTCTATATAGTTTTTGATTGACGTTTCGTAGACTATATGTTCTCAAAATCTTCTTAATCTCCTTTAACAGTTTGAATAATTTGTTTTTTTCTCTCGCAGAGACTTTGGAGTTTTTCAAATGACCTATGTCAATTGAGATCTGCCAAAAAAAAATTTAAGTGACGTATTGCTCACTTGATATATGGGGTGTTGTTCAGATCAGTTTATTAGCATTCTGCATTCTGCCAATTCTCACTTCTTCTTTAAGTAGAGGTAACGATGTATGGACCATTTCAACAGAATTTGTTGAAAAGCAGTTGTTTTTGGAAAGAAAAATACATGCCGTTTCTTTCAATTTTATTCTCTCTTGATGTGGTTCTTTCATCAAGATTTTCGTCCTATTCCATTCAATCGTATGATCGCCATTGGATGTGGGGATCTATTCTGCAATTTTTAATCCGGTTATTTGTCGATTTCTGATGTAACTCTGATGTTCACTTTGGCGCACTTCTAATGGTCTTGACGTTTCACCTATATAAGTATCACCACACGAACAAGGTATGTTGTAAACACAGTTTTTGGCACTTTCTTTGGTGTTTTTCGGTTTAGTTTGTGTTAGTATAGATCTCAGTGTGTTTGATGTTCTAAATGATGTTCTCGCATCATACATATGTAAAATCAATTTGATCTTCTCAGATAATCCGGAAACATAAGGTATTATGTTGGTTGTGAAATGTGTAGGTGGAGGGAGCACTCCTGTTGGTTGTGTTAATTGGTTGTTTGGTGGATTATTGTTTTCAATGTCAGTGATTGTTTTTTCCTCAAACTGATCCGGATATGCATTTTCCCTGAGAACAGATTTTATGAGGTTTATTTCTTCCTGTAGATTCTGGTTGGAATTGCAAACTGTTTAGGCTCGATAATAGAGGCATTCAACTATGCCTTTTTTCACACTGGCATGATGGTTTGAGTTGTATTGTAGATATCAATTGGTATGTGTCTTCTTTCTGTGTACAGATGTTTCCATTCGGGATGATGATTTTTGGATCATGACATCTGAAAAGGGAAGTTGGTTATTTTGTTCTGATTCTAATGCGGATTTGATCGTTGGTTCTTGTTCATTTATATGCTCCACGGAAATTTCTTCTTCACTTCGATTCCAGATGGATTTTCCTGATTATATTTCCATTTTGAGACTGTGGAAGGTAACCCAGAAAATCGTGTCAAGAAACGTTGTTCCTCCACAGAAAATCACATCCATTCAGAAAAATATATGTGTTGATTCATTTGGTAATATTATTTGGAATGGACCTTTTTATGCACTATGTGAAAACATTGTAATTAGAAAGTATATGTGCTAATATCACTTGGGATTTTTTATTTTATTTTTCTGATGGGTAGTTTTTCCATAATCCGGAAAAAAGTGGTTTCGTGACGTCACGTTCACTAAAAGTTGATTTGGCATCGTTGTATGAGTTGCGAATCATGGAATTGTGACGTAATGACATTTGTTATTTGATACTTTGATAGGTTCGTTCGTTTGCTTCACGGAATAGAATATTATCAATCGTTTTTCTCTCTTCAGCTCTTTTTCTTGCATATATCTGATACGACTGATACGAGACACGAGAATCACGAGATATGCAGAGAACTGCTGCAAATGAACAAGCTCGCCATGAATGTTTGTTATTGAAAAATTTCGGAAATTATTTTCTAATTTTAATAACTATGAAAATGTCTAAAAAGTGCTATGTGCACGGTTGTCTGAACACCAGTGAAAGTGAATCAAACTTTTGTAAAAAGTGGAAATATATGCTTTTGTGCAGAACATTTCCAGGTGAGTACATCAAGGAACGATCTTTAATTTCACTCAATGCAAGTTTACAAAATCATCGATCAGTACTGTATTTTATATCCAGTCCTATAAACATATTGTTCTTTGGTTCCAGCTGAAAGAAGATACTACGAATTAGGAATATGCTAGAACAAGGGGATCCAAATTTATGTTGAAGCAAGATGTCTGTCCACATATCAACCTGAAATGACATTGATCTGACAATGTTTCATCATAAGTATATGACCTACCAACGATGAAGAAACCCAAACCAAATGAAAACATCACTCCTTCAGCTAGTAAAACTGTGTTGAGTGACATTACATCCATGGGAAATATTTACTCAAGAGTTTCGAATAGTTCTTCTCCTAGCAGTAGCCAAGCTAGTACATTATCCAATTCACCAAAATAACACCACCAAGAAAAATTCTGAGTATATTCCTAGTCAGTCTCCATCCGATCCTGATTGTGAAAATATCGAAGGACAGCAGCGCCAGCGCTTATCTATTGCACTTATAGAAAAGAAGAGTAATATTATTTGGGGCTCCCTGAAAATGTTTACCACATTGTGAAATACATTACCAAAATTGAGTAAATTAAATATATGGATGTTCTGATGAGTTTAAAAAAGATACAGGTTGGGGATGTATACTCTCGATTGGCTGATGACTTTGATATGAGTAAATCAAGTGTTCACAAGATTTTCACAAAAGCTGTGCCTATGATGGCAATTTGTTTATAAGAGCTTATATATGCCTGACATATCTGAAATTGAAAGAAATTTGCCGATCCCTTTCAGAGCTCGCTATAAGAAAGTTAATTCAATTATTGTCTGGAAATTGAAAAACCCTCTGATCCTGTTCGTCTGTCCATGACTTGGTCAGAATAGAAAAAATGCAATACTGTAAAATTTTTAATATCTGCTACTCCAAATGGCACAATACAATTTATTTCAGGAGCATACGGTGGACGAATTCTTTAACAACTTTGTCGATAAGAATAATTTCTACTATTTTGATTGATTGAAATCCAAAAATACTTTGAATAACTAGAATGTGCAGTATTATGTCAAAGTTTTCTAAGGTTTGTTGTCACATTCTCTTCATGAATGCCAATATCTTCAGAAATAATTTTTTTCTATAGCTTTGTAACCATAGGGAACATTTTAACCATAGAAAATGTAAGCCTGTATTTGTAAAAAATAGATTAGTATTCCTCAACAAAGAATTGGTGTGAAATAAGTAAATAATTCTGCAAAAAATTTACGAAATTTGTATTAACATACTTCAAGTCTATTCATTCTAAATTATTTATTATATTTTCAGTAGTTCAAACTTAATAAATATTTGACTCATCACATGAAGGAAACACTAACAGGTACCGAATATGAATTTATTTATATTATAATACAAACAGACAAAGCCTACATATATATTCACAGTAATGCATTTATGATTGATTATATCTAAACAATCACGAACGTTTTAACTAAGAACCAAAGTTCTTAGTAAAAAGTTGGGCAAATTTCTAGTCATGGTTCTTAGTTCTTGTACTAGGGGTTCCATAAACGCGCTCATTGATTTGCTAGTGTTGAATCCTTAGTTATTAGTTCACTTAGTTCTTGGGAACGTTGCATAAACAAAGCATAAAAATAAATAAAAAGAGTCAATCATCTCATAATCCACCCTTGGCAAATTTTCCGAACCTGCTTTTACGAAGCCGTGTTTCATTATAAACACACCAAATCGTTTATGATATTGAGAAATTAATAAGTTTATAAAAATAAACATTAAACAAACATTAACCTCAAATGTCAATATGATTTTAATGGGAACTCTCTTTAATATTTGCGGTGTTGCCAATGGTCGCTCTTCATCAAAAGGAAGGCCCGTTCAGAAACTTTGAATGTTTTAAATGGAGAAAACCGTTGTTGAAATGGGTTTTTTTGTTGATGAGTCTATCAATAAACAGTGTTCAATTATATATTAATGGTGTATATCAAGCAGTGAGCTATATTTTTGACAAGAACAGTAAGGCGTGTTTCTGAACTTGGATTATGGAGGGGGTAGTTTTCGATGAACGTGACGTCACGGGTACACTTTGAAACGCAATATCTTTTCGAAATCAAAAATATATGATGACATTCTAAGTCAATTGGACGTTTCATATGAAATATAATCGACCTATATAAGTTTTGGAATTTTTTTTTCGTAAATGTAAAGGTCCATTATAATTATTATGAAAGTTAGTTATTGGGTATATTATTGATTCATTATTATTAATTTATTACAAGCTTTTATTCAACTTGCTTCGTTCGTATGTCATTATTTCCAGTTCAAAATTCGTTATCCATTTTGGAGCACTTGCCGATTGGGCTTAAAATTTGGCAGGTGTTCATAATTGCGGTAACAATGTATCATGAATTTTTTTTGTCAAAATTTATGGAATTGGAATGGTGGCTCATGGAATTTTTGTTATAGAAAACAACAAAATGGCGCTTTAAGATGGCGGACGAGATTTAGATTTATGGTCCGCTTCGATTCAAAATTGGTATGTGCGGGTTCATAAAATCAAAATATATGTACATACCTTCACCTATTCGTCGGTATTATTAAATCAAACTATTACCGATATAAAATATCTATTGTGAAAACATCAAATGATGTTGGAAGCCTGAGCCGAATAACACAATGCAACAATACATCGAACGTTGCAAAGCTCCAACACATTCTCGAGGTCCATTCATTAAAGTATTTCCATGAAACTCGGACGATATGTCACACAGATTCGTTTCCAGCAGAAAGGGTCCGTTTTTCATCCTACATTATCCTTTTTAATCCGCTCCCGATAGCATTATCAACAGGATTAAAAAGTATCGGGACAGTCTCATGTTAGAATTAATTTCCGCGGACGTTCCCTTGCTTTTTCATGTCATGATATACTCGACAGAGGGATTAATAGTAACCGAGGCTCGCTTTGGAGCTGGAAATACAAAGGTCGGAAAAGTTCGCATTATGGCAAACGGAAATGCCTATGAGATAGTTATTAATTTACGTTACAAGGCTGGAAAGTAGTGTTTTGCAGTTCGCGCCAATTAGATTAGAATTTGTCAGTCTTGAAAAATATAACAAATACAATAGTAAAAACAAGTAACTAATCATTTTTTTCTATAGTAATGATCAACGTTGAATATACAGGGTGACCCATGACTTTTTTCTATCCAAGCTAACGAATTTTTTAATTAACGATAGGTCCGATAATGAGGCATACTATAGGAATATTTCTATTCATATTCAAACGGGGCTTGTGGCTCAGTGGAACGAGCGTCGGTCTTGTGTCAACTGTTTTCACCTGGCGCGGGTTCGATTCCGCAGCTGGTGAAAAATTTTTTCAAGGTCCCAAGAGTGGTTTCGGATCCCACGATAAAAGGTAAGGTCCCCGTGATCTTAACTCGTACAAGTTTTCATTAACTTCTGAGGGTTGGTCAAACAACTAAGAAAGCGGTTAAAAACAAACAAACAATATACAGGATTTCTCAAAGTAAATTGTCGATATAACGACCCCGGGATTTTTAGACTTTCTGCAATAGACTTATGTCAATTTTCGTGTCAAAATAGCATCTAGACCAGGGCCAATCATTTTTGAAACAAACAAAATCCTCACCAGTATGTGGATGGTTGGAAAATTCAGGGTAAATGATAAGTAAATTAAGAAAAATCAAGACGACTCAGTAAAAGTTCCGGGAGGGGGGTAAGCTAAATATACGTTTTCAGGGTTGGATATTGGTTTTTTACGATTTGTGGTTGAAATATGCATTCCTTCGAAAAAAGTTCAATGTAAAATCAAAAAGTCGAAAACTTTTATTTCGATAATTTTTCTACATAACCTCAAAATTAACGAAAAAAGGTTAAAAACAGTTTTTTTTGTTTTCAATTTTTTTCCCTAAAAAATTTTATTAAACTTGTGAGAAACGTTCTCTTTTGTGTTTTAAATAAGCTGTCAATTTTTCAAAACAAAAATATTTTTTTATTGTATACAAAATAAAATTAAAAAAATTACTTATTTTTAAATAGCAACCAGACCAGGGCCAATCATTTTTTAAACAAAAACAAATTCTTAGCTGTATGTGTATGGTTGGAAACTAAAGGGCAAATTAAAAGTAAATTGAGGAAAATCAAGAAGACTGAGTAAAAGTTCCGGAAGGTGGGTGGGGGTAGCTAAATATACGTTTTCAGGGTTGGATATTGGTTTTTTACGATTTGTGGTTGAAATATGCATTCTATCGAGAAAAGTTCAATGTAAAATACTGAAACTCTTATATCAATAATTTTTCAACATAACCTCAAAATTAACGAAAAAATGCTAAAAACAGTTTTTTTTATTTTTAATTTTCATCTCCCGCAAAAAAGATTATGAAACGTTCTTTTTGTGTTTTAAATGAGCTGTTAATTTTTCAAAGCAAAAATTTTTTTTTTCGATTGTGTACAAAATAAAATTGAAAAATGACTAATTTTCAATCGAAAAAGGTTGAAACCTCGACTATAAGATTGGAAAAATATATTGTTCGTATGGCAAAATATCGTTAACAATGCAAAAACCAAAAAACTACTTTTCAATAATCGATTTTCCAGTTCTCTTGAGAATTAATTTTTTATTGCAAATGAGCGTTGGAATTGATGAAAAAGATTAATTTTCATGTAATATAATGCCATTTACATTCAATAGGAGATGCCTGGAAATGTTTGCGCCTGGCCTCATCCTTAAGACATAAGTTAGTTCCTTCAGCAGTACATCCATTCGCACACAACTGATCCAGCTTAATGATAATATCAGCTAAAACTCGCCAGAGAAATAAATGGATACAAAAAGTCCCTTTTTTAAACGACGAAACCAAAAAGGATGAGGTTCTCTATTCGACGCGTATATTTTTTTTTTATTTATGATCACGCACAACTTCTTACAGAGCGGTTCGATTCCGATGATTATTCTTCCATTGGATAGGGTGTACTTCGAAGTTGGTCCCATTCCAATTTAAACAACAAAATCCATCCTTAAGGGTAGCAAAATGAAAGATATTGATCACTCACCCTCTGAATTTTGGTTCATTAACCGATTCTATCAGGCATAACTTTGTATTGGGTTTTCCGATTTGGATGATTCTTTTTTTAATAGATAGGGTATACCTTATATTTGGATTTCGAGAGGGATTAGCCACCCTTACGGGTGGAAAAATAGGGGATAATTGATTTTTCACTAGTGAACATAAGCACACACATACGTAGTTGACAATGACAGATCGCTACTGACATTATTCTTGTTCCGTCAAAATCAGTATATTTTCAATCCGGTTTTCTATAAAAGTGTGATTTTTAGTTTTTTTTGAACTATTATTTATCTCCTACTTCTTAGTGTGGTTTATTTATAAAAGCGTGTTTCTTTAGTTTTTTTTGAACTATTATTTTTAAAATTTTTTTGTTTTGTAGTATAATCAAAATAGAGAGTTGTTACACTTCAAATCAGGATACATTTTGTTTAAATTCATTCATTTTATGATCGAGTCTGCAGTTCAGAGATTGGGACGTAGCCGAGGCCAGCAGTTCTTTCTTTGTCAGGAGTAACCATACCACTGAAGTCATCCATATCGATGCTTGGTATTACTATCAGCAATAACCTTTCCTGGGAAAATCACGTGAGGTCCATTGCCAAAAGTGCATCCCAAAAACTTGGTTTTTTGTTTCGTGCCAAGAGCTATTTCACCTCCAGTCAGCTGCTTATGATCTATAAGGCACAGATCCGACCTGTCCTGGAATACTGTTCCCATATTTGGAGTGCGGCACCTAAACATATCCTGAAGCTATTGGATTCTGTCCAAAAAAGGGCAATTCGTCTCGTCGGTGATGCCTCGCTTACAAACTCGCTCACTTGTCTGGAACACCGTAGAAAAGTTGGCGATTTGTCTCTATTTTATAGATATTTTCATGGGCGATGCTCTTCTGAAATATCAACAATCGTTCCTCCTTTGGCAGTCTCTTCGAGATTAACCCGTCAAGTTCAGTCTTCACACCCATTCGTGGTCACTTTGGAGACCTGCAGAACATCACTTTCCAAAGACTCATTCATCCAACGAACTGCGAGGCTTTGGAACTCATTGCCTAGGGAGGTGTTCCCCGAGGCATACAACCTCCAGAAATTTAAAAAGAACACCAACTCCTACCTTCTTTCCCTTGGTTCCCACGATGTTCTCTGAACATTACAGGATATCCCTTTTCGTGGGAACCTGAACATATAAAAAAAAAAAAATGTAAAGGTCGACCAAAAAATGTAATATGCACCTCGGCGATAAAACTGTATACTCTCTCGCCTGCTTGCTAGCCTCGACATTCAATTTGCAGGCTCGACTATAATACACAGTTTTTCGTCCTCGGTATATAAATAACTATTCTACATTAAAGGATGTCGAATTCTGTTTTATTATATTCCAAGCAACTTTAGATTTGTTCTCAGCTGCAAGAAATTTGTTGCTGACATACTCTTTTTTTGGTTACTGTGTTTCTCGGTTACTGTTGAGCTTTTATTGTTTGTCGAAAACAACTGACCCCTAGATACCATCCGTAGCTCCATCTGTTGTTGAAATTTTGAGAACGATCGTTGTTACTGCGATGTGGAAAAATGCGTTGAAACACTGCGTCCCGAGGTATATACCTACTAGACCCCGTTTGTTTTGAGGAGAAGCCTACACCGTTAAGCGTAGATGACATTTTAAAAGATGGCCCTTCCGATAACACAGACGGAGAGAGTGATGATTTGAATGATTCTGAGAACAGTTCTGATTCAGATTGTAAGTTGTTACCAGGTGTTATTTGAGTGTAAGTAATTTTATTCTGTGCACATAAAACTCATGTCGGATGACTGATTCTCTCAAGTGTCCCGGAAAAAAGGTACATTTTGAAAAAACGCGTCTGGTTATTAATTAATTATTATTATTTTCGACAGGATTCACGCCGGCTAAGTTGTCGTTATATGAATATGTTTTCAGAGGAACCGTCTAGAAAACTTTAGATCGGTTCAAGGTATATAAATCGACCGGGCTCTTGGACTATAATAATAATTTCATTTATATCTAAGATATGTCAGCAGTTTGTCAGAACTGTAAGTATATCCACAGTATGTCGAATGTCTAGCAAACAAGTCCTTATTATGTCGGAAAAAAAACGAGATGAAGATCATCATGAACACTAATCTCGTCAGTTCTAACAACATTTTTTTATGTTACAATAAAAGCCGACGCGCACAAAATAAACTCGGTTTTATAGCCGGCAGGCCTGATTACGCTTTCATTATTCAGTTAATGGATTCCAGACCAACAGGGAACTGAATTCATTTGCGAGAACATTGTAATGAGCAAAGTGGGTACAGATAATTCCTCTCGTTACATATCTGCGTCATTTGAAAAATTAATTCGCGAGGGTTTCAGCTATTCTCTTTGAGATTTCATAAAAATGATACAGCGGGAAAAGGAATTGATATTGTCATTGCTTCATTAGAGGTCTGTTGTTATTTTATCTCGACCTCCCTCTGCTTATGAAATGAAAACAGTTTCTGTTTTAGGAATACATGCTGTGGCTTACTGAATACACTTACAGGGCAAGTTGATTCATAAGTAAGTTTTGGGAAATTCTCGAGGACAAACTACTTGGCAGTTTTTTGTTAGTAATGGAATTCTCATAATTACCAAAAGAACATCCGAAAAAAAATACGGTTTTCATCTTCATATTTGTTGTAACGATAGTAAACACAACTTTAAAATTTCGCAAAAATTCTTTTTGTTAAGAAAAACAGTATTAAGCATTTTGAGAAACTCTAATTTAAAGTGCAAAATTGTATTTTGAATGTTAATTATTATTATTTTTATTCTGAACAATTCCTGAAAAGCAATAATACAACGTTTTAAAACGTATTCGAATAGTATATTATGATAGCTATTAATACATGAGCACGAGATGAGTTACGCGAAGGCGAGTGACGTAAACCGTGTGCGAGTGTTTTAATAGCCATTTCGTGATCGTTGCATACACTAATTTTTCTACGACCAATAAATAATAAAATGAAAACAATATTTCTGGTGGTCTACAAGATAATTCTCCACTTTCAAGTATTTTTGACCCTATGTTCCAATTAAATGTCAAACAAGTATTTAGAAACATATCACTTGATTATCCCCAATTACGTGTTTCTATAGGCCGAAAATTCGTTTCATAATGATAAGTACGTGTTTTTATTGGCCAAAATCTGTTTCGAAATGAAAATCCGTGTCGAAATGGACAATATTAATAAATCGGTAGCAGATATTTAATTCGCGTATTATAATACGGGAGTATAAAATGGTATAATTATTCAACGAGCGAGAAATGTGGCCATTACTCGCGAGAATGAAGTTTGTAAATAATTCAAGCGAGTAATGGCTATTTCTCGCGAGCAGAATACTATACTTTTTCTGTGACTTATATCAGGACTATTTGAAAATAAGATTCATTTGTGAAGGAAATCCTGAAAGAGTGTAATTCATTTAATTGCATAATAGGAAGTTTTTATTGAATGAAAAAATCTATAATTATATTTCGAAAAATTTCAAAACATAAACAAAATAATTTTTTGTTAATGAAATTAATAGTAAAATTGGAACAGTTGGAAATCATAACTGAAGGTATCGAGGATTCTATATCCAACTTCACATTTCCATTTTTCATTTCCGAAGTGTTCTGTGCAATAAATATTTGTGAGATGTTGCTGGTACTGGTAGAAGGTTTCATTGAACCAACGATTTTTTCTGCAATATTCATTTTATTTTTCATCGAATCATCTATGTATCCTTCCGCCACAGACGTTGACTTCCACCCTCCATGCCTCTTCAAAGAAGTGATGTCTCCACCCGCATCCACTAGCAGGGTGGCAGATGATCTACGAAAGGTATGCCCAGTATATAGTTCTGGATTTAGTCCGGTCAATTTAGACCAAAAAATGAGAGTGAAGTTACATAAAGTCCCAACAAGCTGAATTTTTGTGAAGTTGTTCAAAACATAATTACAAACAATGTCTAGAAGTTCCCCATCATTCCCCTGTGAGGAAAAAAATTTTTTTTTAAAACGGTAATTTTATCATAAAAGTACCTCAGACAAAAATTGTAGACATAAAATTATTATAAAAAGATCAATTTTTTTTCCAAAAAACACCGTTTCTGAGATATAACGATTCTAAAAGTTATAAAAGTTGTTATCGTCATAATATGCATGAGTACGCCACGTATATACATCTAGAGTTGTAAAATTTTATATAATATATATATATATATATATATATATATATATATATATATATATATATTAAATGTTTAAATATTTTTCTATCGGTCATTGTAACTTATACTTACAATATAAAATATACATAAGTTTTAACTACAAGAATATCAGGTAAAAAGAAACCCAGTCCCTTAATCTTTAAGCCAGTGTAACTTCGAGACATCTGTCTCTTGTTTCATTGTGTACGTGGCTAGGGTCTTTACCTGCTATAATAAATGAAATACCGTTAGTCTTGAGCGTCACTCTGTAGTGAAAACACGTGTTTATTCTAACCTATATTGTGCTGTTTTGAGTTTTATATTGAAAATGTCTGAATATTGTTTTATTTGTGCTAAACTTTTAACTGAAAGTGAAGTTGTTACTGTTGAACGTGGTATGAAGACATTAATTAATGCAAGTATCGAAAGAGCTGATGATTTTCGGAATATCTCAAAATCAGAAATCTGTGACAATACATGAAAATTGCCGTAAAATTATACTCGAAAGTCTTCTATTGCTGCAGCTAATAAAGACAACGTGAAGAACAAGAAGCCAGTACATCCACAGCAAGTCCTCCTCGTACTAGATCACTTATCAGTCAATCAGCTTTTGTTTCAAAGAACTGTGCTTATTTTGTGGCGAGAAATTAAATGAAGAAAGTGAAAAAGAAAATCCTCAGATTTTCGGCGTCGAATCAGCCAAGTAAGTACACTTCAATTTAAAGATTCAATTCTGGAAACAGCTCGGGCTCGTGACGATGCTTTAGCAAAAGCTGTTCTTGCTCGAGTCGAATTTGAATATGATTTAGTTGCTGCTGAAGCTAAGTATCATCGAGATTGCTATGCTAATTTTTTAAAACCTTCCACTGGAGCTAAAATGGGTCGTCCTAAAGACGAAGCAACGAATTTGGCAATGGAGGAAATATTTACTTACATTGAAAATAGCGATGACTGTCAGTTCACTTTGAACGAATTACAAAAGGTTTGCAAAACTACGACTCTAGATAACAGAACGATTAAGCTACGACTAAAAGTAAAGTATGGTGATAAACTTATTATCACTGAGAAATCGGAGCATCAACATTCATATGCTTAGTGGATAATCATCATGATATTTTGAATCAAGCCTGGTACGAAAAAAAAATGAATAAAACAGAAGAACGATTGAGAGTCCTAGACGCAGCTGCAGCTATTATTCGCGAAGATATTCAAACCGCAGTATTTGATAATTCTAACTACCCTCCACCAAGTCGCATGTTTGAAGATTTAAATAATGAAATCCCAGAATCATTGACATATCTTGTGGAACGAGTGATTTAAAAAAATAAACGATACGATCAAATTTAGATCATTTTAAATTAATATGCACAAATATTTGCCATTGTATCATAACTGCTGTTCGACCAAGGTCTTTTAAATCTAAATTACAATTAGGCCTCGCAGTTTTTTTTCATCGAAGGTTCGGGTCTAAACGTCTTATACAAATCTTTTCGGCTTTTGGTTTATGTGCATCTTATAATGATACAATAATGTACGAGGCAGCAGCAGTTTTCCATCGTCCTCCTCATGTCCTACCACCAGAAAGTGGCACTCTTATTCAATACGTTGCAGATAATGCTGATATTAATGTAAATACGCTAGACGGCAATAACACGCTCCACATAATGGGTATTATTCAAATTGTTACTCCAAAACATTCAGTTTTACTAGAAGAACCTATGCCACGAATAAAAGAAACTCTTTCAGCAAATGATTTCAAGGCAAAAGCTCATGTGCCGATACAGACTTATACAAATGACGGTGTAGTAGGCTACAGTAAAATAAATGTTAAAGATTTTGTTTATGGAACTGAAACAGTATCGTTTCTCAAAAAGTTGATGTAGTATGGTTTCATGGAAAATGGAAAAATGAGTCTTTACCCGGTTGGAATGGTTTTCTTGAACGTTTAACAAATAATCATACGAATTATTCTAAATCTCAAATTTCATTTTTACCATTTATTCACCAACCAGCCAGTAACTATAATACTATCTATACGACTTTACTTTGTGCATTAGAGAATGCAAAACGGTATGGCCACACTGTATGCATCGTGACTTTCGACCAGCCCCTGTATGCTAAAGCTCGAGAAATTGTATCAGCCGCACCTCAGGGCTCTGAATTATCAAAAATCATCATCAGACTTGGAGGATTTCATTTACTGATGTCTTTTATGGGAGCAATTGGTCATATTATGCAAGGAAGCGGCATGAAAGAAGTACTAGCAGAGATCTATGCGTCAAAATCATTAGAAAAAATGCTGAATGGTCATGCTTACGCAAGAGCTGTTCGAGCTCATACACTACTTCAGCTTAGTTTGGCAATTATAATATTAAAAGAAGTCGAAATGAATGACATAATGGATGCAGATCTAATCGTAAATATCGAGCATATATTTTCGTTATTTTGCAATAGTTTTACATTAAACAGGATCACAACTGACCCGTGGAGTAGGCCTACTGGGGAAACCACGTTAACAAAAACGCGCTAAGTACACTACCTCATAGGTGGCGTGGAAACGTGTGCATATTATGACGATAACAACTTTTATAACTTTTAGAATCGTTATATCTCAGAAACGGTGGCTCGTAAGAAAAAAGTATTGATACTTTTTTTATAGATAATTTTATGATCTACAATTTTTGTCTGAGGTACTTTTATGATAAAACTTACCGTTTTGCTGAAAATCGCGAAAAACTCATTTTTTTGACCTTTGACCTTGAATTAAATTTTTTCCTTCCAGGGGAATGATGGGGAACTTCTAGACATTGTTTGTAATTATGTTTTGAACAACTTCACAGAAATTCAGCTTGTTGGGACTTTATGTAACTTCGAATGTCTAAATTGACCGGACTAATTTGGAAGTTTGAAAAATGTTGCAATTTGTTTTCCCATGGCTCCGAATTTATTTATTCCAATTCTTTGATTGGTGCATTTACCTCAAAAAAAAATGAATCTGTTAATATATTACTCGGTCGCAGCGTGATATATGGCGAAAAGGCTCAGTTATGGTGAACTTCCGAACAATTTTCGTTTTGGTGTTTGGTGTTTGGTGACTAATATAGCCGAACCAAGATCTTCCAAGTCCCCTATTTTCATAAAGTGCATTTCATTCGCACGACAGGCTCCCATGATTCCCATGATCAGTGCAAACTAAAAAAAGATACATGAAAAATATTTCCAATTTTCGTTATTTGATTCAATTACGAACAGTTTAATGATTGTTAAATCAGTGGTTGGAAAAGAAAAAAAACCTCACCGGCGAGATTTGAACTCACGATCACTGGATTGAAAGTCCAGAGCTTAAGCTATGTGTTACCGGGGTGCTTGCAAATTAAAGTGATATGAAGCTATTTAAGTTCCTAACTAGGTTCTCTCATTTTGTTAAGTGAACTTTCGAAAAAATATCAAATTCAGTTTGGATTGGGAGTTAAAAATAAACGGTTGGTTTTGATGTGGCTATCTTGCTTGCTCGTTAACTTTTTGAAAAGTCTAACTGGGCAAATTTCTTCAATGAGTATATTTGGTACTAACCACTTACTGTCAGACATTTTTTTTACCCGCCTTGGGTAGTTTTACAGAAAACTGGATTACATACAATGCGACCTATTGGTTTTCCTTGATTATCAATTTACTCCGCAAAATATGCTATGCATGCTGCAGCTCCTTCATTCCCTCTCCAGGCCAATTCATGAGCAGCGATGCAGAAATTTTTTTTTGCAATCCCTCCGGGATGTTTTCATCACAAAGCTCTTCAATATTCTTTTTAACTCGTCTGTTGATAATGCGGATGAACTTGTCTTTCTCTTGGCTGGGTCCTTTTGTAACTTCCGACGCTTAGCATGTTTTGCAGCTCTTTCGTTTTCAAATCCTATATCAGAAAATGGATTAAATTTGCGATTGTACCTTTTGAAAAAATATTTTTGCGACTGCTTGGCTTTGGAATTCCATGAAACTTTTACTACACTCTCTTTGAAGCCTTCGGAGTTATGTTTTCGCATATTGAACCCATAGCCTTCAAGAATAAGCGCCAGTTGCTCCACAGGTATAAGCGCTCTATCAAAATCATACGATTTTTCTTCGAAAATAGTTTGTGAACTGCCTCCATAATCTTGACTTAGATTTCTCAGTTTTCGCGGGTGTTAAGTGCTGAATCTCCTGACGAATACTTTCCTTACTTTCTTGACCGAAGCGAAACATTTTTTTTACGTCGTGCCGCTTGACAGATTCGGAACTCAAGTACATTTTAGGTTAAGGTTTCACTTAATTGCCATGGTAACTAAACAATTAAGTCAATCAAAACATTCTATGTTTTGCTAGTCTTGTCGAAGAAAAAAAAAATGGCATTGTTGAAAGTCAAAAAATTATAAAATTATTTAATTTTCAAACACAATCTGGTGTGAAATTTCCTTACCGTAAACCATACGAGGTTACATTATTTCTGAAATTTTTTTCTCGCTCATGAATATTCTTGAGTTCGAAAAAATTTCCGGAAATTATTTTATCCTCTAGTGGTATTACAAATATATGAAACTAATGCTGTTTTCTCGGCTAACTTTAATTGTCTTGGAGGAGACATTTGAAATCAAATAAACTCAATAATCAAACAATAATTATTCCAGAATGAAAAATTAATGATACCAAACTGCCATTGTTTACTTTTAACCCTCATTTGTTTTTTTCCGATTATTTTAGTAGGATTCCATGTTTGTTAATTAATTTGTACAGTTTTTCAATAAACATTTGAAATAAAAATGTTGCACTTTATATTAGAGTTTTTTTATAAGAATATTATCATAACTTCTGTTTCACCTTGTTAAAAAAAATGCGAAATTTTAAAGTTGTGTTTAATATCGTTGCAACAAACATGAAATTTGTGATTCCCCTAAAAATTATAATTATAAGTTAATTTTATAAAGATGCTTGGATTTGAAGAGAGTTATGCGGAATTCATTTGATTTTGATTAATTTATGAAAGTGATTAGGGTGAATATAAAAAATGGGAAATAATTAATGTTTTTAAAAAAAAATCTTGGGAGGTCATGTTCCAGTAGTTAGGCATAACGTTTAGTTCTAAACGACTTTTCTCAATAACATTTTGCTGAATTTTCTGAAATAAGGTTACTTTACTCTTGAAAAATTTAAATTTTTTTGACCTACCCTGTATGCAATTAATTTTTAAAATACCCATATGTTGCACACTCCCATGACCACATTGTATGTGTATATGGCCAGAGTACTCCCAAGGGTTCATTTTATTGCAACGCGCTGTATGTTCTGTGGAAATCCATCAAATCCATTTGCACCAATCCGAACAATCGCTTCAAATATAGTGAATATTGATAAGAGCTTGACTTCCATCCTGATTGGTATCGTACTTCAAAGAAGTTATCAATATTCACATCCGGATATTAATCACAGAACGATATTTCATACACACCAATTCCCGTAATTCTAGGCAGAGTAATTATACACCCCTAAGCTGACGGAACGCATTTGCATTTACTGCCGTACCGTGAATATGGATTTTATGCGAGTGAAATCGAAATTCGTATCGAAACTTTTCAAGGTGTTAGAAGGAGATAAAGAGGTTCATTCAAAACTCCCAAAGGAGGTGAATCCCTCTTAGATATCGATTTATTTGATATATCAATCTTTTTTTTTTCTCGAAGTCAGTCTTTGGGGAAAGAAAATATTGCAATATCTCAAATATGCAAGGGGTACTGCGAGTATATTAGTTTCCATTTAGAGAGAGGGTCTTTTCAAAGTCAATTTGAATGAGACACACTATATGTATGGTGAGTAGTTTTCCAAAATTCAAATCCTTGGGGATTGATGATACCTCATGAATATTCTATAAATTGGTTTCTGCAACAATCTTTCTTTAACAAAATCACGGCATGATACGTCATTTTTATAATTTTTTTTTGCTTGAGAATGATTTTTTTCATGTATGAATTCCAATGGTGAATTTTTAAACAAATTATATTTCAAATAGTATCGGAAATAAAATATCACATTCCAGTGGTAGATGCGTAATGGGTTTTTTTCTGAAATTAAAATCTCAAGTGGTTAACACAGAATATTTGAATAGATTTGATCCATAGAAATGTTAATTTGAAAGAAAAAAAAATTTACCATTTCCACTATAATTTTATTGGAAAATACATTTACATATTGTACTGTTGAAAATAAATACGAACTTGCTTATGTAAATTTTAACTATTCAAATTTAATGACAATACAAGAATTTTGACCAATACAAACGGTCATACGAGTCGCACTTGTATTGACTATATGGTGACTACTTTTTCTGATCAAACTTTTTACTGTCAATTAATACAACCTGATATTGCTGATCACCTATCACATATAGGTACTCTTAAGGAACCAGAATGCGAAATTAAAAAAAGAAAATCAGACAAAGAACCACTCGTTAAAATGTTGAAACATGATAGTAATATAAATGAATTCAGAACTAGACTCAATAATATCAGTTGGTTTCCAACCCTGTACAATATGTGCATACATCAAGGTTTATCTTTTTTTCTAAGCTCTTTTCTAAGGTGTTTCGATGTGTCATGCCCAAAAAACCTATCTCAGTTAAAAAATGTCACAATGCCTGGATTTCAAATGACATTATCAAAGAGTGCAAATATTTAAGAGATGTGTTCGAACTATGTACAACCTTCCAGGTAATTGATCCTCATTGAATAGAAATGTATAAAAATAGGTTGAAGGAGCACAAGTCAGCGATTAGGAAAACGAAATTGAACTACTTTTCGAAAAAAATTGAAAATGCTCCGAATAAAACCAAAGAGACATGGAAAATAGTTAATTCTGAACTGTGGAAACAAAATTCGTCAGATACCATAATAATCTCTTTGAAGCATAATTCGAAAATTGTTGATTATGTACAGGAGGTAGCAGAAGTATTTGCTGACTATTTTTCTAAGGCTACGGAATTAAGGCTAAATAGTCACTTTGGACAAAATCTATCATTACCCTGTACTATTAGTGAACATTTTATAATCAGTCATCCTTTCCCAAATGAACCTATAACCGAACTAGAAATATATAATGCTCTGAAAAAAATTAAAAATAAAAAATCAAGTGGTATAGACGAACTATCTATAATCATCATCAAAGATGTAATTGACCTCATAATTGATCCTCTCACTTATCTGATGAATCAGTCCTGCATGCATTGATATTTTCCCATCGAATTCAAAAAGGCTTTAGTGATACCTCTCTATAAAAATGGTGATAAAAATGAGACTGATAATTATAGGCAAATTTTGCTGATTTGTTCCTTGTCCAAGTTATTTGAGAAAGTGGTAGCTAACAGGATAGTTGATTATTTGGAAGCAAACAAACTCTTATGTAATAATCAACATGGTTTCAGAAAAAGCCATTCTATCGAAAGAGCAACTTACCATTTTCTCAGCTTCATTTATGCAGCACGGTAATAACCTTGTTATCAGTCTGTTTTTCGATCTATCGAAGGCTTTTGACACGGTATCTTCGGATTTCGTAACTCATAAGACAGCTGCACTTGGTTTTCCAGAAAATATTTCAACTTGGTTGAAATCATATACGGAAAACCGTTGTATGACTGTCAAATATAATCATGTAACGTTGAGTGAACAAAATGTTGAAATGGGTGTACCACAAAGTTCGGGTTTGGGTCCATTATTATTTGTGCTATTTGTTAATGACTTACTCGAACACATAAAAGACTGCCTCTTAACTATGTTTGCTGATGACACTACGATCACAGTTACAAGTTCTAATATCGACAATTTACTTGTTAAGGTTACCAAAATCATTGATACTTTTGCATCTTGGTGTGAACGAAACAGAATAATTCTGAACCCTAAAGAGTCAGTATCTATGAAATTTTTTTAATATGAAAAATAATATACCAAAAGAAATAGTCTTCAGTGAGGAAATAGTTATGTCACAAGAAGTACAGTTTTTGGGAACTCTATTAGACGAACGTCTGAATTTTGATCAGCACATGGAAAGTGTTTGCAATAAACTCAATTCAGCTTTCTTTGCAATCAAACAAATGAAATCCTGTGTAACAGAAGAAAGTTTATCAAGCATTTATTTTGCCATGGCATTTTCACATATATCACTCAACATAATGGCATGCGGGCGCGGTACAGACTTAAATAGAGTTTTTGTGGGCCAAAAGCGTATTTTGAGACTCATCTTCGACATGGACTATCGAGATAGTTGCAAACCGGTTTTTATGAGAGAAAAACTGTTAACTGTTCCATGTATTTACATTTTTGAATGTGTTGAATTTGCAAGAAATAACCTCGAGTCCCTCGAAACGATTGCTTCAACACATACATATAGACAAGATTCGGAGGACAGCTGCGGATGCCAAAACATAAAACTTCTAAATACAAAAGCTCCCCGGCTTACAATGCTTTGTCTCTCTACAACAAATTGCCGAATGAGATGATAAATTCTCAAAGCGACAACATTTTTACACGCTTTGTATGTTTGTTTGTTTGTTTGTAACCGACTCTTTTGGGCGCGATTTTGACCCACTTCCAGACGTCCGAATGATTTGAAATTTGGCAGGTGTAAATAATTCCGGTAACAATGCATTAAGAGATTTTTGTGTTGACAAAAACAAATTGGCGGCTCCAATATGGCGTTCGAGTTTTGTGATTATGGTCCGATTCGCTTCAAGATTGGTATCTGAGGGTTTTCGTGGTCGAATATTATGATTATTTTGTAAAAATTGGAAAATTCAAGATGGCGGCTTTAAAATGGTGGACAAGTTTTGTGATTATGGTCTGATTCCATTCAAAATTGGTATGTGGTGGTTTTTGGGGTCGAATATCATGATTTTTTTGTGAAAATTGGAAAATTCAAGATGGCGGCTTTAAAATGGCGGCCGAGTTTTGTGATTATGGTCTGATTCTATTCAAAATTGGTTTGTAGGGGTTTTTGAAGACGGAGATTATGATTATTTTGTCAAAATTTGAGAATTCAAGATGGCGGCTTCAAAAATGGCGGCCGAGTTTTGTGATTATGGTCTGATTCTATTCAAAATTGGTATGTGGAGGTTTTTGGGGTCGAATATTACGATTCTTTTGTGAAAATTGAAGAATTCAAGATGGCGGCTTTAAAATGGCGGCTGAATTTGTGATTATGGTCTGATTCTATTCAAAATTGGTATGTTAGGGTTTTTGAGGTCGAGTATCATGATTCTTCAGTGAAAATTGAGAAATTCAAGATGGCGGCTTCAAAATGGCGGCCAAGTTTTGTGATTATGGTCTGATTCTTTTCAAAATTGGTATGTGGGGGTTTTTGGGGTCGGAGGGTATGATTACCCAATTTGATAAGATTATTCCATTTTAAAATTGCAAAAAAATCATAAAAATAATAGTTAAAAAAAAAATAAAAAAACACATTCTTATAAATAAACCACACTAAAAGTAGGAAATAAATAATAGTTTGAAAAAACCAAAAAACAAGCTTTCATAGAAAACCATACTAAAAAAATATAAAATAAGAAAAAAATTTATTTTATTTAAAAAAAAGCGTGGGGTGCATGGTATCAATAATTATATAGTACATTACACACCTCGGGCAGTAAAGTAAGAAATGTCTCAGATCACAGGTAATTGTTGGCCAAGGCGATATCATGCACCCCACGCTTTTTTTTAAATAAATACTTTTTTTTCTTATTTTCTATTCTTTTAGTCTGGTTTTCTATAAAAGCGTGTTTTTTAGTATTTTTAACTATTATTTATTTGTAATAGAATTGAATATTTATTGATTGACAAGTATTTGAATGATACTTTTTTATTATTTATTCAATTTTATGTACTTCCTTTATAATTCTGTATGTAAGGCTGTGATTTTTTTTTAATGTTTTTTTATGTTGTTTTATATATTTGTATACCTTTTATCTGACCAACCATATGTACCCTGAAGGTCCCAAAGTGGTTAATAAATTATTATATTTTACTACCCTGGATTATACGAGGAAGAGGAACGAAGAGAAATCTAAGTTCCTCTAGGCAAATATGCCTCAGTGTACAAGGCCGAAATATATGGGTCAAGTTCGGACTGTTAGGTGGCCATTTAATTCTTCCATTATTTCCTATCCATATTGGGAATACATTATTCAAATATTCTTGAACGCGTAGGACACTATACGGGGTTGCCTCATCTTGCATCCAAACCATATTGGCAAGCTCGGCTTCCAAAAAATTCTGTAAAAGAATATTTTCTACTTCTGGGATGAGTATTTCTTGATAAGTAACTCCCGTTAATATATAATCATAAAATATAGGGCCAACAATTTTATTTCAAAAAATTCCGCACCTAACGCTAACAGTTTTTCTTCCTGTTTTTTTTTCCAATCTGTTTCTGTTGTCCTTTTTTTCCCAAAACCTTCAATTTTTTCTATTGAATACTCCTGCCGTAGAGAAGGATGACTCATCAATCCATAATATTTTAGATAAATAATCGGGATCTTGAATCAAATCGGAGTAATCTCTCCAAGGGTGAGTGTCGTATGTTCCAGGAATCAAACACCGTTTATCATCATTTGAGCTTGAGTCAATTTTCTCTTGAGTGATGGAATGTACTTCATGTTTTGCTGATCCGATTAAATTTTGTTTGATAGTATCCGATTCGATTCAAAATTGGGGTGTGAGGGGTTTTTGGAGTCGGAGATTATGATATTTTTGTCAAAATTCATAAAGGCAAGGCCGGCTCCAAGGTGGCGGACGAGTTTTGTGATTATGGTCCGATTCGATTCAGAGTTGGTATGTGAGGGTTTTCGTGGTCGAGATTATGAAATTTTTTGTCAAAATTCATAAATTCAAGATGGCGGCTCTAAGATGGAGAACGAGTTTTGTGATTATGGTCCAATCAGATTCAAAAGTGGTATCCAAGGGTTTTCGGGGTCGGAGATTATGAATTTTTGTCAAAATTCATGAATTCTCCAAGATGGAGAACGAGTTTTGTGATTATGGTCCAATCAGATTCAAATGTGGTATCCAAGGGTTTTCGGGGTCGGAGATTATGAATTTTTTTCAAAATTCATAAATTCAAGATGGCGGTTCCAAGATGAAGGACGAGTTATCTGATTATGGTCTGATTCGATTCAAAATTGGTATGCGGGGGTTTTCGGTGTCGGCGATTATGAATTTTTTGACAAAATTTATAAATTCGAAATGGCGCCCCAAGATGTGGGACGAGTTATCTGATTATGCTCATATTCCATTCAAAATTGGTATATGGGGGTTTTCAAGTTCGGAGATTACGAATTTTTTGTCCAAATCTATGGATTCAGGATGGCGACTTCAGGATAGCAGACGAATTTTGTGATTACGGTTAGATTCTATCCAAAATTGTTGAGTGGGAGTTTTTGGGAGTTTTTGGTGGTGGAGATCATGATTTATTTCAGCTCAAACCTTACAGGGAAGATACCTTGTAATAACGATGCTCTATTAGAAATGAACAGATCAAGGCGAACTAACTAGAAAGCAAAAACTAAAATAACTAATGAAAAAAATTAAAAAAAATATCTTTTATTTGAACGTTACACGGTTTAGATAAAAGCGTGTACTTATCAAATAAATTTAAGTCATCGCTGACAATGATTTAATGATTTTTTGTTGAATTATTTGGTTTCAAAAGCTTGTCGCGCTAATTATAATAAAATTGATACTTCGACATGTTGTTTCGTACCAACCATTCATTGTCCAATTGAATTAATTGGTATCTATATTCATGAATACTTTGTGAAAATCAAATTACTCACCAACTAATCAGTATTGTGTGCTAATAATAAATGGCTTGCACCCAACCATAATGAAGTAAGTCGTTGTCCAATGAGACTTCTAGATAAACTAATGATAAAAAGAAGCGAAAACATCAATATTAAAACACATAGGTTATTTCTGACAGTAAATCCTAACTGTAGAAAACAAAAAACCCTTGGCTGGTACAGAAATATGCCAATTGGAGTGCATGAAATTAGTAAATGGACCAAAAAGTCTGCAGAATTGGCAAACAAAACATTTTCAAATCATTCTCACCGAGCCACTGCTGTTTCACAATTGACAAGAGCAGGTGTATTGGAACAAGAACTTATTATAATAACAGGACATGGTAATAGCAATTCTATCAAACCTACAGGTAGTATAATCGTATCAAATACAATACGTACTGCAAAATAAATACGGTTATAAATCTCAAACTTCCTGCATAATCACAAAAGGTGTCAGTTTGACAGGATAATCCTCCCGCTTCGCGGTCGGATTATTAAAACTGTCAAACTGACACACTTTGTAATTATGCAACAAGTTATCGATGTATAACCTGATTATTTTGAAGTACTTATAGTATTACTACTGATTATACACATTGTAATCAAACATGCATCAAATACCCTTCCGCCAATCAGAGTAAGCTCTATCCTTCATATCAAAATGAAAAAATAAGAATTAAATACAAGTATTTGACAGCCAAAAGGAGAGCAAGAAAGAATCCATTTCGCAGTGTTTTTGAAGATACGAGTTCAATCCAATTGAGCTACCGTTTCTGGAATAACACCAGCACTCCCTCCCTCACAAAATCTACCGCACATACAAGTTCGGTCTCTTTATACTTCGTAAAACTATACTGTTAACTAATGAAAGTGTGACGTCACACACGCGACAGATGGCCTTAGGGGATCAAAGCACACCCCACAGCGCGTGTCTGTTCAACTAGGGTTGAATTAAGGGGATGCAATTTGACAATACTTTGTTGTCTGCTGCATATTTCGGTGTGGGGTAGGATTCGAGAATTCAATGGCACAAAGGCAGTTGTTGGAATATTTCGAAGGATTGTTGCCATATACATACGGTGTTCACGATTCGTTCGGCGAGGAACAATACCGAACGCTCTGAATAGATCAAAGTGATTGGATTATTACATTCAAATTCATGATGATCGATAAGGGATATTGTCATAGTAACATCATGGAAGATTATCGCATATATTACTCGTAATTCGTTTTGAAAATGTGCTATGTTGGATAATGTCTCGTACTGGAATATTGTTTGGAACGTAATCTATTATTTCATCTATAATTTTAAGCACTAGTGAATGTTCACCGAATAAAGTGTCACCGCGAACTGATTTTCATAAGATTCTCTATTACCCAGACGAGCAAGTATTCGTATGGCTTTTTATGCAGCCTAAAAACGTTGGATGACAGTCTAGAGTTTCCCCGCAGACATAAACTGTTGGAAACATACTTTATATTATAACTTTCTCGTTTTTTTGAACTGGCTCATAAACTATTAATTCTGAGCCATTATTTCGACAGATTATAATTATTAAAAAAGTGTCAGTAATTTTTACATTTTTGAATGTCAGATATATTTTTGCAATATAGTTTTCGATTGATTTCACTCGAGTATAATTTTGAATAGAGTTGTGCAGTGTATCTGTACACTATTTTGAAGAACCTGGTGATCTGGAGTTTGGCGGGTAGCTTCTCTTTTCGGGTCACAACATTTTGGCGACCGTGACAGGACCTGAGTGAATCAAAAACTTCCGTGTGTGGGCTAGTGCAGATAAAACTTTCGTCGTTTATATCGTTAAACAGGTTTCGAACCGGGGTTTTTGTCGTGCGCAATGGATCAACAGAAAAAACATCGTAAAGTTCTTCGCGCCGCTTTTACGAAAAGTGCCAATGAACTTTATAAATTGTTATCTGAAGAGGCAGCCCTACAACAGGTACAAGTTGCTTGGGAAGTATTATTGCAGAAACATGAAAACTTATTGATAGCCAACAGAGAAATCTACGATACTCTTCTACAAGAGGACGTGAGTGAGGAAGATCTGATGGTGGAAATCGATTCCTGTGAGGGATATGACAAAAAGTTTATCGATTTGAGGATTACCTATGGAAATCGTCAGAAGCACGTAGATATTGGTCTTGATGAAGACGATCGACGTTCCAGAGCCAGTTTGGCCGTGAGTAAATCCATATTAGGCCCAGGTATGCGTAAATTTAAGTTACCTCCAATTGAATTTAAAACATTTGGTGGTGATATACGAGAATGGCTTCCCTTTTGGGGTCAGTTCAGAAAAATCGATGAAGATCCGAACATAGATGCGGCTGACAAGTTTCAGTACTTGTATCAAGCTACAATTCCCAACAGTAGGGCCAGACAACTAGTCGAAAGTTTTCCTCCAATTGCTCAAAATTATAAAAAAGTAATAAACAGTTTGAAATCACGTTTTGGGCGGGATGACTTACAAATAGAAGTATATGTCAGGGAACTGTTGAAACTTATCATCAATAATGCCATGTCTAACAATAAAATGATGCTTTCAACTCTGTATGATAAGGTCGAAACACACTTGAGGGCTCTCGAAACGCTTGGCATCAAAAATGATAATTGCGCCGCTATGTTATTTCCTCTAATTGAATCCTGCCTACCAGAGGACTTATTGCGTGTTTGGCAGCGGTCCTCGCATTTTCATTTTTTAGTTCCTGGTGCACAGTCTGAGAATAATGGCGGGGCGAATCCTGAATCATCGACTATGAGTCGTCTGGAAAGCCTTATGAGTTTTGTGAAGTCAGAAGTCGAGAATGAAGAGCGGATTTCCTTGGCTGCAGAGGGTTTTGGCTTGAATTCAGATGAAAGTCGACATGAAAAAGCAAATAAACCTGTGTCAAATGAAATTTCGATACCAACTGCTACAGGCCTGATGAACTGCAATATTGTCAAATGTATATTCTGCGAGGGTGCGCATGGCAGTGAAAATTGTTTCAAAGCTCATAAATATTCTTTAGATCAGAAACGCAAAATATCAACAGATAAAAAGGCCTGTTTTAGATGTCTGAAAACTGGACATCAATCTAGAAAGTGCCACGAGCGTTTGAAATGTCTTTTATGTGGAAAGCAACATGTTGCTTTGATGTGCCCAGAACTGCCTGCAAATAAAATTACATTGAATCCAAACTTGACTGAGCCTTATAAAGGAAATGATGAAATTTCAGCAATCGAGCAATCATTGGCAAATCATACAAACACTCATGTGTTTTTGCAAACTTTACGGGTTAATATGATCAGTGAGCAAGGAGTTCGTTCGATACGAGCAGTCATAGACAATGGTTCACAGAGATCATATGTTTTGAAAAACACTGCTGAGAAAATGGGTTATAAGCCCAAACGTACTGAACGGATAATTCAATCATTGTTTGGAGGATTGAATACGGCTGAAAAATTGCACAATTGTTATGATATCAAGCTGAATGTAGGAAATTACAGTTGTTCATTCGAAGTTCTCGATCAGTATGTAATTTGCAATGAAATTTCCTCAGTTTTTCAAGGATGTTGGCTAGAGGAACTCAAGCATAAAAATATTCAATTGAATGATGTGCATGATTCAGCTCCAATTGAACTCCTAATCGGGGCTGATGTAGCGGGAAAACTGTACACTGGAAATAGGCATATTCTGAAGTGTGGTTTGGTGGCTGTTGAAACACTTCTAGGTTGGACTCTGATGGGAAAGATACCTCACAATAATCACGGTTCCAGTTCAGCAATGACCGTTATGGCACTATTTTTGAAAAGTGTCAGTATAACAGACTTGAGGGAGCTAGATGTTCTGGAGATCATTGAACCTGTAAAGAAAAAATCTAGAGAAGAATTGGAGAATGCCACGAAAAATCTCTTCCTCCAAATAATCACCACAGACGATGAAGGTCGATATGAGGTTAGGATGCCTTGGTTAGAAGGCCACCCACTATGGCCTCAAAGAGATATAGTGTGTGATGAGGAAGTGATCAACAAGGAGAGAAGAAAGACATTGGCCAAAGTCTCTTCTATGATAAATAACATCTCTGATTATTGGCATTTGAATTATTTTTCGAAAATCAATAAAAACCTTCGCATGATGGCATGGATTTTACGATTCACATTCAATTCAAAAAAACCTACAATTAAACGTCAAGGTAGTCTCAGAGCCACAGAAGTTGAAAATGCAGAAAAGTTCAACTACAAAATTGTACAGCAGGAATGTTTTGGAGATGGAAATCAAAAAATAAACTCTCTCAATTACTTCAAAGACGAAAATGGCTTGATTCGATTGAAAACCCGAATTTCAGGAAGAGAAGGTGGGAGAAATTACCGTTTTCCGATTGTTTTGTCACCAAAACACCCTGTAGTGAAGCGGGTGATTTTTGACCTACATGTCAACTCCTGTCATGTCGGGACACAGGGAGTTTTGAGTCTACTGAGAGAAAGATTTTGGGTTATTGGAGGTCGTCGTGCAGTACGCTCCATTATTTACAGATGTGTTACTTGCAACAAATATCGTTTTATACGATTCGATATGGAGTCGCCGCCTCTTCCAATAGATCGGGTCCGGGAAGCTGTGGCTTTTGAAGTCATCGGTGTTGACTTCGCGGGACCTTTGTTCTTGAAAAATGGCGGAAAAGTGTGGGTGTGTCTTTTCACGTGTGCAGTTTATCGGGCAGTACACTTGGAACTTTCCACATCTTTATCCGCACATAGTTTTATACAAGCCCTTCGCCGATTCATAGCGAGACGTGGTATACCTAAAACTATATACAGTGATAACGCGACAAACTTTGTAGGAACCGAAAATGCATTCAAAAGACTGGATTTGGAGAAAATTTCGTATTTTGCTTCTATAAAACGCATTAATTGGCATTTCAATCCAACAGCAGCGCCATGGTGGGGTGGATTCTGGGAACGCCTCATTGGTGTGTTGAAGAAATTGTTACGCAAGGTTCTTGGCCGTACTTCGTTATCTTATGAAGATCTCTCAACCATATTGTGCGATTGCAAAGCTGTAATGAATTCGAGACCCCTCACGTATTTGTCTACTGATCTGGAAGACTTGGTAGCCTTATCTCCAGCAATGTTCCTGCGTGATCTAGCCAAAAGTGGTGTTCCAGATTGTGATCTTGTAGATGAAACGTCCCTTAGTCGAAAGATGATCTACAAACAGAGGTTGAGAACAACTTTACGTAGAAGGTTCCGCAATGAGTACTTAGGACAACTAACACCACTAACTGAAAAGGAACAAGGTCGACAAGTTGCCCTTGGTGAAATAGTACTTGTCGGTAATGAAAATCATAAACGACCAGACTGGCCCTTAGGTCGTGTCGAAGAAGTGATTGCAGGAAGAGACAACAAAATTCGTCTAGTTCGAGTAAAAACCGCAAGAGGATCCTTGATCAGACCAATTCAGAAGATGTATCCCTTAGAATGCATCGATAAATCTAATAGTACAAAAAATTCCACATCGGATGTCGAAGAGGGAGTGAGCAGCCAAACCACTGGTCAGGTTGAATTAACACCTTGTCCCGACCAGGTGAATGAAGTTTCACCTGAAAGTTGTAATAGTGCGGGAGTGACAGATATCGTTTCTGATATCAAAAGCAGAGTACCCGATGAAGTGAAGTGTTCTAGGAGTGGTCGTCAAATTAAGAAGCCAAAAAGATTTGTTCTATAGCTTCCTTTGTACTTTCTGTATAGTCGTTTTTTATAAAGTATGTATCCGTCTACGAATGAGTCACTCTTTTAATGTGAACGTTCCTCGGGTGGGAGAATGTTGGAAACATACTTTATATATAACTTTCCCGTTTTTTTGAACTGGCTCATAAACTATTAATTCTGAGCCATTATTTCGACAGATTATAATTATTAAAAAAGTGTCAGTAATTTTTACATTTTTGAATGTCAGATATATTTTTGCAATATAGTTTTCGATTGATTTCACTCGAGTATAATTTTGAATAGAGTTGTGCAGTGTATCTGTACACTATTTTGAAGAACCTGGTGATCTGGAGTTTGGCGGCTAGCTTCTCTTTTCGGGTCACAACATAAACCAGGCGAGTAATGTGCGAATATAATAGGGATAAGTATCATAATTTCAATGCTATAGAAAGTCTAGAACAAAGATTTTCGCAGTAGTAGTCCCAATTTAGAGTGGAATCCGAAGTGATACGCAGAAGTTACCATCGGAATCCTTGCAAACCTTCACTTGAGGGCAAAAAGGGCAGACTGGGAAGTGGCTAAACGAATGGTAACTCACTCAAAAGTAGTGTGGGCAAAAAACTCCTTCAAGCCTCACAAGTCTCCTGGCCCAGATGGAATATTTCCCATACTACTTCAGAGCGGAGTTGAATATCTAGCACCAGAACTGTGCAGACTGTACAGGCTGAGCCTAGCATTGGGATAACTACCTCAAACCTGGAAAACGGTAAACGTGGTCTTTATTCCAAAACCTGGACGGACTCATACGACCAGGCTTAGGCATATAGACCAATAAGCCTATCTTCATGTCTCCTGCAAGGCTTAGAAAAACTGATAGATAGAGACATAAGGGAAACCGCTCTTATAGAACGGCCTTTAAATCAAAACCAATATGCCTATCTATCAGAAAAATCATGCGAGACAGCACTTCATCAGCTTGTTTCGAAGCTTGAAGAGTCTCTATCAAGCAAAGAAATTGCACTATGCACTTTCCTAGACATCGAATCGACAACACCTCCTTTGAAAGTATGGTCCTTGCGGCCACTCGAAGAAGCATTGACGAAACCACCTGCAGGTGGATAAACTCGATGCTTCACATTAGACTGGTCTAAGCCAACACGTTCGAAGAAACAGAGCAGGTTGAAATTTCCAGAGGTACCCCACTCTCCCCCACTTCTGTGGGTCATGGTTGTAGATGAACTGCTAATTTCTCTGAATAATCAAGGGTATTACTCTCAAGGGTATGCAGATGACTTGGTCATTCTCATCAAAAGAAAGAATACTCGAACAACCCCAGGGCTAATGCAAAATGCACTGAGGACAGTAGAGGAATGGTGCAACAGAGAGAGCCTAAGGGAAAATCCGAAGAAAAAACACTAATTCCCTTCACCCGGAGAACAAACATGGGAGATCTCATACCTCCTAGACTATTCGGTGGAACATGACAAGTAGAGCAGGTGAAATATCCAGGGCTGATTCTTGACAAGAAACTAACCTGGAACCTGCATCTTCAACATGTAACCAATAAAAGCAAGATAACCTCCATGATGTGCAGGAGAGCTTTTGAAGAAACCTGGGGGCTCAAACCGAAAGCCATGCACTGGCTCTACACAGCGGTAATAAGACCAAGATTAACTCATGGCTCACTCTTATGGTGGCCAAAAACAAATCAAAGACAGGTAAAAACCAACCTTGAAAAAAACCAAAGGCTTGCCTGTCTCTGCATCACGGATGCAATGAACCCCTTGACTTACATGTCATTGGATGAGTGCATACAGACTGAAACAAACAAAAAACTGGAGAATCGGAACAACTGGACACACCAGAATCACTCATGTAATCAATATCGATGAATTTCGGCCTACATACAACTCCTATACTCATCCGAAATACCATTCGAAACACGAATTGACGGATCCGGATGGGCCCCGAGTATAGAGTCACAATCAACTGCGGACATAGTCTGGTATACAGACGGCTCAAAGACAGTTGAAGGGACGAGGGACATGGGGTGAGGCCAAGAAGAGACTACATAATACCACTTGGCAAATGCTCCACGATATTCCAAGCTGAAACACATGCTATTATGGTATGCATTCAGAAGAATCTAGAAAGTGGTTATAGGAAAAAACACATCCTATCTGACAGTCAAAGTGCTATCAAACCCCCCAACTCTATACAGATAAAGTCTGAACTGGTCTGGGACTGCCTCCAGAACCTCATCGAGGTGGCAAAACACAACAAGGTCACCTTGATGTGGGTGCCAGGTCATAGAGACATTGAAGGCAACGTGAGAGCGGACCAGCTAGCTAGACAAGCATCTAAAACGCTATTCACAGGGCCAGAGCCTGTGCATGGGATCAGCAAAAACCGATGCAGGACCCTGATCGATGAGTTGATATAAAGAAGACACCAACAACATTGGGATCAAACTGTCGGGCAAATACATTGCAAAGCCATGGTAGGGCACCCAAACCGGTCCCTGACGGCTGACATTCTGAACCTGAACAGAATGAAGGCACGTATAATAGTAGGTCTGTTGACTGGACACTGCGGCCTAAGAACACCTAAACACCATGGGAGTACGCAGGGAAACCGTGGAGTGTAGGCTATGTGATGAAGAGGAGGAAACAGCCTCCCATATTATCTTCGACAGTGAATCCCTAAGTAGAAGGCGACACAGAACCTTTGGAGAGATCAGCCCGGAAACAGGCATTAATCCAAAGAACCTTATTAACAGGCTACTAAACCTAAAATTAAAGGCACAAACCTGTTTGAATGAGTAACCACTGACGACAGAGGGATACAATAGACCCCAGCTGGTCGCAGTGTCAAGGGAAGCTAAGTGCCAACCCTGTCTCTGGCTCGTCAGTTTTCAACCAACCAACCAACCAACCAACAATCGGAATTGTTCTGCTTGAATTTATTTGTTAAAAACCATGCTTCATTATCTGCGAAGATCATACAAGCTGACGGTAACGAACGTCGTTGATATATAAGATGAATAAGGGGGGACCTGAGACATACCCTTGAGGCACTCCCTGTTCAATGATTTGAAACTCTGACAATCATTGTAATGCACAGATTGGGACTCTATCAGAAATATAAGAGAGGAATGCATCAGTATGGTAAACTGATGGTTCCAAGATGGACGAAAGGGCTGGAGTGAAAGTAACAGGTCCTAGTTCCAGGCTCTCAAAACCACTAGGCAAAGCCACAACAATTTTTCAAGCAGAAACTCATGCAATAGGAATTTGCGCCCAAGAATGCCTTGAAAAAGACTCCAGGGGGCGAATCTATATCCTATTAGACAGCCAAGCAGGCTGGAAGAAAGCCCCCTCATCGTCGGAAGCTCACTGACGTGATATCCCTCACAAACCGCGATTTGTGACAGATACACCTCAGTGTACGAGTCTTTCTGCGACCAAAAACGTATCAGTTACACTGCGGTGATAGGTGTAAACACGGGTTATTAATAATAAATTCTGTCAGTAAAACTGAAGGCTCTAGTTCATGTGTGTCAAATATGTGTAGGGATCGTAGGTGCCTCTGTATGACCGTAGCATAAGCTCAATATCGCGTCTGCAGTTGTACGCGTTATATTGTTCTGTCTTAGGAAAATTTCATCAAGATAGGCCACGGTACGCGCCTAATTTCCAGGGAGTAAATTCACTTTTGACATCCCTCCATGTCCTACAATTTACGCTCGAGGTCTCGCCCCAAAATACAAATTCAACAAACTTCATGTGTACATCACCCCGTTGAAAGTATCACGCGAGTTTCATACAACCACACCCCTGTTTGTTCTCCATATGAGAATCGTCCGGCTTTTCAGCCCATCCTAACTGCGCCAATCCGTGGATCATTTTCTGTTGTAAATAATTTTTCTTTTGGCTCTAGCTTGGGGAGCCCTGAAATCAATAGAGACAATGCTATCTCAGAAAGTATAGGCCCGAAGAGCTCACAGCTGTTTGTTGAATCGCGACGCGTTGATAATTGCGCTACGGAATCTAGCGACCATTTCGATTCGCAAAAAGCGGTGCATTTAAATTCACTTACAACTCCTAGGTTAAACCGTATGAGAGGAAGTATGGATTGTATGAATGTGAACGGAAGTCCCGTTGGGAACTTTCCTGATGAAGACAATGATGACACACCGAATAATTTTTCTGTTGAACAGAATACAATGCGTGATCTGAGTCAGAGGGAAACTTCCACTAATTTTTGTTTCAATAGGCCGTTGAGAGCCTTGAATAATATTTTGGATTTTGGCGATAGACCCACCATGGTAACTCATACCCCGATGAATAACGGCTCACCATGCTGAGTTCTGGAGGCCTTTTAAAATTTAGAACGTAATACGTTAAGTTCAGGGACCTCCAGCACACTCAATTTATGTAACCAATTTTCAATAAATTCAGGAATGAATGAAATGAAAATGTTTGAGTTGAACCGCCCCCGAACTCCAGACAATAATTCAATTATATCAGAGCTCAACCTCTCCATAGCTAGCAACGGGCCCCCGATCGAAGGGGTCCCACCTGCACGCGAGGCCGTTCATCAAATGGCCCTCCCGAAAGGTGAAATCTCTGCTATTCGGCAGGTGGTATCGCAGGAGAAACAGGAATTTATTCTTAAGGTTTGAGAGATTCCGTGAAATGAATCGGAAGACACCGGTAATAAATGCCGATGAGGAAATCTCACCGCCCCCTACCCCTGAAGATGATCGACCTGTTTCGAGACATTGTGACACATTGAATTGGTTTCGAACTCAGACTGCCGTTTTTTCACAAAGAGCAAACAATTATTAATGTTTATAAATGGTAGTGTTACTATTTTATCTTTTCTCTAAAAATGGGTCTACGGGAATCTGTGTGTCGAAGGATATACAACATACGTATGATCTTTTTCTGAGAGATGAAAGCTCTATTAATATTCATTCCTTCTCCCCACAAAAGCACATTGTAAGGAAGTACAGAATGAACCATCGCATAGTAGATGTTTAGCAAATGTTCTTCATTCACAACCTTTTTGAGTTGTACCATTGCACCGCTAGACATATGAATTAGTAAGTAGTACCTAAGCTTGTCAGTATTCATCTGAAGGCGATTGCAGATACAACCATTCGAAACGTCGTGAAAACCTTTCAAATCCATTGAGACAATGGACGTCCGGAATGAGAGTAATCAACATCATTGTTATTGGATTTAGAAAGCTATTTCTCAACCCAAAATATGAGCGAAGTGAACATATTCATGGGCGACATAAATGTAAATATTTTGAACTTAGCTGAAACTGCGGTTAATAGATACATATGTATGCTGGCAGATATAGGATTTTTTTTTCTAAACAAGCCAACGAGAGGTCCAAGTTTGATTGATCACATATATATTAAAATTAGGAACAAAAATACATATAAGAAAATGGAATTAAAGATATATTTTCAAAACTGATATAAGTGAGCATGATACCTCACCACTATCCATTAAAACTGATAATACAAAAAAATCCAAAGACGAAACTCCCGCGATATCCAACTCTTACGTCAACAACAATAAATTGAAACACTTGTTGTGCACTGAAACTTGGGAAACAGTATTCCAAACGGATGTACCGGAACTAGCATTCACATGTTTCATTAACCAAATATTACTACATATCGACAGTAGTCCACAAATTAAATCAAATAATACAAGAAACCACACCAAGTTGAAACCTTGGATGACGCTTGGCTTACTCAATTCAATAAAGCATAGGAATTACCTCAAACAAAAATCGGTAAAGAAACCTTCAGAAGAACATAAAAATGAATATAAATGCTACAGAAACTTTCTATGCAACTTAATCAGGACAACAAAAAAACGAATATTACAAATACAAAATTAATGAAGCCGGAAAAAATACCAAAAAAATTTGGGAAACGATTAAAGATATTACTAATGAAAACACTCTTTACAATTCCCGGAAATTTGACATAATTAACCGAAAATGTAGATCAGATAAAGAAATAGCAGATGAATTCAACTCTTTCTTTATAAATGTGGGTGAAAATATGTCGAAAAAAATTCAAAAACCGGCCCAGCCAACATCGGAAATTACAAGAAGCTTTAAAAACTCGTTATTCTTGCATGCTGTAACTGAAAATGAAATTATGAATATAATCGCTGGTTTGAAAAATAATACCTCACCTGGTCCAGATAAAATTTCAGTATTCTTCGTAAAAACATTTCATAAGTATCTATTAAAGCCATTATGTCATATCTTCAACTCAATTTTTTTGACTGGTAAAATTCCTTCCGCTTTCAAAGATTCTATCACAACTCCGATTTATAAATCTGGGGATGAACATAAAACAAATAACTACAGACCAATAACAGTAATCAATAACTTTGCTGAAATATTTGAAAAGTGTTTAGAAAATAGACTAGTTGATTAGTGTATCATAAATGGGATTCTCTCCAAATCTCAATATGGATTCAGAGAAAATTTATCGACTGAAGGTGCAGTTTTTGAATTGGCAAACAATGTTTTCAGTGGTTTTCAGGATCAGAAAAAATGCATCACTGTATTTTTAGACTTAGCCAAGGCATTCGACACCGTCAATCATGATATCCTCTTTCAGCGGTTGCAGGATATTGGAGTTAGAGGAATGCCGCTCGAAATTTTCAAAGATTACTCATCTAACAGAATTCAGATAGTAAAAATTAATGACCCATATAGTAATCCGCTGCCCGTCAGCATGGGCGTACCTCAGGGAACAGTAATAGGCCCTATTTCATTTTTGCTCTATGTAAACAACATTTTTAATATCAGCAATTTCAAAGGAAAACTATTATCTTACGCCGATGATACTGCTGTAGTATTTGTGGGTCGAACTTGGAAGGAAACATACGAAAATGCAAACAAAGGAATTAAAATGATATATAACTGGCTAAGTAACAATCTATTAAGTCTCAACATAGACAAAACTAAATTCATAACTTTCTCTTCAACAAGAAAAGACCAATCTGACGAAAACTTCATTACGATTCACAAATATACGTGTACAGAAAACCAAAACTGTGGATGTTCCCGAATATGTAAAACAAATACTATCAGATATTTGGGCGTCATGATCGACCAATTTCTACGCTGGAATGATCACAGAGTAAAAAAACTCCGCAAACTAATTCAAAAATTTTACCAACTGAGAAGTATCTTAAGTAGAGATGTCATATTGACGGTGTACGGTGCTTTGGTGGAGTCGATAATTAGATACTGCATCTTAGTATAGGGTGGCTTATTTAAAACATCACTACATACTCTTGAAGTAATACAAAACACACTGATCAAAATCGCCTTGAAGAAGGATAGGAGATATTCTACAGAGCTGCTTTACGAACAGAGTGGTTTGTTCAAAGTCAGAAAATTATACGCTTATAACTGTTTATTATGGATTTGCAGTAACCCCATTAACAATATTACACATAAATACAATACGCGAATGACCTCCAATCAGGCAATTACAATACCACGTCATAGATTGAGTCATAACCAGAAACTTGTAACTTATTTTGGCCCGAAATTATACAATAAGCTACCACTCCATATGAAGAATATTGAGAATTACTGTCAATTAAAGAAAGAACTGAAAGTTTTCATTAGAAATTATTATGATCAATTGCAGGATATCTTTGGAAATGTTTGAGCTAACCTGCTCTCTCTCTCTTCTTATTACCTCCCTCTAGCCATCATTCTCCTACTGCGGTTTCAAACCTAGTAAGGTAGACAGTAGTATATAACTAAGCGACCTATTTTAGTTTTTATGTTTTTATTCTATTATATATTATATAACACAACCAATATCAATCTGTAACAGCCACGACACAAGCCTAGCTTAGGTGGCTACAGATTGTTTAATACATGGTTCTATGATAGGATTATTAATGATAATTAGAATTGTAAATTGCAGGGAAATCATGTAACTGAATGATTGAATGACATGAAATAAATAAATTACTTACTTACTTACTCACTCATAGTACATATTCCAGAATTATGGCCCAGAATTTGTGTGAGTGTGTATATTCGAGTCCTGATATTTTCCGCTACAAGTTGACATTAATTCACTTCGCATCGTAGTCGAGTGAGAAGAGTGGATGATGTGTTGTTCAAAATTGGAAAATAATTGAGTTACCCCATGTTTACCGGGTAGCGCTTTGGCATTAGATTAAGATAGCGCAATACCACACGACAATAAATCCCATTATAGTTTCGCTAGTTCCACATCATAAGTCTGAAGTAATTCTGTCGGGCAGCATTATATCGCACTAAATGGAAAATCGCTAGATTTGTGCAATAATGTACGAAATATCGTAAAAGATTCTTCAATCTCTCTTCCGGAGACCAAACGTCTGAAAATGTTACGACCACAGCTTACGCACGTAGTTGAGTAAAAACCCAGCAAAAACTTGAATAATTTCATATTATTTCAAAATATACCCGATATGACTGTGACTATATCAGAAACAAAAGTAATCCCAACCACATCTTCAACAATATGGTTACAAAAGGTGTCCCATATAAAATTCCGCGGGAAAATATCTGGAAAATGAAAGAGAATATCTATATTTCGTGAAAGCACATGATTTGGATATCAAAGAGTCCTCTTATTTAACTAGAGATCCATCACTAGGCGTCATCCGTTAGAGCCTGCGCGCACTGATTTCTGTCAGGGTGACAAAAAATTCATTGTCACTGTCACGTCAGCAAAGATACCTTTAGAGCGTTTTCACACACACCGGCAAAACCGGTGCCGGTGCCGTGCCGGTGCTGGTACCGGTTCCGGACCGGACAACAGCGTATTTCACACAGCCCGGCATATCGGTGCCGTTATCTGTGTTAGTATACGTTGAACAGTGCAGGAATAAAGATGTGTGCTGTTACTGCTGTCAACAGACGTTATCTTCTAGGGTTATTGTATCTTAGGAGAAAATTCCGAAAAAGCAAATATAAAAGACAACACTGGGAACATCCCCTGTTGACTGTGAGATACTTAGAAGGTTCCTTTTACACGCTCTATGAAAAACTAAGGGAGGATAACTTCAAATTCTTCAATTACTTCATACTAAAATAATACAGTAATGATTCTATGAATATTTATTTACTACAAAAGTCAAATATTTACAGAGAAAAGTAATCAAATCAAATCACAGCAACCGACAAATCAGAGACCGATCCGTCTTCCGATTGTCGAGATCCCCGCCGGCTGCATAAATCAGAATCGGCGGCCGTACCGGCAAATAGGTCGGACCGGGCTATGTGTGAAAATTATGATTTGATTACATTGCATTCGGTGCCGGCACCGTCACCGGCACCGGTTTTGCCGGTGTGTGTGAAAACGCTCTTACTGCGCGCACTTACACTTACATGCAATGTATTCTTTAGTCGTCAAGATGGATCTCGAGGGTTTATGGACCGTCACACACAGGTGAAAATGAAGGAATAGCTGGCAAAAATTATATAAAGACGAAATATTATTTTTGTTGGTAGTTTACACGTAGAATAATACTCATCAATTGATTAGTCGCATGGAAGGTACTGAATGATCACATATTGCCACGTTTATAGTATTAACACGCTTTCCACAAGCTTTCACTTAACTTGCTTCGTTCGCATGTTCTGTCTCTCCGGTTCAAAATTTGTAAGTGAATTTTGACACATTTCTAATCGTCCGATTGACTTGAAATTTGGCAGGTGCATATAATTTTGGTAACAATGTCTTATGAATTTTTTTTTAATGAAAAAAATTGAATGGCGGCTTTAAGATTGTGCGTGGACCAATTCTGTGATTATGTTCCGATTCTATTCAAAATTGGTATGTAGGGGTTTTTGGAGATGGAGATTATGAATTTTCATCAAAATCCATAAGTTGAAGATGGCGGCTCGAAGATGGCGAACGAGTTTTGTGATTAAGGACCGATTCTATCGAAAATAAGAATATATGGGTTCCTGGGGTCGGAGATTATGAATTTTTTGTCGTGACTCATAAATTCAAGACGGCCGCTCCAAGAGGGTCGCCGAGTTTTCACATTTGTGATCCTATTTGACTCAAAAATGAGTATTTGGTTTTCAAAATCGAAAATTCGAAATGGATTCGCCAATATGGCGGATGAACTTTGTTATTGATAATCAGAATCAACTCAAAATCGACTTGTATGTATTATTGGGGACGCAAATTATGAATTCATCATCAAAATATGAAAATTCAAAATGGCGGCGGCTCCAATATCGTCGTTAGAATGACCCAAAATGAGGATACCTATATCAATTCATAAAAATAAAAAGCGTGTTTTTTCATTCAAATTCATTTTTGTACTTCAATGTAAATAAGCGAGAACATAGTAAGAGTACTTATACATTATATTACTCAACTGCAGGTTCTTTCAAAAGCAGCATAACGTCTTCTGGATATGTCCTTGATTTTTTCTGTGGCAATTTCCGCATACTAGTGATGTAAGGATCAGATGATACCAGTAGTTGATGGAATAAATCTTCCATGGTTTGTTCCCGATAACATTTTCTGGTATACCCATGGCGGTATGATTTTATTGCTTTATTTTTGCTCTCTTGAGCATCTTCTGATAGAAGGCCTATAGGTGCTATCGCATCTCTCATTATTATATCACCATGTATCAATATTCAGTGAATTGTGGTTGGAACATTATACCATGGGTAATATTTCAGGTATATCACAAACATTTTTAGAGCGTAAATCTTGAATTTATCCTCATTTATAGCAAAGTCACTTGAAATTGTCATCAAAATAATCTATGATCTATATATTAGAGTTTTGTTTAGTCCGGTGATATCTGCAGAAATTTCGTAGTTTTCAAAAAAACGTCTCGCTGAATTGCCATCGTTTGTACTCCCGTATCCATGCTCAGGTTTATCCACTAGTATGCCCAATTCAGTTATGAATTCATCTTGTTTTCTTTTTTTTGCGGATTGTACTTTTTCCTTATCCTCCGATCCTCGTGCTTGCCATTTACACAATTTCAGTTCATACGATAAGTTCAACATCCATTCATAGAACCTAATCCAGCATGAAGAGAAGACAAACCTAGTTGCAATCGTTGTTTATCCATTACCGACTTACGTAAACTGTGGTTCAGTTTGTTAAAATATTTGGCTGTAACTCCACATAAATTACATTTTTGCGTAGAGGTAGTATTTGTAATTGCATTTATTGCTTTCCCGTCTATCATCGTCATTACTGAATGGTGGTTTATCCGTATTTTCCTATCATTTATTGAAATGTCTGTATGGGTCAGAATTTTTATTTGTTCTGCAATGTATTCTGCTTCTTTCTGCAATATTTCTGTAGTTTCATGAATACACTGTAATCTTATTGGTCTGCAGTTTCGAGGAGATGAAGGCCGGTTATTTTGCCAAATCAATTCATGCTTGCAACGTATTTCTCCTGATATTATTCGAACTGGTACCAAAGATGATACGAAACTGCTATCATCAGATGTGCAAGAATGTTCGAATGATTGTTTGTATTCGGCTTGACCAGATGTACCATCGCAACCCCATTTACTCATGAGCCAAATATTATCCAATTTAATCTCTGTCAAACCAGAAAATACATCACCCAGCGCCAAGCCAAGCCTCTTAATCGTATGATCAAGTAAACTCTGGAGTTGTATCTCTGCCGAACTTTCTGTTATCAGAATATTATCAGGGTAGCACTTTTTTTTCGCCTTTATGACAAATTCATAATTGGGATACAAATTACAGCTCTCCTCGAGGGCGTTACTCCTGATTATATTATATTGAAACATGGTGAGTTTTGCCTCAGTCAATAGAGAAAGAGCTTTGTCTTCTGTGAGCCTATTATTTCTGACCTCACCAACTTTTATGAAAGAAGTTGCATATTCTGGGCCAATATTTGTGATATCATCTAAAATGTTAGCAGCAGCAACGTTGCCGTCTGCCCTGAGTTTTATTTTTGCAGCGTATGTTAGCTCCTTAGTTCCCAAATTCTTTCTTAGTTCTTGTGTTTTTCGACGTTTCGACCTATCACTTAATTCTAAAAAATTATTTTGTTTTCTTCCTGCAGAATAATCGGACTTTTGACAATGTTTTTGAACAGAAAAGTACATTGAAGTGTCAAACCAATTTTTATTTTTACTTTGAATTCTCACATCTTTTCTTGAGGCACCTTGCCACTTCTTTTTATATTAATGTATACATTTTGACAACTTTAGTTTGATGTCTGGAAGTTCGTCCTTACAATTTGTAGCCTCACGAATTTTTAAACCAGGTATTCACATATTGACTCTTTCTCATCTGATGCTCCATTTTTATAAAAAATAACAAGTTCTCGTCGTCTAATTGAGATTTCTATATGTGGACTTCCTGAAAAAAAAAATCCTGTTATTACTACGAGACCTCTAATATTTCTACATTCTGACTGAATATTTTTCCTGCAATTCGATTGATTGTCAACGAAACATTCTGAAATCTTCCCTACCGCAATGGGAGGTAGAGGATGGGGAGAAGTGCTTCTTACCTAATTTCAAGTCTACAATTGTCAATTATAGAACAAGCAAAAGAGTGGTGAAAAAATGCAATTGGATTTTTTTCCTCCATATACCACTAGAAAAAAACAATATTAAAAAAAAAAAATAATTTAATGTGTTCGTCTTGACGAACTATTTGACAGATACTGCATAATTTATATTATTCGATATTTTCACAAAATGAAACATTTGGTACGTCATGTGATGCAATAATGAATATTTATGTGGACTCAGATTCAAGATGTTTGAAAGAGATAGAACTGGAAGCAGATTATTTTAGGATATTGGACAATTTCTGATGGCACACCCTGTACAATAACATAGACTCAATATAACGGAGTCCCAAATTCGATTACCAGTATACCTATCTTGTCATGAAAATATACAATGTAACTACTTAATAAACAGATCAATTGAGGTCGCGAACCTGATTGGATTTTTTTTGAAAACCCAGGGAAATTGATTTTGTTTAGAATCATTTTTGTTGTAAATTTTGAAATAAGCCACGGAATTTGTGAAATATCAAAGATATTGATTTTTGTCCCACCCCCACGGGGTAAATCTCGTCATGGGGGGGAGGGGGCAAAACTTAAAGACAATCGCTAACCCAACAATGAGTTCTCACATTCGAATTGAAAAAAAAAATAATTTCTTCCCAAATTATGGGGATTTTTTCAAGTTAGCGCTTGGCGCGAATATACTTATCACGAGTCAAATAGATCTAACAGATTTTTTTCTGAAAAACGCAGGTAGGCGCAGTTGAATGAGCTTTCATATGATACCAAATATGCGGTTTGATCTTGATTGATATGGTACTTTCATTCCAAATATAGTAGATGGACTACATTTTTTGTCATACTAACTTTGAAATCGTGTTATCTTTGACTGGATAGATTGTAAGAAATGTTTTTATGCAAATAAACATGTTTCCTACCTTCTTGAACGGAATCCATGATGAATGAAACACTTTCAACCCTGCAGCAAATTTTACACCCACAGCAAATAGTTCTCGAAAGACTCTATATGACGATCTGTCAAGAAAACGACTTTGTTTGAAAACACACAGGTAACTAGATAAAGTGCTCAAAGTCAAATTTTGCTCACCAAAAGATGGTCTCACCCGCCCTATCAATAGTGCAACAAGTTATTGTTCAATTGATATATCTTCAGAAAAAATTATTTTGGCCAGCTTTCTGGTCATTCTCACTTGTGTGCTCGTGGGACAAAACCGATAGCATATTCGTCATCTATGAAAAATTCCAAGGTTAATCCTTTTCTTTTCGGGTTTTTATGCTCGGATCTAAAAAATGTATTCAGCCGCCCCCCTGATCGGCTCTGTGGTATGTAAAATTTATTTACTATAGTTTTTTTTTCTTTTTCATTCGGAGATTTCCATAACTCCGCCAGACTTATCAGAATTCAGTTGGACTAGCAATGTAAGCGATCTCAGGATACATCGACTTGTCTCTAAATCATCTGGTGCCAGCCCACAGGAGTATTGCATTGGATATTTAATTAGTGGTCCGCTCATTCTTGAAATTGTCTAGTTTAGTTTTCATCCATTTTAGGGAGTGAATACGTTCGTAGTAAAGGAATGTGGGTTATGAATTAGTATCCGGCTATCTTCGTGAAATTCCATCGTTGTTTGTTCTCATCGAAGCTAACATCTTCCAATGAGTGGCTCTCGATGCTGGTCACGTGATCAGGGCTTCCTGTTTGCTAGAGGATGGAAATTAGGGAGGGATAATCCAAGGTGACGTGACGGAAAAAGGTTCTGTTAGTTGGGAAGCCAGAGGTCTTCAAAATTTCTATTTCTACCTAGGGATTCGGGATTTGACGTTGGAGAGAAGTGTGATACTGGTACCTCAGGGGCTGCATTTCTGTACTCCAGGTTATTCTCCATTTTTCGTGGTGGTCAGCTACCATAATGGCAGACATATTCGTGAACTCGACCTGAACTCGTCATCTAACGTAAGCTGTTGGCAAATTTTTGTATATAGCGGTGTTGTATAACGAGGTGAATTGTTATAGGGTTCTATTTTCAAGGAGGATCTAATTTTATGGAGGACTTCACTTTCAAGGAGGACCTTGTTTTTTTGGGAGAATTTTCCCATGGAGAATAATTTTGGAGTCTAAAATATTTTCGTTTCCGATATTGATTTGGGGATATAATGGTTTTGGAAATCGGATTCAAGAGTAGCTTTTCCTGACAGAATCGATTTGGATTGTCGTCTTGTTTTTTCTCAACGTTCTTGTGATTCTACCCTACAAACAGTCATGTTCCGGTTTTCGAAAGCCTTCCTTTTTCATACGTGCCATCTTGCGCAGTAGAAGATCCCAAGAGGAGTAAACAGGTAAAGTCATAATTTTTACATTTCTTTTAGACTAACATTTTATTTGTTTTCATAAATTTAATTTTTGGTTTAACCTCTACTCAATATTGGTATAAAAGGTGTTTTATGATAACAGTGAGTGTAAAGCGGACGCATACTACTATGGGACAGCGTAATCATACTTCAACATTATTTATGATTTTATAAAGGTCACCAAAACATGAAATTTATTCATCTCTGGAACAGTAGTTTCCAGCTCACAAACTCTCCCACCATATCATATGTTATTACCATCAGTTCAAGCTTGACCAAAAATTTATGAAACATTGTCTGTTTATTTGAGAGTAATAAATGGTACTGTAGCGCCGTGATATATAGTTTGAATTCCTATTTTCATTCCACACATGTTGCAGAAATTGTCAAGTGATAATTTTTTTAGAAAAATAAGATTTTTTACATTTCACATGACTTTAGTTAACATTCTAGAAATTGATATTTGGTTTCATAGCTGCCAAATATTCCCAATCTGAATTTTTAAGCTGTGTGGCGCCGAAAAAAAAAATTGAGCTAGTTTTCGGAATTTGCCAATGCAGAATCGGATCCCTAAATGTAGATTTTGATATTGAAAAATATAACTTTGACTCAAACTGAATGTGGTGAGTATGTTCCATGTAAATATTCAATGTCTGTCAAACAAAAGTTCAAATTCATTATTCTCTTTTTGTCAGAACACTGGCAAACAGAGAAGAACTTGAATTATATCCATATACCTGGCTTCACTCTAGCTTCATGTTTTCGTAGAAATTATGTTTTTGTCTCAAAATTCACGAATGATGCTTTGAAATTCAATGTACTTGATTTGGATCGTTACAATAGTGAAATGAACTCTGAATTCTGTGGAATTGAACTAATAAACTTGAAACTAATAGTTATATCACTTTATTGATCACAAAAATGAATTGTTTTGTGAAAATCTAGAGTTAGTGTTAAATTTCAACTTTGATTTCCATAAAGACAACAAAGATGTGTTCTTTTGGAATTTTGATAACCATCAATGAACCTACCAGAATAACATACATTTCGTCAATTTGCTTGGACAAACTGCAGCACACTTGTTCTAGTAGAATGGACATTCTTGATATTTAGCAAAGAATAAAAACCAACCAAGTAGATACCAAAAGTTGAGGGAACCAACGCACTAAATTAACTATAAGTGGAAGGATTAAAAAGTCATCAAGTCGGATAACAACAATAAAAAAATCCGTTAAACTTGGATAGCAATGTAAGCCAAGTCAGGTTAGGTTGTATTCCTTTCTTTTGTGTTAGAAAGTAACAGTTGGATTTCTTTCTACTTGAAAAAAATGGATTACCTTCAACTTGGATAGCAATAATAGCCAAATTAAGTTAAATTTTGTTTCCCTCTTTTACATTAGAAAGTCATCAAGTTACATTTCCTGGTAAGCAATAGCATTTACTTTTTATTAAAAAAATTGATTGATGTTATCCAAGTTAGGTTAGGTTGTGCTCCCTTCTTTTACTTTTGAAAAACTAGAAACACTGGCGTGTCTCGTTCACCATAAAATCGAACTCAGTCTCGTGGTTGTGATATGAACCCATTTCAACAATTTTTTTGACATCAATTTCCCAACTGATAAACGTCCACCTCTTCATATTTGCGAACAAAAACGTATTTTTCTTCATTCGGGCCTGACTTCGTAAACAGTTCATATAGATAAAGTAAATCTCCTTATTCTAGAAACAAATTGGCAACGTCGCATTATCTGCTTCCAAAGAATTTGTCAGTTCAATTTGGCTGTCATTTGTCAAACTTGTTATTTATTCTGTCAGTTCAGTTTTGATTATCTAGTTTGAAATTCATGCTTTTCACTTGGTTTAAAAAAAAACTTATTGATATAATTTCAGGGAATGAAGTGTTATAAATACATGATTTCCAGTGTTTACATTTGAAAACTGTGCATTTGAATCGGATTGATACGCAAAATGCCGAATCTAAAGGAATATATCCTATGACATTTTGTTGAAAAAAAAATTAAAAAGGTCATTTCGCGCCAAATTTTCGATAGCTGATATGATTTTATCATGTTTCAAAGCATCTGTGAAAGTTTCATCGATATAATCGTTGTCCTCATTTAGGCCACCTTTTCCAAAAAAAATTATGGACTCCCCAAAGAACTGGGCACTTAAAATAATCATAAATTTAATTGATTCTGATAATGTTTTATCGCAGAATAAAATAATTACGGAACATGATACCGTGGAATTAAATGGTTTTTGCTTTGAGACTGAGGGTTGATGTTGTAAAAAAAATATCGACCAAAATAGTGTTGAATTATTAGAAACAAATAAGATGCATTCAATTTCAAAAATAAAGAAACATTTATGAATAAGGGAATAGAAATGGAGGAGAAGATAACTGGAATCTAAAGAGATACAAATACTGTTGTTGCAGCCATAGAAGAAATAAAAAATCGTTTTTTCGTCGAGTTACTTTAGCTCCTTTTTTTTATTATGCAGTCATTGGAATGTACTTTCTATTAAATCCAATAAATCATTAAATATTCATATACGTATTACATGAATTACAGAATAATTGAGAATGAATACATTCGGAGCGTACAGAACAATGACAATCAGAAAAAGTCTTGTCAAATCTATATTCCCTGGCGTTTCCCTTGAAAATAGCAAGAGAAATATCAGGGAAAAATCTCTCGAAAGATAAGAGAAAATAATTTCAAGAATACAGTCACGTTCGATGAGAGAGAAAAATCACTGTTTTCTCTTGGCTTTTTCACTCCCTGAAACTCGAGAATAGCCGCCCTGGAGTTTTCGCTATAATAACTTTGGTTTGTGATAAGTCAGATTATCTGAGAATTTTAAGATGATTGAAATAGTCAAGAAAATCCCCCTAGCTATGATTTCCCGTAAATTATTCCAGTGAAGAGTGTTCCTTAACTTTGTTCACACTGTTCCTGCCGAATTATTATTCGGGAATTCATCAACCCTCATCCCTCTAAACATTCAACTGAATTTCCATTTTGCAGCTACCCGGAATTTTCCCGGAAAAGGTTCGGAGAAATGGAAAGGGACCCAATTAATAAAACAAAGTCATTCACCGAGAATTGGCGAATTCAGCAGATACGCTGGCTGCAATTCTGACTCAATTCTCTTCAGCGTTTGAAATAAAAGAATTGAATGAATGTGATTTTTGTTTGCCCTTTCTACTCTTGTATAGATTTTTCTGATTATATTATAATTTTCAGACTGTGGAAGGTTACCCAAAAAAACATGTCAAGAAACGAATTGAATTTTATACTCTATACGAAAAGACCCTTCTTCATCTGTTATGATTTTCTATTAACATATACCACACTGCGATCACATCACCTATACATAACTACATAGATTGTTATTATACAGGGTGTCCGAGGACTTCCTCTTTTCCTCTCGGAAATGTACAGATGGGATCAAAATATCACCAGTAGTTCATATAACTTTTTTTCCTAAAATTTTGGTGATTGACGAAACAAATCTATCTATCTGCTATCTACATCATGAACTGTAGTCATCCCATGAAACAGAGTGGGGGTCCGCAGATTTCGAAAATGTATTGAGAAAGGGGATCATAGCGAGCAGTTTTTGTAGAGGATTTTTCATTTCTATTTGGTCTTGAGGAGCTCAACTACACTTACCCCCCTCGTGAACATAAATGCAGGAGCCCCCATTTTTTTCCACTCTACAGAAAAAACTTACCAACCTAAAGTTAGAGAGGTTATAGGAATCAATCTCATTTGCCTTCAGCCAGTGTTCTGTGAAACAGGCAAACTTTACTGATGTGTTTGTTGAAAGATATTGTTCTATTTCCAATAACTTGGTACGTAAGCATTGTATATTTTGATAAAAGATAGAGATGCACCCAGAACAGTCCCTTTTTTGTTTGGTATTATTGAATTTTCGATTGAATCTATATAAATAATAGTTTAAAAAAACTAAAAAACACGCTTTTATAGAAAACAGACTACAAAAATAGAAAATAAAAAAAAAAATTATTTTAATAAATGCGTGGGTGCATGGTTTCGCACCGGTGTGTAATGTACTATATAATTATTGATACCATGCACCCCACGCTTTTTTTTAAATAAAATAAATTTTTTCTTATTTTCTATTTTTTTAGTCTGGTTTTCTATAAAAGCGTGTTTTTTTATTTTTTTCAGACTATTATTTATTTCCTACTTTTTAGTGTGGTTTATTTATAAAAGCTTGTTTTTTTAGTTTTTTTAAGCTATTATTTTTATTATTTTTCTGCAAATTGAAAATTGGAATGATCTTATCGAATAAGGTAATCATAATCTTCGACCCCAAAAACCCCCACATACCAATTTTGAATAGAATCACACCATTATCACAAATCTCGGCCGCCATTTTAAAACCGCCATCTGGAATTTCCCAATTTTTACAAAAAAATTATAATATCCGACTTCAGAAAACCCCACATACCAATTTTGAATAGAATCAGACCATAATCACAAAATTCGGCCGCCTTCTTGAATTTTCCAATTTTTACAAAAGAATCATAATATTCGACCTCAAAAACCCCCACATACCAATTTTGAATAGAAGCAGACCATAATCACAAAACTCGGCCGCCATTTTGAAGCGCCATCTTGAATTTTTCAATGTTGACAAAAGAATCATAATCTCCGACCACGAAAACCCTCAGATACCAAATTTGAAGCGAATCGGGCCATAATCACAAAACTCGGCCGCCATTTTGAAGCCGTCATCTTGAATTTTCCAATTTTCACAAAAGAATCATAATATTTGCCCCAAAAACCCCCATATACCAATTTTGAATAGAATCAGACCATAATCACAAAACTCGTCCACCATTTTGGAGCCGCTATCATGAATTTTCCAATTTTGACAAAAGAATCATAATCTCCGACCACAAAAACCCTGAGTTACCAATTTTGAAGCGAATCGGACCATAATCACAAAACTCGTACGCCATATTGGAGCCGCCATTCTGTTTTTTCTCCACACAAAAATTTGTTAATGCATTGTCACCGGAATTATGTACACCTGCCAAATTTAAAATCATTCGGACGTCTGGAAGTGGGTCAAAATCGCGCCCAAAGGAGTCGGTTACAAACAAACAAACAAACAAACATACAAGTGAAGCTAATATAAAGCGTGTAATAAAAAATAATAAAAAAAAGAATTTGGTCGAAGATCATCTTCTGCTTCTGCGTTAGATACTTGTGTTTTTTGTGGGTGGTCCAACAATCGTTTTCCACGGTTGAAGTTGAGTAAATAGAATGAATATCCTTTGACCAGAATTTCACTTTGTAAATTTCTTGTTGTAGGTGCCTTTCAACACCAATCATAAACGATCCTTTCTTGTGCTTTGTGTTGATAGTTTTTTTACATAACAATTTTCTACCTCAATATTGTCAGGTACAACAGTCAAGAAAAACCAATTTTTTTTTCCTTTCTTTCTTTTCCTTGTAATTCTTCATTTCCGTCTCCACTTCCTACATTGTACCTTCTTCGTCGTCGCCTTTCAACTAGTTTAAATTCATTTTCAGTTTCAGTTTCATTGCTCATTGTATCTGTGGAATTGTTTTTTTGAGTTCTATCTTCTTCAGGCTTGTTTGTTGCCAAGTTTATAAGTTCGTCACATCTACGATTTTCGCCCATTGGTGGGTGGCCCACAAGGATCACTAATACCCGATTGACCAGATATTTTCAAACTGTAACAATGAGGAATCATGTTACGTTATTGATTGTGAAATTTCCGATCATCGTGCGATACTCTTGGACATTAACGAAAGCTCTTATCTGACTTCAATCAATGAACCTGAAATGAGGAGGTTTTTCAATGAAAGTAATTCAAAAAACTTTGAGTTTATGTTGGAAAAAGAGGAATGGACCAATATTTATGAATATGGTGTTTGCGAAGATGCCTTCAATCTTTTTTATGATATATTCCTTCATTATTTTGAAACTGCCTTCCCTAAACGGAAAATATATTTCAACAAGAATAAACGGGGGTGGATTGACGATCTTGTTGGAGAATCTAGTCGTTCATTGAAACATTTATTTCACCTATAGAAAAGTAACCCTGCTTTATCTGAAACATATAAAAAAAAATACACCTGAAATTGGTTAACGGAACCAAAAAGAAATTTTACTAAAACAAAATTAGTATGTCAGATAACGATCCGAAAATGTTGTGGAAAGTAGTATCTGAACTCACGAACAGAAGTAAAAACTCATGTGAGAACATCGTTATTCAAAAAAATGATGACGTTATCGAAGACCCTTCAAAGAGCGTGAATGAATTAAATAATTTTTCCCTTGAAGCACCACAGGCCTTAATAGGTGATATTCCGAGTAATAATTATTATCACCCGATCATAAATAATGAAAATGGAATAGATATAAATCCATACACAATGTTTTTAGAGCCATTTACGAATCAGAATTATTAAATTTGATCAATCGTAAACTGAGGAGCAAACAATCATCAGGAACTGACGAGATACGAGTATTTCTACTAGGAAGAGTTTTGCACATTATTATAAAACCGATAACTTTTTTAGTGAACCTTTAATTTTCAAATGGCATTTTCCCTACATCCCTTAAGGTGGGAAAGGTAACTCCCCTGCGTAAGAACAAGAAATTATCAACTATTGAAAATTTTAGACCAATCACTGTCCCCCAGAGCTTCTCGAAAGTCTTTGAGTATTCATTTCTAGAGCGCTTGAATGATTTTCTTGAATCACACAATATCTTGATATCCATGCAGCATGGCTTTCGCTCTGGAAAATCGACTCAAACTGCTCTACTAACTTTCTATGAAATTCTGATAGAGTTCATTGAAGTGGGCGAGTGCCCAACTGCTATTTTGTGCGATTGTACATAAACAATATTGATAGGGAAATATCATTCTCTTTATTTACTGCATATGCGGACGATATTAGTATATTGATCTCGGATAAGCAAACTAATATTTGAACACACGAATGTACAGATATCCTGAACTTAACCTCTGAATACTTCAACAGACAGGATCTATTTTTTAATGCCAAAAAAACTCAAATTATTCGTTTTCATAACTATCAGAATAAAACCGAAGCACTCCAACTGAAGGTTGATAATACTACCTCACAAAGCTCTCATAATGCAGTTGAATTCTTGGGTATGCAAATGGATGAATATCTGAACTGGATCCCACACTGTGAACAGCTGGTTTCTAAATTGTGCTCACTCCTATATCTCTTAAGGAATCTGAGAGTCGTTTTGAATAAAAAACAACTCATCAGTGAATATTATGCTCAGGTTGAGTCTAGGCTGCGTTATGGTGTTTGCTTGTGGGGCAACTCAACAATGAGTTGAAACGTCTTCATTGAACAGAAGGCTATTTAACGTTGTATATTTAACACCCCTAAACGAAGCTCCTGTAGAACACTTTTTATAAATCAGAATATTCTTACAGAATATCAGAATATTCTGACAAGTCTATTCATATATGAACTTTCAGTTTATGTATTCACCAATAAAACCGACTTCATTCTGAACAGTGATATTCATGATAAGAACACTCGTCAGAAACGAATGATACATGTCAAAATTGCCAAGTATAAGATTACTCAAAATGTAAAATGCATTGGACCTGAAATTTTCAATCACCTTCCAGTAATGATCAAGAGAGCTGAAAATGCAACGATTTTTAAAATACGTCTGGAGGCGTTTTTGTTGATCAATTGTTTTTATACACTCGATGAGTTTTTATCTAGTCCTATGTGATCCACTCTACTGTGTTTGTGCAATATTGTTTAGATCCGTAAATCTGTTTGCTTGTTTTCTAGTACTAGTTGTAAGTTAGATATAAGTATCGACTATTCCTATACAAAACGAAATTTTTTGTCATTTCAAGAAAATTTTTGTTTTATCGATGGATTGCCCTGTATAATAGGACTCCCTGCTATCTCATTTCGTTTTGGGGAATTCTGCATGTTTTTATTCAATGAGTAGGTCATGTTTTTGTTCTGTTTCAGATCCGCGTCTTGGATTTCTTGTAAAGGCTTTTCGTCCATTTCTTTCTTTTGGGCTTTTTTATAAAGTTAACGAGTTTTTTGTTGGTTTTCTTGGGTTGATTTATCTTTTGCTTATTTGCTTCAATCGACTTCACACACGAGAACCTATATTGAGGAGAAGAATATTCCAGGAAAGCTTGTTTTGTTGAAAAATATTGAAAAATCTCAGTCTTTTGAAAATCACAAAACTTGTCCGCCATCTTGGAGCCGCCATCTCAAATTAATGAATTTTGACAAAAATTTCATAATCTCCAAACCCGAAATTCCCCACATACCAATTTTGAATCAAATCGGACCATAATTACAAATCTCGTCCGTCATTTTGTAGCCGCCATTTTGTTTTTTCTCTAACAACAAATTTCATAATGCATTGTCACCGGAACTATGAACACCTGTCAAATTTCAGCAAGTTCTCCAAAAATGGAATACAAATTTTGAACCGGAAAAAATGACGGAACGAATGGCATACGAACAAAACAAGTGAAATAAAAGCTTGTAATAATCATTTAAGGGCGTCCCGCTCTGATGGAAAAAATATATGGTCACGTTAAGTATGACCAGAAAGTGTCCCGACTGAACTCCCATGCTCTCTACGAAAACTCCACCACCCGCAAAAAATACTTTCGTAACATAACTTTCTGACAGTGTTGATGATGAACCTTTGTGAAATATGACAAAGCTCATATCGCTCCAAGCAGAAAAGAAAGAAATATCCAAACTTGAACTAACGAACGCATTCTCCCCATCACAAGAAACTCTCCCAAAGAACTGCGAAAGTTTCAGGAACTTGATAAAGTTAGCAACACGCAGTTCTGGCATCATATGAGAATAAAAGATTCTGCCCTATCCAGTCTCTCCCTTCACGGGATTTGAACAGCTGACAATGAATGTTGGAAAGTGTGTTAACAACATGTGTTGAACGGGACTATATTACGGTTTCACGAACAGCTACAGCTGTTCATACAAATACACGAAACTAAAGGGCAATCGAGTGCAATCAGTGGTCATCTGAATTACCCTCAGGATGCACTGATAGAGGAAGGGGTACAAATCTGAATAACCGACTCTTACAAAAACAAGATTCAGATCAAAAATATTAGATATTGACAATAATAATATTAGTTTATTGTTATTTTCCAATCTAGAATATAATTGCATGTCCTGACTGACTGATTGACGATCAACGCTCAGACCAAACCGCTGGACCTAAAGAGCTGAAATTTTGACAGCGTGTTTCTATGATGACAGAGATAACCACTGAGAAATGTTTCATTGATACTCCAATCCCTGAAGGGGGTGAGAAAGTGAATGAAAGTACCGTTTGTTTTTAAGTTGGGTCATAAAAAATGTTATTTGAGATATCTGTTACAAATAAAGGAATACATGTTCCAGTGTTTTTGTAAATTCAATCCATAAAGGGGTAAAATGGAGGTTGAAACTTTGTAGAGGGGGTTCCGTTAGTTTTTAAGTAAAGTTCATAAAAATTGGTATTTGAGGACTTTGTTACGAAAAAATACGTGTTTCAGTGTTTTTGGAAATGAGGGTAAAAATTTTTTTTCAAAATAAAGATAAATGTGTTCCAGGGATTTTGAAAATCCAACCCTAAAGAAGTAAAATGGAAGTTGAAAGTCTGTATAGTTAGTTTTGAAGTTAGGATCATAAAATTGGTATTTGGGGATCTTTGTTACAAATAAACGAAAAGAGTACCGGTGTTTTTGGAAATTTAACCACAAAAGGGGCGAAATGAGGCTTACATTGGGATTGGAAGTTTGTATAGGAATTCCGTTAGTTTTCAAGTTGGGGTCTTTTTGAATAAAGGAATAATTTTTCGTGTTTTTAGAAATCCACTCCCTAAAGGGGTGGAATGGAGCGTGAAAGTTTGTATGGGGGTTCCGTTAGTTTTCAAGTTAGGGTATTGGTATTTGAGGTCTTTGTACGGGAAGAAATAAATGTGTCAGTATTTTTATAAATGCAACTCCTAGGGGACTGGAAGGAGGGGAAAGTGGGGTTGAAAGTTTGTGTGACGATTCCGTTAATTTTGAAGTGAGGGGCATGAAAATTGGTATTTGGGGTAATCGTAACAAATGAAGAAATACGTGTTCCATTATTTTTAATAATTCCGTCCCTACAGGGGTGAGTGAATTTGTAAGTTTTTTATTGATTTCAATTTTTGGGATTGTACATTGTTCTTTGTGATAATTTAAGAAAAAACGATCACCTTTGACAATACTTGGTCGCTTATTCAAATTTTTTTTTAAATGTTGGCATATCTTCAGTAAATTTTTCAGAAGTTTTAATCTTCAAAATTCAAAATCGAGGATTTTAATTTTGTACATTTTATCTATCCTGCAAGCACCCATGACTCCTACCATGAGTACAATCTGCAATAAAAAAATATAAACAATTAATAATTGCCTAATTCAAACTATATCTATTGGTTATTATATTCAAACTTGCCAAACTATTATAACTAGAAGACTACAAAAATTTGCCACTTGGCAATTTCTTGAATATTCTAGCATTTTTTGCATTATTACTTTTGCTAGAAGGCAGACGTTGTCTAGAGCTTGCTCGATAAACGTATTGATCTTCTTCGTTGTGAAAACTAGATTTGTTTGCTTGTCCATCTGATTTCCGCTTTACGAATGCTCCCAATTTTCAATCCTGTACTAATAATATCTTCAGATCAAGGCAGATTAATTAAAACAAAGATCGAAATTATTTAGAAGTCAGACGGTACTCTAATAACAAATAAGAAAGACATTGCTAAAAATGTTAACGAATATTTCAGCAAAAATTGAAGAAAAAATTTCAAATGTAGTTAATTACATCGATGAAATATTTTTTGTTTTAAATATAATTCATTTGCATTCAACAGATATAGGGTGACATCAGTAAAAAAAAGTTGAAACCTAAAAAATTACCCAGATTTGATAACATCAGAAACTTTGAAATAGATAGCACTGGAAATTGCGATTCCAAAAATATATTAAGTGGATATGTTACCATACAGCATGCTTTCTAAAAGTCTTGAAAAAAGACAATATTATAAATCTTGCATAGAAAATTGCAGACCTATCATGTTTATCAGTCAAAATAATTGCAGTTTTGATAGAAAACAGACTATGTTACTTAAAAAAAAATATGCTACCAGAACATCAATTTGGGTTTGAAGAGGGTAGATCTACTTAGAATGCTATATATTTGAGAATACTTCAATGATCTATGAATCCCCAGATAGTAAAAACCTGTGATTAGCATTTTTCCAGACCCCCATAAAGCTTTTGATATGGTATGTCGTGAAAAATATTCTTGAAAAACCACCAAAATTTGTTATTAGGCGAAATACATACGAAATCCTCAGAAGCTACCTGTCTGATTAGGAACAGAAAGTAGAAATAGAAGGTGGTACATCGAAAAAAGTAACTTCCGGGGTACCCCAAGGTAATGTCCTTGGTACACTTCTATTCACCATGCATATATAGATAGTATATAGAGTGCTTCTCAAAAGTCCTCTTCCCTCCTCTTATTTTTGGAACGAATATACATAAACAAGTGAAATTCGGAAACTGAATATTGAAGGTTGTAAACTTCCCTACTAGTGATGAAAGATGACGTAACAAGGCCATTGTGAGCAATAATTTCAAATGGAACCCTACGGCAAGCGACACCTCTTTTAAAAGGTATCGAAAAAACCTATTCAATGATACTAATTTTGTTTGTGTTTATGGCAGTTTTAATGGCTCATTAGTAAACATTAAAATTCAAATTTTATTCAGTATGATATTAATTACAGATTTAAGAATCAGTATCTACTTAAAGAAATTGCTCGAAGTGACCTCCATTTACTTCCTGACAGTATTTTTAAACTCTTCTCGTACTTTTGCAAATGTGTCTGCGGAAACAGCCTCACATTCTGCAACAATACGTTGTTTTTAAAACGTCAATATTGTCAGGTTCAGTGGCGTGAACCTTCGATTTAAGGTACCCCCACGGAAAAAAATACAAATGTGAGGTCCGGTGATCGAGCTGGCCATTCCATTGAACCTCGTCGTTACTGCACCGTAATAGTGTGGAGGAGCACCATCATGTTGGAATGTTATTTCAAAATTGCCGAATTCATCTGGATTATCTTCCATTAACTATTCTATTGCGTTTTGCAACAGCTCCAGATAAACCTCACCAGTTATATTAGTATTTAAAAAAAGAGGCCCAACGATGTGGTTTCCCAGGACACCTGCCCAAAAATTCACCTTCTGGGGAAATTGGGTATGTGTTTCACGAAACAGGTGAGGATTTGCGTCACTCCCAATACCTCACATTCTGTGTATTCACATTTCCATTTAGATAGAAAGTACTTTCGTCACTAAAACAAATTGTTTTGACATAGTCTGGCTGTTGGTTAATTTTAGTTTCCATATTTTCACAAAATTCTAGTCTTCGGTCTGGGTCGTCGTCTGAGAGTTGATGAACCATTTTCAATTTGTATGGATGAAATTTGTTTTTTTTCAACATTCTGTGTACTGTACTTCGACTGACTCCACAGGTGGATGCAACGTGAGTTGTTGAAGAAGTAGGATTAACTATTACTTCTGCCAGTATATAAATTTTTTTCTCATCAGAAATTTGTGTTCTGCCAGATCGTTTCGCATCATTAATACTACCCGTTGTTTCAAACTTACGAAGAAGCTTCCTTAAATGAGTCCTCGAAACGGGGCAATCGGGAAACCTCTCATTAAAAATGCGTTCTGCTGCATGAATATTTTGTCCAGTTTCACCAAGAATTAGGATCGCTGCTACTTTATCACCAAAAGCACGTACCATTTCGCTTCTTGAAGCATTTAAACGTTCGGCTCACAACAGTTTTACAAATTATTAAATGTACAAAAACTTGGCCAATTACAAAAACGTCGAATTAGGGAGACTAACAAAAACGTTAGCTTATTTGACAACTATCCAGAGGCGGAGCTTGAATTTGGAATTTTAGTATTAACTGATTCAATTCATCACAGCTTTGCGTTTTTCGAAAGCGAGTTGCCAAAACTGCCATAAACACAAACGAAATTAGTATTATTGAATAGGTTTTTTCGATACTTTTTAAAAGAGGTGTCGCTTGCCGTAATTAAAATTATTGGTCACAATGGCCTTGTGACGTCATCTTTGACGATTTCGTCATCTATCATCACTAGTAGGGAAGTTTACAACCTTTAATATTCAGTTTCCAAATTTCACTTGTTTATGTATAATCGTTCCAAAAATAAGAGGGGGGAAGAGGACTTTTGAGAAGCACTGTATAATCAATAACTTCAAATGGAAATATGATAAGACATGTTACTGACCCTTCACATCTTATAGCAAGTTTGAATGTAAAACCAAAATCACAAATTCACGTGGCAGAAAAAAAATACCCTGTAATATTCGAGCGACACATGAAACCTTCAAACAAAAGATATCGTTAGAAAAAAACTTTAAAGACAAACTTTTATTCAAATGAGCAAAAAATTAAAAAATTATTGCTTTGGATGTGTGACGTAGGTTATTCCTTGAGTTATAGATTCAATGGTTTGTCGCGCAAAGTTCTCAGTTCGAATACAAAAGCGAGGAGATTTTGAATCTATAACTTACGGAATAACTTACATCACACATCCAAAGCAATTTATTTTGTAGTTTTTAGTGCATTTGAATAAAAGCTTGTCTTTAAAAAAATTGTTTATAATTTTTTTTATAATGTGCTTTTCAGTAAGTGTTTTTTAACCTATGCATTTTTGTTAGAGCATCCTTATTATGGAGCCTTCTTCCTGAAAGTTCTGAGCCATCTAGTTTTTCAATGAGGCGACCATCTAAAAATTGACTGTCCGCCATTCTGAAGCTGCCATCATCAAAAAATCAATAATCTTCGACCAAATTCCTAATTTCCGACCCCAAAAACCCCAACATACCAATTTTCAATAGAATCGGGCCATAATTACAAAACTCGTCCGCCATCTTGAATTTATGAATTTTGACAAAAGAATCATAATTTCCTACCCTGGAAACCTCCACATACCAATTTTGAATAGAAACGGACCATAATCACAGAGATCGTCCGGCATCTTGGAGCCGGCCGCCATTTTTATTTTATGAATTTTGACAAAAAATTCTTAATCTTCGAACCCGAAAACCTCCACATGTTGAATCGAATCAGACCATAATTTAAAAAACTCGTCCACCATCTTGGAGTCGCCATTTCGATTTCATGAATTTCGCCAAAAAAATCATAATATTGAGGGGGTTGTAAAAAATATGTAATCCGCCATTTTGTGGCGGCGGCTTTCTTGTATTTACAATGATACTGAATACACATAATTGTATTGTCATCAGAACTGAAGGTGTTGCCCAAATTTCAGATCAATCGGTCAACAGAAAGGGGATAAAATTTCAATTACTAGATTTGACCCACAGAATACACAAACAAGGCAAATAAAACTGTTTAATTACTTGATTCTTATCTGATTTCAAATATCTCAGATACTTAATTGACATAAAGAAATTGAGAAACACTCCATTTTCCCATGGAGACTATTCTGTCAAATGGCATTCCAGGATGGGTTTTTGTAAATGATATTTTCTCGCCATGTACAGAGATGGATATGGGAATTGATATATTCACAGCTTATAGTTGCTTTTCACTTCAATCAAAATAAGGTGAGAGAAATTATCCAGAGTGTATGTCCAAATTATAAATTGCACACAAATAAAAGTACGAAGAGTTGGCAAACCAAATACTAATCGACCAAGACCGATTAGAGCAACGCTGTCTTCAGAGACAGAAACAAGAAATGGATTCTTCACGGCAAAGGAGGTGATAAGAAGTATGAAACTTTGGCTATCGGCTTTGACAAGACAGCTAGGCAAATAGAAGAATATAAAGTTCTGAGAGAGGAAATGATGCAGAGGATACAAACTGGGGAGAAAAATCTGAGAATCAAATACTTTAAAAATATTCCGAAAATAATTAAAGTGCCACAGAGTCAAAAAAACTAGATAATAACAGGCATCATTTAACAGATGATCTCAGTATGAAATATGCTGACTCAAAGAATGAAAGTACACAAAAAATAGACAATGAAAGGCATAAGATTGTAAGGGTAAAAATGGGGAAAAGGAGTGTTAAAATTATGCACCAGAATATGCAATGCATTCGTAATGAACTATTAGATATGAGGTCTCTCAGAGCACTGGCTGAAACCGGAGGAAGAATCGTTCACAAAAATAAGTGGATATAAAATGAAGTCCTGCTTCTCAAGGAAACACTCAATTCATGGAGGAGCATGCATCTTCGTGTCAGAAGAATATGAGCGCGAGCTTATACAGAAAATTGAAGATATGAGTGTGGAAGGTGAAATTGAATGTGCTGCTGTCAAGTCAGGAGTTAGTAGTGGACCTAGTTACATCATCATATGCATTTACGGTACAAATCTAGGTAATTCTGATAATTTTATAACAAAAATTGATGAAATATTAGACTATGTTGTTAATAAGTTCAAAAATTGCAAAACAATTGTATGCGGAGACTTCAATGTGTATCTTCTAGTAAAAAACCTAATGTCCGAAACTTTCTTAGACACTCTATCTTGTCACAATATGCACCAATTGAATTTTAAACCCACCAGAATAACTGAAAGTTCAAGCACACTTTTAGGTAATATATTCATTGATTTTAAGGAGTATACAAACTTTTTAACAAAAAATTAAACCGACGAAAAAATTAACTGAAAAGCAAAAAATAAAATTAACCTTCTTAGTCTAAATGATAATTGAGCTCCTAAACTAATGTAAGTAACTGATTTTGAGTCGGCGCCAAACAAACAATTATCGACTCAAAATCAGTTACTTACATTAGTTTAGGAGCTCAATTATCATTTAGACTAAGAAGGTTTATTTTATTTTTTGCTTTTCAGTTGATTTTTTCGTCGGTTTAAGTTTTTGTTAAAAAGTTTTTATTTTTTACTTTTCAGTTCCGTATTTCATCGGTTTAATTTTTTGTTAAAAAGTTTTTATTTTTCAATTTTTTGTGGCTAAAATCTACCAATTACTACCTACTTGTTTTTTGATTACTTCCAAAATACTTACTTACCCACCTTACTTCAACTATTACCAGTTAAATAATATGATTATCTACTTTAATTATTTTCGTTGTTCTGGTTAGTTTATTTCATTACTTTGTATATCATTCCATCCTCTCATAAAATATACTGATTTTGACGGATGTGAAACAAGAATGATGTCAGTAGCGATCTGTCATTGTCAACTACGTATGTGTATGCCAATGTTCACTAGTGAAAAATCAAATATCGCCCAATTTTCTACCCGAAATCCAAATATAAGGTATACCCTATCTATTAAAAAAAGAATCATCCAAATCGAAGAACCCAGTACAAAGTTATGCCTGATAGAATCGGTTAACGGACCAGAATTCAGAGGGTGAGTGATCAATATTCTTCATTTCGCTACCCTTAGGGGTGGATTTCACATTTCAAATTCAAATGGGACCAAACTCGAAGTACACCCTATCCACTGAAAAAAGAATTATTGGAATCGGACGCCCCAGTAAAAAGTTATGCGTGATCATACATAAAAAAATATGATGGAAAAAAGATATACAGGTCGAAAAGAGAACCTCCTCCTTTTTGGTTTCGTCGGTTAATAAATGCTGTGTTATTGATGTGGCTCTTTCAGATCATTACGGTCAGTTTCTAGAGCTTGAAATACACTAAAGTAAAAATGAAAATAAGTTTAGGATGAGGAGAGTTTTTTCAGAGGCCAGGTTGAGATATTTCTCTGAAGAACTAGAACGCAAAAATTGGGATGAAATAATGAATTGTACAGAGGTGAATAGAGCTTATATTGATTTCATATACACATTTCGAACGCTGATGAACAGTGTGTTTCCCCTAAAAAAATGCAAAAATGTAAACGTTTCAAAGTCATGGGTAACAAACGGTATCAGAATATATTGTGCTAAGAAACATTATTTGCATAAAGAAATGCTGCTAGGACATGTGACTAAGGATTATTATGGAAAATATTCTAGTATTTTGAGACAAGTTACAAGAAAGTCTAAGCGCAAGGACAGTGAGGATTTCATTGTCAAGGCAGAAAACAAAACTAAAGCCACTTGGTCTTGAATCGAGAGAATAACAAACAATACCTCCAATAATGAGAAAAAAAAACATTCTTCAGAATCTTAGCAAATCGGATCCTCAATCATCGTCACATGATATTTTGAACAGAATAAATGACTTCTATATAAATTCAGCACCAGACATCAAGAGTGGGGAGGTAGATTATGATGAAATAACTTACTGCAATGACAGTTGTAGGTTTCATTCAACAAATCAAAGGAAATAATGAAAATAATAAATAAACTGAAAAATAAAAATTCAGTGGGAGAAGATGAAATTCCAGTAAAACTTATTAAAGCAACTGCTCATATAATATCAATTCCTTTGGAACACATCATAAATGTATCCTTCTGCACAGGAATGTATCCTGGATATATTAGATCTATTTACAAAAAATGTGATAAGGACGATATGACAAACTATAGACCAGTCTCTATACTTTCAAATGTGGATAAACTATTTGAAAAAATTATATACAATAGGTTATTAATTTTCTTGGAGATATATAATGTATTAACGTCTAAACAAAATGGCTTTAGGAAGGGGAAAAGCACAATGAAGGCTGTCTATCAGGCATTGTCAAAAATATTGAACTCTATAGGCAACTATAAAGAAACTGCAGCATTGTGTCTGGACCTCTCCAAAGCGTTTGACTCTGTGAAACATGATATACTCTGCAATAAACTGGAGCATTATGGAATTTGGGGAGTCCAACTACATTTGCTCAAATCTTATCTCACTAATAGGAAACAGCGAACGGCTGAATATAACGATGAGAGTGTACTGATAAAATCGAATGAAAAATCCGTGCTGAGGGGGGTACCGCAAGGCTCCATTTTGGGTCCCTCGTTGTACATTCTATGTGTTAATGAGCTGCCGAAAGTAGTGGCACAGGAAATTGTTTTTTATGCAGATGATACATCTTTAATATTTGGAGAACAAACAAGAGATGAATGTGAAAGTCAAATTACAGAATCATTGGGGAAACTCGAGACCTGGTTTACAGAAAACAATATAATGCTAAACATAAACAAAACTGAACTGATTAGTTTCAATAGAACAAGTCATAATCTCTCAGTTCAGTTTAACAATCAAGCAATATCATCAGAATCCACTGTATCTTTTCTTGGGGTGAGCTTGGATCACAAATTGAACTGGTATGAGCACATAAACAATACAGCAAAAAATATGGCAAAATATAGTTAAGGTCCTCTCAAATAATGTAGATGTCAGTACTGCATTAATTGCTTATCACTCATTTGTTCACTCTAGAATGGAATAATTTTTTGGGGGAATTCAACACATGAAAGTCGTATATTAGGTATTCAAAGAAAGTGTCTAAGAAATGTATTCGGAATGGAACCAAGAGCAAGTTATAAAGATATTTTTATCCAAAGAGATATTTTAACAGTAATTAGTTTATTTATTTTAGAAGCAGTCATATTTGTAAAAAGAAACCCAGAACTTTTTGAGGAGCAGATAATAAGTCATAACTATTCCACAAGAAATGAAAATGACCTTCGTGCAGACAAAACAAAATACAGTTTTGTTCAGAAAAATGTTAACTTCTCAATCATAAAAATATGGAATAAGATTTCTATAACATTGAGGAACCTAGATGACAGTCAAATAAAAAAAGGTTGAAAACCATACTTGTCTCTAAAGCCTTTTATAACCTCAACGAATTTTTCAATGAAAATATACCTATCAATTGAATCTATCTCATCAAATGTGTCAATCGTGAATTTTTATATGTCTTCATAATTTATTATTGTCATTATTATGTACGATATTTTAATCATCTTAATTATCTACTGATTCTAGTCTGCATTGCAAAATGATGTATATGTAGTCATTTAGTTTTGAATTTTAATTTGTAAATTTTATCTCCAATTATACGTACCTAAGTGCTAATGTTACAAATGAAATATGTATGAAAATATTTGTTGTGACATGTTCTACATCCCTATCTAACATTTACAAGACAAATCTGAATATCTTGAAATTTTGTAAAGAATGTTTATTCTTGATGTGAAACTTCTTGCCTTGTCATGATTTCGACAAAGCTTTTCTTGTCTAGATCTTGTATTGCATTCAACACGATCTTGAAAACAAGTCAATAACTGCATTCAAACGGTTTTTCATTCCTGTAATAATAAAACTGTGATTTCTACGCAGTTTTTCACCATCCCAAAACGTGTTCCGCTCAAATAATATTCAACAATAACTCCGAAATAATAAATTCTGGAAACTGTGCTATAATTCGTAGAATTATTCCGAGTAATAAAATTGTGGTGGATCATAATCATTCCACATGATATCGCATTAATTTGTTAGTACGAATTAATGATGTTTGCCAACAAATAATTATAAAAGTGTTTACAGCCAGTCGCAACAAACTACAGCGAAAAGCTTTTTAATGAATTATTCATTATTCTGAATACGTAAATTTCATTGCGGTTCATTTTGTTTGGGGGCGTCCCAACGCGTTTACCAAATTTTCACTTATAATCTCCCTAGAGCATGAATTATTTCCGGAAATGTTTTGAGTACATGAAAATTTTGAAAATTATCACGTGTCGCGAAGCGACGAGGAATAATTTTCTTTAAAAATTAATGTACTAGACAAATTTCCTGCAATTAATTCAAGCACGTGGGGGATTCGGTAAGAAAATGTTATACCGGAATTATATTCAAATAGAAAACATTAAGTAAATGTTTATTTTGACGTTATCCAGAAATAAATAGAAGGCTGTGTGTAATGGGAGTTAATATTGACTAAAAATGAAAGTGGATACGTTCGTATTGGGGGAGAAATTTTTTTATTTTCCCCGTGCCCTAGTAAAATAAAATATATAATAGCACATTAAGTAAATGTTTATTTTGACGTTATCCAGAAATAAATAGAAGGCTGTTGTAATGGGAGTTAATATTGACTAAAAATGAAAGTGGATTTTCGTATTGCGGGATATTTTTTTTTTATTTTTCCGTGCCCTAGTAAAATAAATTTATAATATCAGATACATTATTATATAAAAATTATTGATTTCATATAATTTTCTTACTAGGTTTCAGGAAAATGTCAATATTGACTACAAACAAAGGTGATATACAGCAAAAAATATATAATTATACCTATACATATATACATAAATAACTTTCATATTCTTTTAGGTTTAATTCTAAGAAAAATTAATGTTAGCGGTAATAATTTGTTTTTCAAATAATTCAGGAAATCGGGATATTTTATTCTTTATTCTAAATAGAATGTTGTTGGCGTATGTTGCCGGTTAAGAAAATATTTTGTAAAGTTAGCCATGGATTTGACATTCACTACTCCTGTCAATCAATATTTAATTTATGGTATTATAAGTTCCTCATAACATTGTATACAATCATAAGTTAGTAAAAAAGTGATAATGAAATGAACTTTCAATCGTATGAATTGTGTTCCTTTTGCAAAGAATCAACCGGAAGGTTAAAAAAAAATTTTTAAATTGGCAATTTCCTTCTTTTGGACACAAATCTAATTCTCAAAGAAATAAACTGGTGTCTCAGTATTATTTTCATTTTATGAAACACAGGCATATTGTTCAAAAAACCGGTTCTGTGTTTTCTTCACCACTTAGGAAAGAGGAGGTAGAAGTGGAATTTTTGAAGAATTTAAAATTAATTAATGATATTATAGAATTGTTGTAATATTTCCAACTTATAAAGTGAGTAAATAAAAAATATTATCAATATTATTTCAATATTATTTTTGTCTAATTATATGATAGCTGTTATGTGCCGGGAAATTTCCATGATTACTATCGTTTCGGACGTCCATCGTCTTAATGTATTTAAAAAGGTTTTCACGACGTTTCGAATGCTTGTATCTGCAATCGTCTTCAGGTGAATACTGACAAGTTTAGGTGCTACTTACCAATTTATATTACTGTCGGCGCAATGATGCGTGCAATTCCGCCATGTGCAGCGGTGCGTGAATTTTCGCGCGGTGTGGTGGTGCGTGAAGTTTCGCGCCTCTGCAGCCCGCCAGAAAGAGCAATCAAGGGTTTCCATACGTTCTTGATCTCAACGCTTGGTTGACTAAAGGCGTTATTGGCTTCGATGTAGGCGGCCTCTTTGAACTTTCGTTTGAACCAATGCTCCTCTCTATGTAGAACACTTGCGTCGTCCCATAGAACTCGATGGTGCTCAGTCCAGGCGTGGTCAGCGATTCCCGATTTTGATGTTTCTCCACGTTGAGTCCATTTCTTGTGCTCATCCAATCTCACCGATAACGGTCTCTTTGTCTCTCCAATGTAGGAATCTCCGCATTCACATGGAACTTCATAAATGCAATTCTTACTGATTTCATTTTTGTTGTCAGGTTTGGTCTTGGTCAGGAAACTCCGTAAAGTACTGCCGGATTGGAAGCAGCTCTTGATGTTGAACTTGTTTCCGATCCGTCTGATCTTCTCGGAGACACCTCTGATGTACGGAAGGCAGATCACTGTGCTTTGTTGTTGCTCTTCAGATGTCTTCGTTCTCCGGAGTTGTTTCAATACTTCTTCTAGGAGTTTCTTGGGATATCCATTCCGGTGGAGGTCCTCTCTGATGTGGTTTAATTCGGCATCCAGTGATTCCACGTCGTTGCATAGGTGCGTCGCTCTCTCCGCCAATGTTCTCACGATCCCTCTCTTCGTCGAACTCGGATGGTTGGAGCTGTAACTGAGGTACTGTCCCGTGTGTGTCTTCTTTCTGTAGACGGAGGTGCGAATTTCGTTGCCTATTCTCTCAACGTTCACATCGAGGAAGGGTAAGGTACTGTTGGTTTCCATCTCCATCGGAACTTAAAGGTGCGTCGCTCTCTCCGCCAATGTTCTCACGATCCCTCTCTTGGTCGAGGGCTGTTGATCGAATCCCTGATTCTGTTGATCCCTGAGAAAAATCCTGGAGATGTTCGTCTCCGTGATTCCATACAATGAAGGTGTCATCCACGTACCTCAACCACAGCTTTGGTTTGTATTCTGCCTCCCGTATAGCCAATTCCTCGAACCACTCCATGTATATGTTGGCGATGATTGGAGAAAGGGAAGATCCCATCGGGAGTCCGTCGACTTGAGAGAAGAATCGGTCCTTTTCCTGGAAATATGAGTTTTGTAGGCAGCACTGCAGTAATTCCAATATTGCGTGGGTAGGAAGGTCAGTCCTCTCGTGCAGCTGGTCATCCTCTTCGAGTTTCCTTTTGATGATCCTGAGAGATTCCTCTATAGGAACATTGGTGTAAAGGCTCTCCACGTCGAAGCTGATGAAACGATCTTCTGGTCCAAGTTCAACATCTGTGATGGTGTCAACGAAGTGCTTGGAATTCTTGACGTATGAACTGCTATTTCCTTGTAAGGGTTGTAGTATCGGTAGGAGGTATTTCGATAACTTGTAGGTTGGTGAGTTCCGTGAGCTGGTGATCGGTCTCAGTGGCATGTCTGGTTTGTGGATTTTCGGAAGCCCGTAGAGATGCGGTGGTTTGCTGTAGTGTGGCGTTAGATGTGATCGTTCGTTGTCTGGAATGAAGTGTTTGAATTTCCTCAGAGTGTTGTAGATCTTCCTTTCTATAGTGGGTGTCGGATCCTTCTTCAAGAGTTTATAGTTCCCTGTGTGGAGTAACGACTCTATCTTGTCATCATATGTTGTGGTGTCCATGATAACTGTGGCGTTTCCTTTATCGGCTGGAAGAATCTTTATGGATGAATCCTTTTGTAGAATTTTCAGGGCCCTCTGTTCCCCTGCAGTGATGTTACTCCGGGGATTCCTCTCCTTCTCGAGTGTCTCTCTCACTTTCCATCTAAACTCTTCTGCCTGGATGGGATTCATTCTGCTGCTGGTTGATTCTACAGAGCTTATAATGTCCAGGATAGGTATTGTTTTAGGTGCAACTGCAAAGTTCAATCCCTTTTCCAGCAGGGACTCCTCTACTCCTGTAAGTGGTTTAGTTGAGATATTAATAATGGTTTTCTTACCTTTGCTGCTGGTTTGTGGAGACCGTGTTTTTCCTGCTATTCGATTCCATTTCTTCTGATGCCTCCTCTCTTGTTCCTGGCGGATTCCCGCGCATCTATTCTCAATCTTCGCAAATATGGGTTGATTGTCCTCCTCTAAGGTGTATTCTCTGATTTCTTGGAATCTAGCAGTGGCATCCTGTAGCAGCATCTCTTTCTTCCAACGGTGATAGTTGATCTGCGACCTGATTAGTGCGTGACTGGCCCGCTCCATGATGCGTTGTGCTCGTTCCCCGGGAATAGGTGACTTTATCTGGAAACCGTCTGGGATGATGTTGTTGTCTCTGGCTCTTCGTAGAAACTGGATGTGAGTTTCCTCCTTGGTGAGCTTTATCATTGTCCTTTCGTAGCCTCTGAACTTGTCGCTGATGCCGGGTCGGGAAATTTCCACTTATTAATTTTACGTCTACATGCTAATGTGGATGAAAAATTTTCAGAAAATTTGCTGGTTACCATAGTAACAATGTCGAAATAAAGCATCTGATTGGTTGAAAATTACTGGTATAAAATTTTCAATAGAGTTTGAATGACTCATGCGTTTTATTGTCAATATTCACATTTCTAATAAGGTAAGTGATTCAGTATCAATATTTCATCCTTAAAAACCTTTCGGATAAAATGTTCAAAATACCAATTGTTTTCACCATGAGAAAAATCAGGAAAAGTGTCTTATAGGGTGTTCCCGAAAATTTTGCGTTCCCCGAAAAGCTATACACCAATTATATAAAAAACTTATGTATGCGCGTTGGAAATTATACTTATCATTTCTTTAATTACAATGATAAACATAATATACTTTTTTATAGCGGTTCCAAATGCCGAGGTCATTACCCGCTCTCTTTATTTTTCCTTGTCATTTTATGATTATTTTATCAAGTTCACTTGTTTACAAAAATTCATTAAATTTATTGCAAAGGGCTTAGCCCAAAGTGTTAGGTACTTCAAACATTTCTCGTGATGGTGCATAAAGAGGACAATCTTCTTTAATATGTTTAATCGTCAATTCACATTCCCAAATGTCACAAAACGGTTGGTTTTCACCAAGGAGTAAGTACTTCGATGTGAGGCATGTGAGACCAATTCTCAAGCGGGTCATGATATACTGATAGCAGTGAAATGACCCAGGGGTAAGTGCAAGCTCCATTACTATTTTCCTATACGAGCTATCGACTTTGAAAAACCAAATGTGATCCTTTTGCAACCAAACGCATTTGTGATTTCCACATCTGAGAAAACTTTTTCTGAATTAAAATTTCATTTGTCACAGAAAATCGAATAATAGATATAATTGTTCTCAAATCAATGATAATTGATTGGACTACTTTTTCTTAGTTTCAAATATGAGAATATTATATTTTTCTTTTTGCACCAATTGTCACTCATGTTCATGTAAATCACTGATTTAGAATAAGTTCGGATTCATCAAAAAATGGCTTCGATAAAGATACTTCGTCTATGTACAATTTTTTTTTCACAATTGTCATTTTTAAACATTAAAAAAGAGTTTTTTGAACTTTTGTTGCATCTTCGAATATGTACGAGAAATCCTTCGAAAATCATATGAAAATAGCAAGCAAAAGACATGCACTTCTACTGTTTAATTTCCGGTGAAACAAATTCAACAAATAATAATTATTTAAATTAATCTAAGCAAGTATTCTGACTTTTCGTTTAATATTGATCTCCAAACTTCCAAGAAAGTCGAGTTTATTTTCCTTATATAATATTTCAAACTATGTGGCCATTAAATAATAAATGATTAGTATTGAACGCTTTCATTGGTTGTTGTATAAATTTAAAGCAGATTTGCTCGAGCCAGAAATTTTATGTGGATGGTACTTTCGACTACTGCACAACATTTTTCTTGCAGTTGTTCACCATACATGGCTGCCTCTGCCCAGACACACACGACACCACTGTTCTACTAATAGATTCTATAATATATACCCCAAACCCGACAAAGTATAATATGTAGTGGTTTAAGGTAATTCATGCTATAAGCGGTCAGCGAAGTTATCGACGGATTTTTACGCGGGAATATTTTTCACTCAATTCCGGGTGACAATGGGACTGGGGTCATGCCAATATCTCCTTCACTTATCAACCGATTTGAATGAAATTTTGTACATAGATATGAGACACAATTTCGGATTGACAAACATATGAAAACAAAATGGCCGACTGCCGGTTTCTCGCCAGAATAGCTCCCAACTTCGATTTTTCAAATATAACACCATGTATGTTTGATGTTTTTCGGATTATACGGCTCAAATTACATACGACATTGTTGGCAAATTTTCATTTCACGATTAAAAAAAATTATTTCTGATTTTTTTTTCAGCCCAGGAGGCCTTGGTCAGGTTAAAATCTATTCTGATTCACATCAGTAACTCATAGTAATAGTAATTTCATCAATGAGATCAATAATAAATTCTACAGCAGGAATTGAGATTTTCTGAACGCATTTCTTACGAAAAAATCGTTTTTTTTTAATGTTACCTGCCGATGGCCATCTTGCCATTCGATACAGAATTCAATTACCAATTCAACGATTCACATAATGTACCACTTTCTTTTTGTTCAAATCGTAGAGAGCCATCTAACAAAATGAAATCAATCTGAAAAAACTGGTAGGTCACATGACATCTATTCATTCTTTCAAACTTCACTTCAGAATGGTAACAATGAATTACCAAAAATAATCGACTTGACAATATTAATGATCATGAACCCATTACAGAAAGAATAACATCAATATAATCAAACGTTTGAATAAATCTAACGACTGAAACAGTGAAACATTCAACGTACAAATTATTACTCACAATACCATTAGCCTGTGTTCAATAGAAGAGTTTCACAACCATCGAAAAGTCATTTGATTTATTAATGACCAATGATATGTTCAAAGTGTTGCCCGTATTCCCTAACACATAGACTAGTTCTATTTATTGTACACCTCATCACATTTATCAGTTCGTGAGCAGCAATTTCCTCAAGTCCTCCAAAGAAGTGGGTCTCCTCGATTATACTTTGGATTTTATGTGACTCCATAAATAAAAATCAATAGCGGTTGAATCTGGCTTTTTTTTATGTTCTGGTTCCCACGAAAAGGGATATCCTGTAATGTTCAGAGAACATCGTGGGAACCAAGGGAAAGAAGGTAGGAGTTGGTGTTCTTCTTAAATTTCTGGAGGTTGTATGCCTCGGGGAACACCTCCCTAGGCAATGAGTTCCAAAGCCTCGCTGTTCGTTGGATGAACGAGTCTTTGGAAAGTGATGTTCTGCAGGTCTCCAAAGTGACCACGAAGGGGTGTGATGACTGAACTTGACGGGTTAGTCTCGAAGAGACTGCCAAAGCAGGAACGATTGTTGATATTTCAGAAGAGCATCGCCCATGAAAATATCTATAAAATAGAGACAAATCGCCAACTTTTCTACGGTGTTCCAGACAAGTGAGCGAGTTTGTAAGCGAGGCATCACCGACGAGACGAATTGCCCTTTTTTGGACAGAATCCAATAGCCTCAGGATATGTTTAGGTGCCGCGCTCCAAATATGGGAACAGTATTCCAGGACAGGTCGGATCTGTGCCTTATAGATCATAAGCAGCTGAGTGGGGGTGAAATAGCTCTTGGCACGAAACAAAAAACCAAGTTTTTGGGATGCACTTTTGGCAATGGACCTCACGTGATTTTCCCAGGAAAGGTTATTGCTGATAGTAATACCAAGCATCGATATGGATGACTTCTGACAAAGTTATGTTACTCCTGACAAAGTTATGTTAGGCACAGTGAGATCGGCTTTTCTAGAGAAAAGACATGCTTGTGTTTTGTTTGCATTGAATTCTACCAAGTTATTAGATCCCCACTCGAGAATTGTTGCTAAGTCCATATTTATATTATTAACATTTCTTCCTCGTTCATTTCTGGTTTCACGGGCTGATATAGGGGCCCTGGAAGAGAAAGCGGTATGGAGGGTACTATCGTCGGCAAAGCTGTGTACTGGACATGGAGTTGCTTTCAACAGGTCGTTGATGTGAAGTAGAAATAGTGTTGGTGCGAGAATAGATCCTTGCGGAACACCAGCATTTATGAGTAGAGTGTCAGATGAAACTCCATCGATCACTACATGGAGAGACCTGTTTGAGAGAAAACTAGCAAGCAGAGAACACAGCTGAGGGGGCAAGCCATAAGACGGAAGCTTGGCGAGGAGTCCCTGGTGCCAAACTCGATCGAACGCCTTGGAGATATCTAATGCCACAGCTAAAGTTTCTCCATACTTTTCAATAGATAGCTGCCATATATGTGAGACGTAAGCGAGCAGGTCACCAGTTGATCTCTGATGGTAGAAGCTATATTGCCTATCGTTGACAATTCCTGAGTCTTCCAGATATTTCATGAGCTCTATGTTGGTGGCTTTTTCCATGACCTTTGAAATAATAGATAGCAGTGCGATAGGTCTGTAGTTGCTAGGTAGGGCCTTTTCGCTTTTTTTGGGGACTGGCTGTACTCTTGCAATTTTCCAATTGGACGGAAATACCCCCAAATTGTAAGAGTGGTTGAACAACTTGCAAAGAACAGGTGTTAGTTCGGGGGCACATTTCTTGAGAACAATTGGCGGGAGTCCGTCAGATCCACAGGCTTTGTTGGTGTTGAGGCCCAGCAAAATCTTTCTGATAGTACGTTGGCGAAAGGTGATCTCGGGCATGTGACTGTCAATAGGTGTAATGTTCGGGGGTTGTTTTCCCGATGAATCCAGAGTGGAATTTCCAGCAAATAGGTGCGCAAAGATATTGGCTTTTTCCTGGGCAGTCGTTGCTAGTGTTCCATCTTCTTTGGTTAGAGGAGGAAATGAGCTGGAAGTGAAGTTTCTTCCACAGCTTTGGCGAAAGACCAAAATGAACGGATCCGTTAGGACATTCAGCAAGTTTTGATCTTATTTTGGCATTGTGGGCATCTTTTGAGCATTCTATTGTCTCTTTGCATATGCCTCTAGCCTCGACATATGCTGCTCTGGTCTCAGGGCCCGGATTTTTTAGCCATCGATGGTATGCTGCCTGTTTGGAAGCCACAGCTCTAGAGCAGTTTGTGTTAAACCAGGTCTTATCGGATGATGTTCTTCTTTCGGTATTCGGTATGTAGGTTTGCATCCCCAACATGATGATTTCAGAAATTGTCTCAGCACATCGTGTTGGATCTACTGAAGAGAAACAAACTCTCTTCCATGGAAACGCTGAGAAAAACATACGAAGACCTTCCCAGTCGGCCGAATTGTAATGCCACATGAGACGGGGTGGTATTGTGCAGCTCGATGGTGAATGAAAAGTGCATGTTGTGGAGATGAGGGTGTGATCAGAGTGATCAGAGTGATCAGGGGCACAAACTTCTATTCTATACGGGTCAGGATTGGTGGTGAGGAAAAGATCTAGTGTATTGGCAGACTGGTTGTTGACATCAGGGATGCGGGTTGGTAGCTCGACCAGTTGTTCTAGACCATGAGTGATGGCGAAGGCCTCGGCTTGACGACCCGCATCATCTGTTTTGTTAGAGAATTTGAGCCAGGCAGCGTTATGTACATTGAAGTCTCCCATGATTATGGTTTCAGCTGTTGGATGGTTCTCCTGAATGTAGTCCAGTTTGAGTGATAAAAACTCAAAGAGGTCGTTATATGAAGGTTCATTAGGTGATAGGTAAAGGCAGCAGAGGAACTTAGTCAGTTTGGTATCAGATAGCTTGAACCACATCACATCAAAGTCTTTCGGTTCCAAACTCTCTTCACGCTGGCATGAAAGGTTAGCCTTAGCGTAAAGGCAGACTCCACCTTTGAACCTGAATCGAGAATGGAGTTCGTAACCAGGACAAAGCATATGGACCTTGTTGGTGGACGAGTTTACTTGTGTTTCTGTTAGAGCCAGAATATCCGGTTTTTTCGTCTGTAGGTGATGGTGGACGTCATTGATGTTCTTGTTGAGTCCGCGGATGTTGCAAAAATTAATCTTCAATGTTGAGTCCCCTCGAGTACCTCTCGCCCGGAAATCCGAATGGAGAGGTATTTTGCTTCCGGAGTGTTTTACTCTAGGAGACTTCATCTGATTGGACCATTTGTTCCAATCCATCTCTGCCCATAGGTACCACTAGGATATTGCCGAACAATATTCGCATTGTGTGGTTCTGCACCATCCTGCTGAAAAAACATATTTTCATATTTTCCTAGGTGAATCGTTGATATTATTTTGAGAATTGTATCTTTGGCCCGTCAAAGGCCCGTCGAAAAGAATTGTTCCAATGAATCTTGTCCCTATGATTCCTACTTAGATGTTGAATCCAAATCCTTCTTGAAAATTACCTTCCCTCAGCAACCTAGGATTTTCTTGAGCCCAATACCTTGTATGATTCCTATTGAACATACCATTATTCGTAAACCTAGACTCATATAAACAGTATCTTCGAGACAAAACCATTATTCAAATCATGATGACGCAAAATTACAATAAGTTAGTCCTCGTTCTGGATCATTTTCATATAGATGCTGATGCCAAATGTATTTATAGGAGCGATATTAATATTGATTTGTTGAAATCATAAACAGAAATATCTTTCTATCAATATTCAATTGAGAATGTTTCCCTTTTCGATATTAATATGTTTTCAATACTTTTCTGGCACTTTCCCTGCTGATCCCGCATTCAATTTCCAATTCTCGCACTGAGGCAGATGGAGAAAAATGAACATATGCTGAAACATTAGTTTCCGCTTCTTCACTGACGATGAAGTGGATGTGGTTTTGATCAGCTGGTTCTTTCCTTAGCATCATTTCCAATTTCCTGAAATAGGTCCTCGATGGGTGCCGTCTTAACGAATAACGAACAGCGTATAGCATTGGCATCGTTCTTCTGACATTCTCCGTATATCAATATCATATCGATTTGTTCGTTTCGAGGATAGCGATTATTATTTTCCATTTCAAAAAAACTTTTTACAAACGAAAACTCATTGGCATTTGTCGGCCAATTTTTTCAGATTGATTTCATTTTGTTTGATGGCTCTCTACGATTTGAACAAAAAGAAAGTGGTACATAAGGTATATCGTTGAATTGGTAATTAAATTATTCATCGAATGGCAAGATGGCCCTCGGTAGGTAACATTTGAAAAAAACTATTTTTTCGTTAAAAATGCGTTCAGAAAATTTCAATTCCTGCTGTAGGATTTGTTATTGATCTTATCGATGAAATTACTATTACTATGAGTTACTGATGTAAATTAGTATAGATTTTAACCTGATCAAGCCCTCATGGGCAAAAAAAAATTAATTTTTTTCAGATATAAAATAAAAATTTGGCACACTGTCGTATGTAATTTGAGCCCTAATATCCGAAAAACATCAAACATACAGGGTGTTCCATTTGAAAAATCAAAGCTGGCGGCTATTCTGGCGAAACCGCTAGTCGGCCATTTTGTTTCCATATATGTGTCAATTCGAAATTGTATCTTATATCAATGTACAAAATTTCATTCAAATCGGTTGATAAGTGAAGGAGATATAGGCATGGTTCTAGTCCTATTGTCACCCGGTATACTTTATACGGGGAATCATATTCATTTCTCTTTCCGGATTTCTTCTCAATTCAGAATTATAATATTCACTATTTTGAACGAACCCTATAGTTTGAATCGAAGATGACTTTATTCAACTGATATACTATATCTGCAAAAGTTTTTGACCTATGTCAGTTTATTTATCGAAATAGCGTCGTGTTGAGACCCAAAGAGAAACTCATAACTTCAGAACCACCCAAAATAACTCAACCAACTTTCTTCCATTCGATTCTTTATGCTTCAGCGCATCTTTTGAGATCTAGGGGTCGATGTTCCATGGCCTACTACGATTTTTTGAAAATGTCAAATTACAAATTGCAATAACTAGACATTTTCAAATGCAACGCCATATATTTTATTGCATAATTCCATGGAATTTTTCAAGGTCTTTTTATAGATATAGGGTTTATGAGATCTATTTCGTGAAATTTGCGAGATTTGTTGCAAAATAAGACATGTTGATGATTTTTCCGAAAAAAAAAGAATCTAATAAGCCGCTGTCGTGAAATTTGACACATTCGTACAATTCCGAAAAAAAAACTGTTTCAACAAAATGAAATTGTTATGAAAACAGCAGTACATCACAGAAGAAACAATTCTAGTAATCTTCACAAGAACAGGAGAGGATGATTAACAGGAAACAATGTAAAAATGCTGAGTGGGATTGTAGATTATTTTCTATAATCTATCTCTATAGTAGCGTAATTCAAGAAATATATCCGATGACATTGATATAACAAAAAATTGCGATAAAAAAACATGACATATCAAGAAACCTGTAATATTCACGAATAAAATCAGAAAAATTCAAAAACCTGCCTCAATATGAATAAAACAAGCATTACCAATCTGGGATCTACGGCGCGGACATAGGGCAAACATTCGGACTAGAAATAAGGGACATGTAAAGAAAATATTGAATAAAATTATTTTTTTCTGTGACGGGAAAAAAGTTTGACATTTTATCTTGTTTGACAGGTAACAAAATATCACTTCTTATGATATTACTTTTTTCCCCGGGAAAAAGCGGAGTACTTTTTTCCCGGATATATATATATATATATATATATATATATATAGAGAGAATATGAGAAATCTGTTACGAATCCAAAGGAGATCACCATCCGTCTACAGCCTGTTTCATGGTTTCCCAATCATCAGGACGGCTTGTGGTCTCTTTCAAATTCGTATCAGATATCTCGTAGGTTATTACCAATCGGTACGTACGGAAATATGAACAGTATCAAATTATAGATAGCGACACCTATAATCTGTGTGGTGGAGCTTAGACCTGTCATCGTGGAATTTTGAAGATACGAGATTTCGTACAACATCAATAGGTCACCGACAGATGCCAGCATAGACCAACCCACGATACCAATAGTCGTACTCCTAGTGCGTTTTAGGGACGAATACAAATAACGAGAAAATGAGAAATCTGTTACGAATCCAAAGGAGATCACCATCCGTCTACAGCCTGTTTCATGGTTTCCCAATCATCAGGACGGCTTGTGGTCTCTTCAAATTCGTATCAGATATCTCAGGTTATACCAATCGGTACGTACGGAAATATGAACAGTATCAAATTATAGATAGCGACACCTATAATCGTGTGGTGGAGCTTAGACCTGTCATTGTTGAATTTTGAAGATACGAGATTTCGTACAACATCAATAGGTCACCGACAGATGCCAGCATAGACCAACCCACGATACCAATAGTCGTACTCCTAGTGCGTTTTAGGGACGCAATACAAATAACGAGAAATGAGAAATCTGTTACGAATCCAAGGATCACCATCCGTCTACAGCCTGTTTCATGGTTTCCCAATCATCAGGACGGCTTGTGGTCTCTTTCAAATTCGTATCAGATATCTCGTAGGTTATACCAATCGGTACGTACGGAAATATGAACAGTATCAAATTATAGATAGCGACACCTATAATCTGTGTGGTGGAGCTTAGACCTGTCATCGTGGAATTTTGAAGATACGAGTTTCACAACATCAATAGGTCACCGACAGATGCCAGCATAGACCAACCCACGATACCAATAGTCGTACTCCTAGTGCGTTTAGGGACGCAATACAAATAACGAGAATAGAAATCTGTTACGAATCCAAAGGAGATCACCATCCGTCTACAGCCTGTTTCATGGTTTCCCAATCATCAGGACGGCTTGTGGTCTCTTTCAAATTCGTATCAGATATCTCTTTGGTTATTACCATTCGGTACGTACGGAAATATGAACAGTATCACAATTATAGATAGCGACACCTATAATCTGTGTGGTGGAGCTTAGACCTTCATCGTGGAATTTTGAAGATACGAGATTTCGTACAACATCAATAGGTCACCGACAGATGCCAGCATAGACCAACCCACGATACCAATAGTCGTACTCTAGTGCGTTTTAGGGACGCAATACAAATAACGAGAATATGAGAATCTGTTACGAATCAAAGGAGATCACCATCCGTCTACAGCCTGTTTCATGGTTTCCCAATCATCAGGACGGCTGTGGTCTCTTTCAAATTCGTATCAGATATCTCGTAGGTTATTCCAATCGGTACGTACGGAAATATGAACAGTATCAAATTATAGAATGCGACCTATAATCTGTGTGGTGGAGCTTAGACCTCATCATCGTGGAATTTTGAAGATACGAGATTTCGTACAACATCAATAGGTCACCGACAGATGCCAGCATAGACCAACCCACGATACCAATAGTCGTACTCTAGTGCGTTTTAGGGACGAATACAAATAACGAGAATATGAAAATCTGTTACGAATCAAAGGAGATCACCATCCGTCTACAGCCTGTTTCATGGTTTCCCAATCATCAGGACGGCTTGTGGTCTCTTTCAAATTCGTATCAGATATCTCGTAGGTTATTACCAATCGGTACGTACGGAAATATGAACAGTATCAAATTATAGATAGCGACACCTATAATCTGTGTGGTGGAGCTTAGACCTGTTATCGTGGAATTTTGAAGACACGAAAATTTTCGTGCAACATCAATAGGTCACCGACATATGTCAGCATAGGCCAACCCACGATACCAATAGTCGTACTTCTCGTGCGTTATGAACGCAATACAAATAACGAGAATATGAGAAATCTGTTAGGAATCCAAGAGAGATCACCATCCGTCTACAGCCTGTTTCATGGTTTCCCAATCATCAGGACGGCCTGTGGTCTCTTTCAAATTCGTATCAGATATCTCGTGGAGTTATTACCTTTCGGTACGTACAAACATGTGAACAGGATCAAATTATAGGTAGCGACACCTATAATCGGACGGATGGTGTGTCTTTTTGGATTCGTAACAGATTTCTCTCACTCTCGATATCGATGTTTGCGTTAAACGCATGAGAAGTACGACTATTGATGTCGTGGGTGGGTCTTTCTAACAATTTGTTAGTGACCTGTTAAAGTGCACGAAATCTCGTGATTTTAAAATTCCACGATATTAGGTCCAAGCTTCACCGCACAGATTATAGATGTCACTATCAATAATCTGATGCAATTCACATGTTTGTATTGGCCTAAGGCTATGAACCAACGAGAAATCTGATGCGAATTTGAGAGAGACCACAAGCCGTCCTGATGATTGGGAAACCATGAAACAGGCTGTAGACGGATGGTGATCTCCTTTGGATTCGTAACAGATTTCTCATATTCTCGTTATTTGTATTGCGTCCCTAAAACGCACTAGGAGTACGACTATTGGTATCGTGGGTTGGTCTATGCTGGCATCTGTCGGTGACCTATTGATGTTGTACGAAATCTCGTATCTTCAAAATTCCACGATGACAGGTCTAAGCTCCACCACACAGATTATAGGTGTCGCTATCTATAATTTGATACTGTTCATATTTCCGTACGTACCGATTGGTAATAACCTACGAGATATCTGATACGAATTTGAAAGAGACCACAAGCCGTCCTGATGATTGGAAACCATGAAACAGGCTGTAGACGGATGGTGATCTCCTTGATTCGTAACAGATTTCATATTCTCGTTATTTGTATTGCGTCCCTAAAACGCACTAGAGTACGACTATTGGTATCGTGGGTTGGTCTATGCTGGCATCTGTCGGTGACCTATTGATGTTGTACGAAATCTCGTATCTTCAAAATTCCACGATTGACGGTCTAAGCTCCACCCACAGATTATAGGTGTCGCTATCTATAATTTGATGCTGTTCATATTTCCGTATGTACCGATTGGTATAACCTACGAGATATCTGATACGAATTTGAAAGAGACCACAAGCCGTCCTGATGATTGGGAAACCATGAAACAGGCTGTAGACGGATGGTGATCTCCTTTGGATTCGTAACAGATTTCTCATATTCTCGTTATTTGTATTGCGTCCCTAAAACGCACTAGGAGTACGACTATTGGTATCGTGGGTTGGTCTATGCTGGCATCTGTCGGTGACCTATTGATGTTGTACAAATCTCGTATCTTCAAAATTCCACGATGACAGGTCTAAGCTCCACCACACAGATTATAGGTGTCGCTATCTATAATTTGATACTGTTCATATTTCCGTACGTACCGATTGGTAATAACCTACGAGATATCTGATACGAATTTGAAAGAGACCACAAGCCATCCTGATGATTGGGAAACCATGAAACAGGCTGTAGACGGATGGTGATCTCCTTTGGATTTGTAACATTTTTTTATATTTTTTCGTTTTTTGTATTGCGTCCCTAAAACGCACTAGAGTACGACTATTGGTATCGTGGGTTGGTCTATGCTGGCATCTGTCGGTGACCTATTGATGTTGTACGAAATCTCGTATCTTCAAAATTCCACGATGACAGGTCTAAGCTCCACCACACAGATTATAGGTGTCGCTATCTATAATTTGATACTGTTCATATTTCCGTACGTACCGATTGGTAATAACCTAGAGATATCTGATACGAATTTGAAAGAGACCACAAGCCGTCCTGATGATTGGGAAACCATGAAACAGGCTGTAGACGGATGGTGATCTCCTTGGATTCGTAACAGATTTCATATTCTCGTTATTTGTATTGCGTCCCTAAAACGCACTAGAGTACGACTATTGGTATCGTGGGTTGGTCTATGCTGGCATCTGTCGGTGACCTATTGATGTTGTACGAAATCTCGTATCTTCAAAATTCACGATGACAGGTCTAAGCTCCACCACACAGATTATAGGTGTCGCTATCTATAATTTGATACTGTTCATATTTCCGTACGTACCGATTGGTATTAACCTACGAGATATCTGATACGAATTTGAAAGAGACCACAAGCCGTCCTGATGATTGGGAAACCATGAAACAGGCTGTAGACGGATGGTGATCTCCTTTGGATTCGTAACAGATTTCTCATATTCTCGTTATTTGTATTGCGTCCCTAAAACGCACTAGGAGTACGACTATTGGTATCGTGGGTTGGTCTATGCTGGCATCTGTCGGTGACCTATTGATGTTGTACGAAATCTCGTATCTTCAAAATTCCACGATGACAGGTCTAAGCTCCACCACACAGATTATAGGTGTCGCTATCTATAATTTGATACTGTTCATATTTCCGTACGTACCGATTGGTAATAATCTACGAGATATCTGATACGAATTTGAAAGAGACCACAAGCCGTCCTGATGATTGGGAAACCATGAAACAGGCTGTAGACGGATGGTGATCTCCTTTGATTCGTAACAGATTTCATATTCTCGTTATTTGTATTGGTCCCTAAAACGCACTAGGAGTACGACTATTGGTATCGTGGGTTGGTCTATGCTGGCATCTGTCGGTGACCTATTGATGTTGTACGAAATCTCGTATCTTCAAAATTCCACGATGACAGGTCTAAGCTCCACCACACAGATTATAGGTGTCGCTATCTATAATTTGATACTGTTCATATATATATATATATATATATATATATATATGTATCCGGGAAAAAAGTACTCCGCTTATATATATATATATATATACACATGAGTAAAGGTAGATATTCAATGAATATTTTCTTATACAAAAGTTACATTTCCTTCATATCAAAAGTAGAATTATTAAATGTGCATTCAATGAATGACTTGTTCCTTGAAGTATTCAGTAGAACAGTCAAATTTTCTTGGGTTAAAATTTTATTTTTTTCTGCCCTGGATTTATTTCAGCACTGCCACACGTTCTAAACACTTTATTAGCTATTTCTGTCCTGTGTGCTACCCATTCATCAACATACCCTTCAGCGACCGTTGATGACTTCCAATGTTTCTTTAGTGTCATCAAGTCTCCCCCAGATTCAACTAAAAGTATAGCAGACGATCTTCGAAATGAATAACCTGTATATGAGTTAGCATTTTCAAGTTGAAGAAAATTAGCTATTGTTTCAGGTACCTTATGAAACTGATTTTCACCCACAACCTGATTGATACATTTTCCATTGCGATGTGCATAAAACAGGCGGCGATCCTTTGCTGCTGCTGGACGAAGGTAAAATTTAATATATTCTTCACTAACTACAAATCTCCTGTTTACATCATTCTTTGTTTGCTTAAGTTTCACAATTAATAACGTTCCCGAATCTTCAATATCATCTAATATTACCTGGCTGATTTCACAAATTCGACAAGCTCCTGCAATCCCAAATACAACAACAACCTTGGCCATTGAATTAACTTCATCTGGAGCATTATTTAAAAAATCACTAATTTGTGTACTCGAAAAAATCGCAGCTTCCTTGGGCGTGTAACCTTTCCCATTTTGTTTCAGAAATGTAATTAGTTGGAAATGTCTACATTATTATTGGATTGTAACATACTTTTAATCATTGAATGATTCGACCACACTGTTGATGGCTTTTATTGTTGTGCCAGTTCCGAAAAATAAGCCAATAACACCGTATCCGATAAAAAACTGCATGTCTTTTTCATCTTCCATTCCATAAATCTTGAATACGCGGTTTCGTAAATTTTCTATGATTTAGCTGGAAATAATTTTTGTAACGCTACTTTCGCTACATCATCTAACTCCGGTGGAGTTCAAAATAACTACTAAACAACCACTAAGTTCGAAATATTTAAATCAAATCACAGAATTAAATTGACAGATATTTAATTACCTACCAGTTTGAAAATTAAAATTTCGATAATTTTCTGACTTTAATATATTGTAATAATATGTGTTTTTTCAAAATTAGATCGTCGTGGTTCCGACACGGGAAAAATATTAGATTTTAGACAACACAACCTCGAGCTAAAATCTAATAATTTTTCCCTTGTATAATGAATAACTATTATCGTATCGGGATTCAAAAAAATATCTGTTTCCGATTTTAAATAATTGAATATAACAAACGCTTAAAAAAACAACCACAGAAGTGGTCTAACTGTTGAATGTATGATGTATGAATCAAAATAAATAAGCTGGTATCAATCTACTGTGTTTCTTCTCTCAACAAATATTACTATAGAAATATTATTCCAAACACATCCTTGTGAAAATATTAGTTCACTTCATTAGGTTTCTTCATTAATCTTTCCGTATTACGTGTCTGGCCATAACTCGTTCCATAAAATGCAGAACGGTAATTTTCTTTTGCCGTTTTTCCCGAGAAATATTAATTAAATCCATTATCGAGCCGTAGAAGAGAAAAATGAATAATCCCATTTTCTCGCAGAGCAAAGGAGGGATTTTATTAATTACGGTTCTCAAACTAATCTCCAAAGGAACTGAAGCTGAAAACGTGCATTCGTGAATGGAAAATGCATCCGTATACGCCATTCAAATCGTCGGTGTCGGGGTGCATAGCAACTAGTGAAAGCGATCGATAGATACCACTTTACAGTCGCATTGTCAGGGGTGTACCGGGATATCTTCCCAATACGCCTCTTACTCCGGAAAGCTGTAAACCCAAAGAAAAGCACAGCTTATACAGGAAATAAATAAGAAAAAATATTATACGAAATTCGGAAAGTGAGTAAAATTACTTTGTTCACTCTCCATATATTTTTTATGTCATACTACTTCATTATTGTTGTTTGCTTTGTTACCAACTTAACTCTGTCTGGCAGCTAAGCACCCTCATTATAAATGCAAATCTGCGAAAAATTTATTTCCGTTGGCTCAAACAAATTTCATGGTAACAAACACGTTTTGATAGGACTTGATTTTTTTTTTTCCAGCCACTCTGTTTTATCTCTAATAACAATAGAACGATGAAATTATTACAAACTGGCAAACATTTTTAATATTTATTTTTTTTTAAAAACTTTCCAAGACACAATCGTGTTTATAACAATATAAAATTTAGACAATTCATCGATTATTGGATGTGTCAAAGTTACACTTGTCAAACTAGTATAACTGCGTCCTGTGTGCGACTTCGGCAGCTCACCTAAAATGTTTTGGTTGCAAATAGTGATGGTAATAAATGTATATACATTCAACAGTCATCATCGGTATCCGAATCAGATGAATATTCGGGTCCTACTGCAATTACTAGAGATTCCACAGTTTATTTAATTAAATAATCAAGATCCCACATCTTCCGTTCTTCAGATTAATACATGATTCAAAACATTTTTCCAATTGTCGCTTGTCACTTTGGAGAACGATGCTAGAAGAAGCTGACGTACATCATCCAATTTAAAAGTAGTGTTGTTCCTAACAACGTCTCCTTTCACTTGAGCCCATAAGAGCTCGATAGGATTGAGCTCATAATGGTATGGAGGCAGTGGCGTAGCTAGGTAACAAGGGCCCTGGGGCAAACTAAAAAATGGGGCCCCACTGCTCTGTAAACTGATTAGGTTTTATAAAATAAAAATGTGAAATATACAAATACTTTAAAAATGCTAAGCTACTTAAGCTCTTTTTTGTGCACTGCAGGGCAGGTAATAAAAATATTAAACAGTAACAACATAAATTACAATTAATACTTGGTGTAGGTTTGGCTAATAAAACGAAATAGAGAAGATTCAAGGGTTTATTATATAAAGGTCGGGCCTACCAACTGACTAAATAACAATTATATTTACAATTTTTTCCTAGCTTTAGTTTTCGCAAAAGTATCAATGACTTCGTTTAAATCCAGGCTTGATGCAGTTTTGTTTTCAATTGCTATTAGCGATAAATGTCGGAGTCGAGTTTGGCCCATATTATTTCTTAAATATTTTTTTATTATTTTTAATTTACTGAATGACCTTTCAGCTGCTGCAGAAGTGACAGGAATTGTAAAGAATAATAACATTGCTGTAAATACTTCCGTTAGGTTGCATTCTAGCACTCCATATTTGCTCATTATTTCCTTACATAATTGGTGAACAGTCCATGCTTGAGTTAGTTGAGGTAAAACTAGGTGGTAAATATTAATAAATTGAAGTGAAAAACTAGGGCCTATTATATCTGAATATTTTCTTTGGAATTCGTCACACTTTTGTAATAAAGTTGCTTCATCAACATGTAATACAAATGTTGGTGTTAGAAAATCGAATATATAACAGACTGCACTCATACCAATAAAACGTGTATCTAATTGAGATATTACTGTGTCTAGTACATTATTGAAAATCTCAATTTTAAATATTGTTTCTCGGTTTGGAAATCGGTGATCAGCAGCTAATTCATCAAAATGTTTTTTAACTTTTCTTTGCCTTTTTTCTTGAAAATGGGTATCAATACCATATTTTCTTGCAGTTTCACTGACTTTGCACTTGAATAATTCGAAATCATTTCTATAAATTTGCAACTTTGCTTTGGTCTCTGCTAGAACTTTACTCGCCTCGCCCAAATTCATGTCGCATTTTTGTAAAGTTTTGGATACATAATTGATGTCGTTCAATACACTGTGCATGAATTCGCAAAGCAACACGAACTCGAAATTTAGCATTTTTGTTTTAATACTCTCTGCTTCACTACGCTCATCTTTTTTAGGACTCTTTAGAACTATTTCTAATAATGCTCTGATAATATCAAAATAACGAAGTTTTATTGCAGATATCGTATTGACCCTACTGGACCATCTAGTCGGATTTAGTTTCTTTAGAGTAGTGTCCGATTCGCCAGTGAATTTTGACAGTAGATCCCAACGTTTGATGCTGTTTCCGAAAAAGTTATACAAATCTTGCAACGTTGCGAAAAAAATCTGTATTTCCACACAACTGCTAACGGCATCATTTATCACCAAATTTAAATTATGAGTGGCACAATATACGTACTCTGCGTTAGGCTGGATATCCTTAATATGTTTTTGTACACCAGTATACACACCACTCATCACACTGGCTCCATCATAGCCTTGCCCCACACATTTTTTTATATCAATATTTTTGTCGATAAATAATGTTGTCACTGGGTTGACTGAATCTACTCCGCCATGTTTGATGGCTGCATAAAAGTCTAGAAACACTTCTTTTACTTCTATATCAATTGGCTGTCCATTTTCCGATCTGGTTATTACTGCATACCTCACAACAATGCTTAGCTGATCTACCTTCGATATGTCCTGTGTCGTATCCATTATGATGGCAAAAAACGGTGACGCTCTAATTTGTTCTAGTAGATGGGTTTCGAGTTTGGTCCCCAAGCTCTCGATCATTTCATTTTGAATTGTTGCACTCAGATATCTTGTAGATCATAAAAACATAAAAAAACACAATTTCAAAAAAGTCCTGATATTAAACAGTTAATAATTATAAACAAAATAAAACGATAAAAAAAGAAAGAAAGAAATAATCATTATTACCTTTGGGCATATCCAAAATTTGCCGCAAAATGTGATCATATCGGGCGACAAGGACAGAAAATTTCCGTGGTGTCCTTTCTGACTTAAGTCTTCTTGATGTCCTCTCAAAGCCAAAGAACCCTTTGCTAGGGTAAGTATGATATCGAATAACCTTTGAAGAACCATTTTCCAAAATGATGCTTCTTTGCAAATTTCATTTTCAAGTTCCTTGTCGATAGTATTAATATAGTTTTTTTTTCCAAAATTCATACACAGCACATGCTTCCGAATGGCCACTCGAACAACTGTGTTGTTTAATTCTTTCTGATAAATGCTTCCAATCTCGAATTCCCGTACTCCAAACATTATTCCTTTGTGAAGCAAATAACCAGCAGGGTTGAGAATAGGCAGCGTCTAGTATTTTGGAATAACACAACCAAAAACGATTAACTGGCCCATATTTAGAACACGAAACGTGGTACGATTTTGAAAAACACCTATTGTTCTGGTTGATGTCTGTTGGAAAAGGTCCTGAAGGCTGTAAAGGCCCCATATCAAGAATTTGACATTTTTCGTTATCACTTAATATTTTGTTCGTGAAGTTTCCCAAGTCATAAGAAGATTTGTCGTACACATTTTCGAAAAATGTAGAGGTCTGTGGTTCCTCCAAACCCTCCGCTCTTATGTGTGTCATGCAAACATCATCCACTTGTCGAATCTTCTTCAGTAGGCTTCTCAACCAACACTGCAGTTACCACATTATTTGAGTCACTATCAATAGAAATATTTTGGCAGATGTACTTGCAGAAGGCTGACTAAAAAACTTGTCAATTTTGGGCAATTTTTGTTAACTATCTTCTCTTTCTTGGCGTTGTATGCGTTTAAATGCACCACTGGGTTTCTTCTTTTTTTCCATAATTTTAGTTTTCTGATTTATTTAAACAATACAATTTCAGATTGTGCTTGAGTAGGTAGGTACTCACTGTTCCAAAAGTTCAGTTCGATCGAGATTTCTGGTAAGGATTCGAGGGCCCCCTGAGCTTGAGGGCCCCGGGGCACTGCCCCGCCTAGCCCCTTGGTAGCTACGCCACTGTATGGAGGTAATCGTTATAAAACCACCTTCTTTTCTTTAGCCATTTCGTCAACTACGTACTGTTTGTAGTTTGCTTTGTGTTGCCTCGCAATGGATAATAATTCTTTTTTCACCATGCTATTATCATGTGGGAGATCTTTCTGTGATAACCAATCAATTTTTTTTCTATTTTTATGTTGGCAAAGCTTCCTTAAGCCTGGAATGGTAGCTAATATTGTCCATGACAATAACGGCATTCGCAGGCAACAGCTCTATCATTTGCAAAAAGTAGTCCTCAAACACATCCGCATTCATCTCCTCGTGGTAATCTTTTGTTGATTTCGAGACGAATTGCAGCAAACCACCATCGACAAAATCATACTCATTTCCAATAAGGGTGATTATTAACCTACGCCTTTTTCCGATCGGTGCAGGTAACCCAGTGGAATATCCTTCCACGACTGCTTGGCGGGGAGTTTTTATGTTAGTGTCGACCCATGTTTTCTGCAAAGTATGTCCTTCGTTAAGCCATGTTTCGTCCAAATAATGAATTTTCCTTCCTTCAGATCGATAGTTCCTGATCGTCTTCAAATACTTTCTTTTCCAACGCACAATTTCGTCGTCTTCCTGAATTGACTGAGATATTTGCGAGACAGAAATAATGAGGGAGATTGAAAAATCAATTCCAGAAAATACAAAAAAAAAGTCATTCCTGCATTTGGAATCAAACTTCAATTTGGAAACCGAACAGTCAGTGGAAAATGTGGCAGGAATATTGATGGAATGGGGCTTTGATATGAAAAAACAGAATGAAGAAGATTATAAAGAATACGTGGTGAAAACAATGTGGAACACAACAGCGAAAATGTTGCAAAGCATGTACTTCGGAAAATTTAATGTTACTTTCAACTCTTTCACTGATTTGGCATTTAAGAAATCCTGTGATGCACGTAATTCTAAGCGAAAGAACAAGGTAATTCAGAAAAACGTAAAGATAGTTCAATAGCACTAACTAAAAGTGAAATTGTTAAAATGGCACTAATATGGGATGAAAATAGTCCCATAGGTCTTTTAAAAAGATGTTTTAAAGAAGAAAAATCAAATAATGGTGATTTAACTGGTCGCATTGAATATAATACAGTTTTTTCAAAAACATGTCAAGGTGGCTCAAACAAGTGCTGCGATAGTAAATGGCTAATAAAAAACATAAAAAACCTTAGCATATGCCCAGTAACATTGTTTTATAAAAAATTATCACATAGACCGAACCATATTACAACTGATAGATTATTTATAACTCCCAAACGTTTTGGCAAAATAATTCATCAAAAGGTTGGAACAAAAATGTTCCTATCTCCACGAAATTCTTAAGTGGACGAAAATTTTAGCTGAAAAAATTGGACTGGATACAAAGAATCAAAAAAAATTCTGATCATTCTCATCGCTCAAGCGCCGTGTCAACTTTAGCTGAAGCAGGTATTAATGAACAATAATTAATTAAAATAACTGGACATTTCTCTTCCAAGTCTATAAAGCCTTATTTACAACTTGATAATGAGCATCATTCGCATCTTGTAACAAATCTCCGGGATAAAACTTCGGATAATTAGCCACAGTGTCAACAACATCCATGTTAATGTCAACAACAAAATCTGCATCAGTAAAGGAACAAATGTCTACTGGAGCAATTGTATATAATAATTTTATTTTTAACAATTGTTCTTTCTGAACATTATTCTTCTACTTATTGTTTTTTCAGTTTGTTAAATAGAGTTTAATTGAATTGAGTTTTCTATCCATAGAAATGTCTCACCAAATACCACGCGAGCTCAGATCTAGCAGGATATTTTTTACGATGGTTTTCTCATACTTACTTTCATATATGTAATTTAACTCGATCTGTTCTGACAAAATCACTCGAGCTACGCTCTCGTGATTTTGTCAGAACAGCTCTCGTTAAATTGCCAATGAAAGTAAGTATTCGAAAACAACCGCAAAAAATATCCGGCTAAATCTGAGCCCCTGTAGTTTACTCCCGATTATATCATTCTCACCTATAAAAAATCATGAATTTAGTCACATGATATGCAATATGATCGACTATGCAGGTAAATGAAGAAATATGAGCGGCTATTTATTTCGATTGTATAAGAGTGCTATGGTGAATGTCAAAATTTGACGTAATATTCACTCAAAATTGAAAATGTCTCGTTTTAGTTCATGTCCCATACAGAAATTTGCTTCATATGTGCTTGATGTTGAAATACAGTGATGAAATATTATACAGTGCTTCTCAAAAGTCCCCTCCCTCCCTCTTATTTTTGGAACTATTATACATAAACAAGTGAAATTTGGAAACTGAATATTAAAGGTTGTGAACTTCCCTACTAGTGATGATAGATGACGAAATCGTCAAAGATGACGTCACAAGGCCATTGTGACCAATAATTTCGAATGGAACCCTACGGCAAGCGACACGTCTTCTAAAAGGTATAAAAAAACCTATTCAATGATACTAATTTTGTTTGTGTTTATGGCAGTTTCAATGGCTCATTAGTAAACATTAAAATTTAAATTCCATTCAATATGATATTAATTACCGATTCAAGAATCAGTATCTACTTGAAGAAATTGCTCGAAGTGACCTCCATCTACTTCCTGACAGTGAAATATCCTATTTTTAAACTCTTCTCGTACTTTTGCAAATGTGTCTGCGGAAACAGCCTCACATTCTGCAACAATACGTTGTTTTGAAACGTCAATATTGTCAGGTTCAGTGTCGTAAACCTTCGATTCATTGTACCCCCACAGAAAAAAATGCAAAGGTGTGAGGTCCGGTGATCGAGCTGGCCATTCCGTTGAACCTCGTCGTCCAATCCATCTACCACGATACTCCTCATCCAAATACCGTTTTACTGCACCGTAATAGTGTGGAGGAGCGCCATCCTGTTGGAATGTTATTTCCAAATTGCCGAATTCATCTGGATTATCTTCCAAAATTTCAAGGATTAACGGTTCTATTGCGTTTTGCAACAGCTCCAGATAAACTTCACCAGTTAAATAAGTATTTGAAGAAAGAGGCCCAACGATGTGATTTCCCAGGATACCTGCCCAAACATTCACCTTCTGGGGAAATTGGGTATGTGTTTCACGAAACAGGTGAGGATTTGCGTCACTCCAATACCTCACATTCTGTGTATTTACATTTCCATTTAGATAGAAAGTACTTTCGTCACTAAAACAAATTGTTTTGACACAGTCTGGCTGTTGGTTAATTTTGGTTTCCATATTTTCACAAAATTCTAGTCTTGCTTCTTAAAAGTCCTCTCCCCCCCCTCTTATTTTTGGAACGATTATACATAAACAAGTGGAATTTGGGAACTGAATATCAAAGGTTGTAAACTTCCCTACTAGTTATGATGGATGACGAAATCGTCAAAGATGACGTCACAAGGCCATTGTGACCAATAATTTTAAATGGAACCCTACGGCAAGCGACACCTCTTTTAAAAAACCTATTCAATGATACTAATTTTGTTTGTGTTTATGGCAGTTTTGGCAACTCGCTTTTAAAAAACGCAAAGCTGTGATGAATTAATTCAGTTAATACTAAAATTCCAAATTCAAGCTCCGCCTCTGGATAGTTGTCAAATAAGCTGACGTTTTTGTTAGTCTCCCTAATTCGACGTTTTTGTAATTGTCCAAGCTTTTGTACATTTAATAATTTGTGTGTTGTTGATCGAACCTTTAACTGTTTTAGCAGCTTTTGGTACTTTTAATTTTTTTGTACATTTCAATAATTTGTTGTTGGACTGCTGGGAGCCGAACATTTAAGTGCTTCAAGAAGCGAAATGGTACGTGCTTTAGGTGATTGTCCAAGTTTTTGTACATTTAATAATTTCTGTATTGTTGATCGGACGTTTAACTGTTTTAGCAGCTTTGGTACTTTTAATATTTTTCTACATTTTGATAATTTGTTAAACTGTTGTGAGCCGAACGTTTGAGTGCTTCAAGAAGTGAAATGGTACGTGCTTTAGGTGATAAAGTAGCAGCGATCCTAATTCTTGGTGAAACTGGACAAAATATTCATGCAGCAGAACGCGTTTTTAATGAGAGATTTCCCGATCGCCCCGTTTCGAGGACTTATTTGAGGGAGCTTCTTCGTGAGTTGGAAGCAACGGGTAGTATTAATGATGCGAAAAGATCTGGCAGACCACAAATTTCTGATGAGAAAAAAATTGATATACTGGCAGAAGTGATAGTTAATCCTACTTCTTCAACAACTCACGTTGCATATACCTGTAGAGTCAGTCGAAGTACAGTACACAGGGTGTTGAAAAAAAACAAATTTCATCCATACAAATTAAAAATGGTTCATCAACTATCAGACGACGACCCAGACCGAAGACTAGAATTTTGTGAAAATATGGAAACTAAAATTAACCAACAGCCAGACTATGTCGAAACAATTTGTTTCAGTGACGAAAGTACTTCCTATCTCAATGGAAATGTAAATACACAGAATGTGAGGTATTGGAGTGACGCAAATCCTCACCTGTTTCGTGAAACACATACCCAATTTCCCCAGAAGGTGAATGTTTGGGCAGGTATCCTGGAAAATCACATCGTAGGGCTCTTTTTTTCAATACTAATTTAACTGGTGAGGTTTATCTGGAGCTGTTGCAATAGAACCGTTAATCCTTGAAATTTTGGAAGATAATCCAGATGAATTCGGCAATTTGGGAATAACATTCCAATAGGATGGTGCTCCTCCACACTATGACGGTGCAGTAAGACGGTATTTGGATGAGGAGTATCGTGGTAGATGGATTGGACGACGAGGTTCAACAGAATAGCCAGCTCTATCACCGGAACTCACACGTTTGGATTTTTTTTTGTGGGGGTACCCTAAATCGAAGGCTTACGCCACTGAACCTGACGATATTGACGTTTTGAAACAACGTATTGTTGCAGAATGTGAGGATGTTTCCGCAGACACATTTGCGAAAGTACGAGAAGATTTTAAAAATAGGATATTTCACTCTCAGGAAGTAAATGGGGGTCACTTCGAGCAATTTCTTTAAGAAGATACCGATTCTTGAATCTGTAATGAATATCATACTGAATGGAATTTAAATTTTAATGTTTACTAATGAGCCATTAAAACTCCCATGAACACAAACAAAATTAGTATCATTGAATAGGTTTTCTTCGATACCTTTTAAAAGAGGTGTCGCTTGCCGTAGGGTTCCATTTAAAATTATTGGTCACAATGGCCTTGTGACGTCATCTTTGACGATTTCGTCATCTATCATCACTAGTAGGGAAGTTTACAACCTTTAATATTCAGTTTCCAAATTTCACTCGTTTATGTATAATCGTTCCAAAAATAAGAGGGAGGGGGACTTTTGAGAAGCACTGTACATTTGCACGGTTGGAGGCTTGGATAAATATTCATTTGTAATACCACTAGAGGTTAAATTATTCCCGGAAATTCTTTCGAACTCATGAATATTTTGATAATCATTTCCTAAAAATATTCATGAGCGAGAAAATATTTCCGGAAATAATTTAACCTCGTGTGGTATTCGATAAGGAAATTTCACACCAGATTTGGTTTGAAAATTAAATACTTTTAGAATTTATTTTTTGACTCTCAACAATGCCAATTTTTTTTCTTCGACAAGACACTCGCAAAACATAGAATGTTTTGATTGACTTGATTGTCTAGTTACCATGGCAACTAGGTAAAACCATAACCTAAAATGTACTTGAGTTCCGAATCTGTGAAGCGGCACGACGTGAAAAAAAATGTTTCGCTTCGGTCAAGAAAGAATTCGTTAGGAGATTCAGCACTCCCGCGAATACTAAGAAATCCAAGTCAAGCAAATGGAGGCAGTTTACAAACTTTTGCGAAGAAAAATCGTATGATTTTGAAAGAGCGGATATACTGGTGCTCATTCTTGAGGACTATGGGTTCAATATGCGTAAAAAGAACTCCGAAGGCTACAAGGAGAGTGTAGTAAAAGTTTTATGGAATTCCACAGCCAAGCAGTTGCAAGAATATTTTTTTAAAAGGTACAATCGCAAATTTAATCCAATTTCTGATATAGAATTTGAAAACGCAAGAACTGCAAATAATGCTAAGCGTCGGAAGTTACAAAAGGACCCAGCCAAGAGAAAGACAAGTTCATCCGCATCATCAACAGACGAGTTGAAAAAAATTATTGAGCTTTGTGATGAAAACACCCTGGAGGGATTGCAAAAAAGTTCTTCTACATCGATGCTCATGAATTGGCATGGAGAGGGAATGAAGGAGCTGCAGCATGCATAGAATATTCTGTGGAGGTAATTAATAATCAAGGAAAACCAATAGGTCGCATTGAATATAATCCAGTTTTCTCTAAAACTACCCAAGGCGGTTGAAAAAAAATGGCTGACAGTAAGTGGTTAGTACCAAATATACTCAATGAAGAAATATGCCTAGTTAGACTTTTGAAAAAGTTAACAAGCAACCGAGATCGCCTCATCAAAACCAACCGTTTATGTTTAACTCCCAATCCAAACTGACAGCACCCCAACTCCGAAAGTTGGTACAAGAACAAAATACTGGACAAAATACTGTCTCTTCCTGGTTCAAATCGGCGGCATCATCCATTGGAATTGACGTCAAAAAGGTCAAAATAACAGATCCTCTGCAAGAGCCACAGCTGTTTCAACTTTAGCCAAAACAGGAATTGGTCAACAGCAATTAATTAAAATCACAGGACATGGAAGTAGTCACTCAATAATATCATATCTGCAGATAGATTCGAGTCACTATCAGGAAATAATTGATGCAATGAGGTCTGTTTCAACTTCTGTAAAGTCAAGTCATGAAGCTGTGAAGCAAGAACGAGCCACCGCTTCCAATCAACCTCCTGCCATAGTTTATAATAATTGCGTTTTTCATATAAACAATAATTACAATAGTCAAAATGATACAAATAATTTATTATTATTATTATTTGAATATTTTGCCATTTTATAGCTACGTGAATTAAAAACTAAAAGCTGATTCTTTTTTTTTGACTACAACAAACAAAGAATAGTTGAGAATTCTCTATTTATTTGATTTTCATATAGGTTCATGAACAAATTTAGTTTGCGTCGCAGTTTCGGCACCAATAGATTCCTAGCCCATAAATTTTAATTTCTACCTATTGTAGTTGCATGAAATTACCAGTTTAGAATGAAACATTATATTATTCCATTTTATATCAACTTTGGGTTACTACAAGTGGTAGAAAATTATGATTTTATCAATTTTTCATAGCTAGGTATTATAATAGATGCAGTTTGGGCACCAATGGATTCTTAACTTATAAATTCTTAATTTCTACTTATTGTAGTTGCATGAAAATACCAGTTTAGAACGTAGCATATTATATTCTAATATTTTATATCAATTTTGGGTTACTACAAGTAATAGAAAATTATTATTTTATAAATTTTTCATATAGGTACATATATAGGTTTAGTGTGCTTTGCAGTTTCGGCGGCAATGGCTTCTCAGCCTATAAGATGTTGATTTCTAGTTATTGTGGTTGCACGGAAATACCATTTTACAATGTAGCATATTATATTCTTCAATTTTTCATCAACTTTGGGCTACTACAAGTGGTAGAAAATGACAAAATTGTTAGTTTTTTTAATAGGAACATGAACAGGTTTAGTTTCGTCACCAGTGGATTCTTAGCCTATAAATTGTTGATTTCTAGTTATTGTGGTTGCACGGAAATACCATTTTACAATGTAGCATATTATATTCTTTAATTTTTCATCAACTTTGGGCTACTCACAAGGTTAGAAAATTAAATTAGTTTTTTAATAGGACATAACAGTTTATTTCGTCACCTGGATTTTAGCCTATAATTTGTTAATTTCTACTTGTTGTAGTTGCATGGAAATAACATTTTAAGATTGAACATAGTTCATTTTTCAATTTTACATAAGTTTTGAGTAATTACAAGTGGTAGAAAATTACTTTTTTGCGTTTTTCTATACGCGCTTTATTGCATAGCGTTCATAACCAGCGTCAGCTAACATCATAGGGGGATGTGATCATCGTATTTTGACAGTACAAAACGTCAGCAAAAACTCGTGTTTTGTAGTAAAAAAAAAATTGTGCAGTCAAAACGAACGCAAACTTTTTTGTTTTAAAAATGTATCGATTTCAAAAATATGCATAAAATTGTCTGATGTAATGATGAATAATCGTACTATGTCTTTTTTACCCGCATTAATAGAAGATTGTGGTTTATTTCTAAAGGAAGGAAATTTGTTTCGAATTGTTCAGGAATATTTGCTCCTAAACTACTCAAAATTGAAAATGCTGAATGGAAAAATGGTGAATAAAATAGTGTCTGAACATTATATATATTTTATTAGACATTGATATTCAATTCATTCAATTCCAGCTTTAACGCCTTTAAGAAGAAAGGAGGTGTCCGAAGAATATAGAAAACATATTAACTATGTAATTGAAATGTATCCAAATTAAATGAAGAAAAAAAAACCAGCATTGTAACTGTCATTAAAACGTCAAGATAATTCCGATTTAATTCGCTGTTGGGTACCCAAGAGAAAAAAATTTCCTCTAATATACATACGTGGCTATGGTGATCTGTAAAAAAAACAATTTGATTGGTTAAAAATTACTGGTGTGGAATTTTCACTATAATGCATGGTAGCTCCTCTATCGGATTACTTTTACAAGACAATTTGAACGCCCACCTTAATCAGTGATACAGACTCTGCCATAGGACTGTTTCATTTCGACAAAACACAGGTGCAGAAGTTTATCGAGTTCGATTGTTATTATGTGAAACAACCCCGTACTACGGCTCTGCCCCACTCACGAGCTCTACCCCAACGAGCTTCGCGTTATCGCTAATCTATATTTCATGAGCAGGAATAAATGCTTAGCTGTCGTCTGTCCCTTTGTAGATGACTCAGATGAAATTTCCGATAGTCATAAAGAAAACAGTTATTCTGGTGCTCGAAGTTCGAGGTCGAAAGGTCAATGGGATTCACAAATATTACCATTATAGGTCTTTGGGATTCAAATCGAAACAGCGAATTATTCATCTTCATTCATTTCCCACTGAATATATTATTATTAGTAAAAACAGTTTGATATAATTCAGTAACAAAAATATTAGGGATGCAAATTGAAGAACATTAATTCATTCTGATTGATCATATTGAATACCACCATATAAAAATATCTGAGAATGTTTTTTTACCAAGCTATTATCAACTTGCTTCCTTGTTTGTCTGTCTGTTACAAATTTTGCAATCGATTTTAAACTAACTTCCCTATGCGGTAAAGACTTGAAACTTTGAACATAGCTCGGAACTGGATGATCAACTAACTTTCTTGTCTGTTTGTGTGTCTGTCTTCTTGTCGGTCTTCTTTTATGTCTTCTTGTGTGTCTTATTGTCTGTCTGCCTATACGGTACAAAGGTTGCAATCGATTTTAAAATAACTTCCCGAGGCGCAAAAGACTTAAAACTGCGAACATAGCTCAAAATTGGACAATACAATTTTAACTCGTTTTGTTTGTCTGTCTTCTCGTATGTCGTACAGTACAAAGTTTGCTACTGACTTCCCGAGGAGGTAGAGATTCGAAACTTTGAACATAGCTCAGAACTGGATGATATATCAACCCGCTTCCTCATCTGTCTGTTTGTCTGTCTCCTTGTCCGTCCTGTCGTGTGTCTGTCTGGTCAGTACAAATTTTGCAATCGATTTTGAATTAACTTCCCGAAGTGCTAAACACTTGAAACTTTGAATGTAGCTCAGAACTGCATAACAATGCAATATTTACTCGCTTTCTTGTATATTTTTTTTGTATCTTCTTGTCCGTCTGTCTGTTTATACAAATTGCACATTCTGAATGTCTGAATACTGTGGGCAGGTCTTTGATCCACGATGGAACCCTGAGGAAGTGACTTTAAAATGTTCTGAATATCTTCCTTGATGCCGAATGATCAGAAACCCGTTTTCTAAATAATGTTTCTTTAGTCTCAGAAAATTATTTGTCGATCCATATTTATTCAACTACACCAGTAGTACGTCGTGATCTACTTCACTACTTCGTGCTATGCAAAAGATTTTTTTTAATAAAATTTGACGACGCCACTGGATTTGTGATGCTTTCAAATGGGTGTAACTAAACTTTCACGATGAAATTATAATTTTCAACAGAAATATGGCATAAGTAAAATTCATATGACTTTATCAAAATATTTCGAGTTGTCGTCATATAAATCATAATCTTGTTGAAAATATCGTTTAAAATGCTCTTTCAGGTCGTTAGCAGTCGAGTTTGTAAGCAGCAGTTATTCTAAATGGCGTCGAATTATGTTTCTTTCAAACGTAACTCCATAGTATAGGAGATAGTTATGTCCATCAGAACATTGCAGTTTTTTGCCAAAGGAATTAAATGTACATATTTACATCAAATAGTAATCAATATTCAATAATAACCAATATTGATAACATTAAGGAACTACAAAAAAGAATGGATTGAAATGGGAGTGCCTACACATTAATTTTCGAAATTTTCAACCAAATTCCGATTTAATTCGATACATTTAATCTACCATTTTCTAGTGCTAACTAACCATAAGATTCGATCAACATTCGATCATTGGTTTGGGGTAATATCTGTGCAAGCCTGTCTTATTCTTTCACGCAGTTCCTCTTTGGTGGTTGACTGTTATTCCCAATATTAATCTTGGTTTCATTCAAACATGCTTGGGATACCACATTTCAAAAATATTATTTCTATTAGGAGGCTCTGTAACTTCAGTTGCTATAGAGATGACAAGTCATAAGATCGATAGACGAAAAGACACAAATTTGTCAATGTTAATAGTGATATAAACTTCACTACACTAATAAAGAAGTATGGCTGATAATTTGACTTTGCAGGAGAAAATTGAAATAGTAAGACTTCGTGGTAACAACGACAGATCCGAAAGGGATGTATGTAGAATTTTCAATAACATGCATCCGTACCGTCGAAATATTAGCAGAGCTACAGTTGGCCGAATGATCCAAATTTTCAATCAGTATGGAGCTGTTTGTAAACATATTCTGAGGAATAGTAATATCGTACAGAGACAGAGACGAAATAATTCTGAACGAATTCGAAATTATTTTAATAATAATCCGAAAACAAGTGTGAGAATTGCAAGTTTGGACATTAACTTACCGCGCGAAACAATAAGGAGAAATCTTAGGTAATATAATAAGATGAAGCCCTTTAAACCAAAGTTTCTTCACACCTCAGAAGAAGGCGATAATGAAAAGAGGATGGAGTATAGTTTATGGGCTCAAGGAGAATATCTAAATAACAGGAATTTTCTGAAAAAAATTTTGTTCAGTGACGAGGCAACAATCACAACCAATGGAACAGTTAATTCTCAAAATACAAGGTACTGGACGGAAGAAAATCCACATTGGATAATCAATTGCAGAAGACAGAACTCACAAAAAGTAAATGTTTGGTGTGGAATATTACATACCAAAATAATTGGCCCCTTTTTTTTTAAAGCAATTTGAATGGTCAACATTTTTTTAATTTTTTGAAAAACGAATTTTCCAACGATATGGATGAACTTCCACTGGCAGAAGAGGCTCATCTTCTATTTCAATTAGATGGCTGTTCCATCCACAATAGCAGGATTGTGAGAGATTGGTTGGAAGAAAATTTTCCTAATCGGTGGATAGGGCGAAATAGTGCATCGATCGAGTTTCTCCCCAGATCCCCGGACTTGACTCCATTGGATTTTTTTTATGGGGCTTCGTTAAAATAAAAATTACGAAACTCGCCCAACGAGCAAAGAGGAACTGCGTGAAAGAATAGGACAGGCTTGCAGAGATGTCACCCCCAACCAATTATCGAATGTTATGGTTAACATTAGAAAACGATACGTTAAATGTATCGAATTGAATGGAGATTTGGTTGAACAGTCCGAAATTTAATGTGTAGGCACTGTCATATCATCATCATCATATCATGTGGCATTACAATTCGGCCGACTGGGAAGGTCTTCGTATGTTTTTCTCAGCGTTTCCATGGAAGAGAGTTTGTTTCTCTTCAGTAGATCCAACTCGATGTGCTGAGACAATTTCTGAAATCATCATGTTGGGGATGCAAACTTACATACCGAATACCGAAAGAAGAACATCATCCGATAAGACCTGGTTTAACAGAAACTGCTCTAGAGCTGTGGCTTCCAAACAGGCAGCATACCATCGATGGCTAAAAAATCCGGGCCCTGAGACCAGAGCAGCATATGTCGAGGCTAGAGGCATATGTAAAGAGACAATAGAATGCTCAAAAGATGCCCACAAAGCCAAAATAAGATCAAAACTTGCTGAATGTCCTAACGGATCCCGTTCATTTTGGTCTTTCGCCAAAGCTGTGGGAAGAAATTTCACTTCCAGCTCATTTCCTCCCCTAACCAAAGAAGATGGAACACTAGCAACGACTGCCCAGGAAAAAGCCAATATCTTTGCGCACCTATTTGCTGGAAATTCCACTCTGGATTCATCGGGAAAACAACCCCCGAACATTACACCTATTGACAGTCACATGCCCGAGATCACCTTTCGCCAACGTACTATCAGAAAGATTTTCGGGATCACCCCCAAAGACTATCAGACCACTCTTACAATTTGGGGGTATTTCCGTCCAATTGGAAAATTGCAAGAGTACAGCCAGTCCCTAAAAAAGGCAAAAGGCCCTACCTAGCAACTACAGACCTATCGCACTGCTATCTATTATTTCAAAGGTCATGGAAAAAGCCATCAACATCGAGCTCATGAAATATCTGGAAGACTCAGGAATTGTCAACGATAGGCAATATGGCTTCCGCCATCAGAGATCAACTGGTGACCTGCTCGCTTACGTCTCACATATATGGCAGCTATCTATTGAAAAGCATGGAGAAACTTTAGCTGTGGCATTAGATATCTCCAAGGCGTTCGATCGAGTTTGGCACCAGGGACTCCTCGCCAAGCTTCCGTCTTATGGCTTGCCCCCTCAGCTGTGTTCTCTGCTTGCTAGTTTTCTCTCAAACAGGTCTCTCCATGTAGTGGTCGATGGAGTTTCATCTGACACTGTACTCATAAATGCTGGTGTTCCGCAAGGATCCATTCTCGCACCAACACTATTTCTACTTCACATCAACGACCTGTTGAAAGCAACTTCATGTCCAGTACACAGCTTTGCCGATGATAGTACCCTCCATACCGCTTTCTCTTCCAGGGCCCCTATATCAGCCCGTGAAACCAGAAATAAACGAGGAAGAAATGTTAATAATATAAATATGGACTTGGCAACAATTCTCGAATGGGGATCTAATAACTTGGTAGAATTCAATGCAAACAAAACACAAGCATATCTTTTCTCTAGAAAAGCCGATCTCACTGTGCCTAACATAACTTTGTCAGGAGTAACCATACCACTAAAGCCATCCATATCGATGCTTGGTATTACTATCAGCAATAACCTTTCCTGGGAAAATCACGTGAGGTCCATTGCCAAAAGTGCATCCCAAAAACTTGGTTTTCTGTTTCGTGCCAAGAGCTATTTCACCCCCACTCAGCTGCTTATGATCTATAAGGCACAGATCCGACCTGTCCTGGAATACTGTGATTTATTTGACAACTATTTGAATTATTTCGATATTGATATGAATATTTTATTTATGCTATATTTCTGTTAAAAAAATTATTTTATCTGAAATTTGTGGTTTTTTGACCTTGAAAAAAATTCGAAGTAGGCCGTGAAATTTTAATTTTCATTTCGAATTTATGGCATTCAACTAGAACTATTGATGCTCTATCTACTGAAAAAAAAACTTCTGAATCGGTTAATAAATAACAGTTTTAGAGAGGTGGCCCGCTTTCAAATGGATCACTCTGTATAATTGGAAAAAGTTAAAAGATTGGTATCAATGTATTTATTTCTAAGAAAGCCATGCGCTGTTTGAGTGTAATATATTTTTGGACTGATATAAACTGAAATATATAATTTGGTCTATTAATTTTGCTTGTGCACACCTTATCGATATAGGCCTATAGTTTTCAATGAGCAATTTGTTTCCAAATTTTAAAATTGTAGTAACTATAGCTGTTTTCGATTGGGTTAGAAACACACTTGTTGTTGAACTAAGATTGAAAATATGTATCAGCGGTTACCACAACTCAACACTACAAGCTTTAATAACATAAGTCTTTCCACGAAGCTGCCAATATTAGGGGCCACACTCAAAGAACTCAAATATCCTGATATACTATGCATATGTGAACATTGGATGAATAAAGTACAAAGTGAAGTAACTTGTAGCGACGGATATGAAAATGTAAGTATCTTCTGTAGAAAATGACATGTTCACGGTGGAGTCGCAATATATGCAAACAGTAAAATAAGTGGAAATTGCGAAGAAATTAATGTTAGAAAGTTTTGTATAGAACTCGATTTCGAGATTGTTGCTGTGTCTATTGATGAACACTTATGTGTTGCTTGCATATACAGATCTCCAGATGCATCTACTGATTTTTTTTTTCTAAATCTATTCACATCATTATTAGAAATTAGTGAAAGGAGCAAATATCAATAATCCGGTCAATCTAGACATTTGAAGGTACATAAATTTACAGCAAGCTGAAAGTGCGTTTTAATTGTTTAAAACATACTTAAAAATAACACCTGAAAGTTCCTCATCATTCCGGTGCCTGGAAAAAATTTTATTCGAGGTCAAAGGTCAAAAATCTCGAAAAAAATTGTTTTTTTGCGATTGCCAGCAAAACGGTAAGTTTTATCATAAAATTGTTTCCGACAAAAATTGTAGATCATAAAATTTTCTATAAAAAATGTACCAATAGTTTTTTATCTTAGAGCCACCATTTCTGAGATATAACGAGTCAAATAATTGTAAAAGTTGTAAACGACATAATATGCACACGTTTCCACGCCACCTATGAGGTAGTGTACTTAGCGCGTTTTTTTTTAACGTGGTTTCCCCAGTAGGCCTATTCCACATGTCTGTTGTGATTCTGTTTAATTGAAAACTTGCATAGTAAAATATATTAGCAAGGGTTGGAGATGACAAAAGCGATTGAAATTAAAAAAATGTAGAAATTTATTCATCTGATTCATAACCTTCAAATACTTCTTCTTGTTGTTCTTCTTCTTCTTCTTCTTGATCTTCGTTTTGTTCGTTTTCTTCATCCTGGGTGTAAGTAAATTGCGTCAATAGCGATGTATCGCATGTTTCCTCGTTGGTATCAAACGAATCCTCCACTATTGGTGATTCAGCATTAGAACATGACTGGCCTTGACAATGTGTACATGCCAGAGAACACAACAGTCCAACTTTTTTACAGCCACATTTAGCGTTGCATCCCTTTTTACAGTTGCAAAAAATTGTGTTCAGCAGGTTTTCCGGCGCAGGTGGGAGTAAAGTCTGAATAGGTTCTAATGTATTGTCGACCAACTTCCAACCCAAGTCTTTTGGGTCTAGTTGATAACCAAGCCACACTTGAACTTGGTAGTATACCCGGAAAAGATGTTGGTGAGCAGCAACTGAGGTTGGAAGAAGACAAGCTAATTGCACCTGTTTCTTATTTTTAGTGTTTTTAACGAAACATGCTCTTCATTCAATTCCTTGCCGCAAAAGAAACATAGATTTTTAAAACAATCACTTAAACGTGATCTTGTACGAGGAGGATTTACTGTTGATGTACTGGCTTCATGCTCTTCGCGTTGTCTTTTAGCTGCAGCAATAGAACACTTTGGAGTATAATTTTTACGACAATCTTCATGTACTGTCACAGATTTCTGATTTTTTAGATATTCTGAAAACTCATCTGCTCTTTCGATACTTGCATTGATTAATGTCTTCATACCACGTTCAACAGTTAAAATTTTACCTTCAGTTGAAAGTTTCTTACAAATAAAACAATATTCTGACATTTTTATTATAAAACTCAAAACAGCACGAAATAGGTTAGATCAAACACGTGTTTTCACTACGGCGTGGCGCTCAAGACTAACGGTATTTCGTATTTCATTTATTGGGCATTCTGACACAAAGCAGGTATACGACCCTAGCATCGCACACAATTGAACAGGGAGACAGATGTTGTCTCAAGGTTACACTAGCGTATAAATTAAGGGACTAGATTTCATTCTACTTAAAATTCTCATAGTTATACTTATGTATACCGATTGAAAAATATTTTTAGTTATATTACAGATTCAGTACTTATGCATATTATGACGATTACAACTTTTACAATTATTTGACTCGTTATATCTCAGAAACGGTGGTTCTAAGAAAAAAAAGTATCGGTACATTTTTTATAGAGAATTTCATGATCTACAATTTATATCTGAAATAATTTTATGATAAAACCTACCGTTTTGCTGAAAATTGCGAAAACCCAATTTTTTTCAAGATTTTTGACCTTTGACCTCGAATAAATTTTTTTCCAGGCACCGGAATGATGAGAAACTTTCAGATGTTATTTTTAAGTATGTTTTAAACAATTACACACACTTTCAGCTTGCTGTGAATTTATGTACCTTTACTCTTCTTTTTTAGTCTAATTTGACCGGATTACAAGTAATAATGGGAGACCTAAATATGGACAAACTAAATGCAAGATAAAAACGGCAAAGAGTTAAATTATATATTATAATCCTTTAGTCTGAAGTCTCTAATAAATGAGCCCTTGCGAATAGACAGAAGAAATGACTTCAATTCTTGTACCGCAATTGACTATGTTGTTACAAACGAGGGGATAAAAGAGGAATGTGAAGTTTTTGAGCCCCATATAAGCGATCACAAAGCACAAATATTGGAAATTGAACTCCCCTATACAAGCAAAATAGATGAAGTGAAGAATGAAAAAGTCATCGGAACTTTCTCAGAACAAAACATGTCAAGTTTTCAATATTATTTATTTAAGACAATTCGCTATATCTGTGCTTAAGTGATAATAGTGATGACTACTTTCGATTGTTTATGGAACATTTCGAATGGGCTCTAGATGTAAGCTACCCAAAACAAAAAACTATTTTAAATAAAAAAACTAAAAAACACGCTTTTATAGAAAACCAGACTAAAAAAATAGAAAATAAGAATTTAAAAAAAAAAAAAATAGAAATAAAAATTTCACGGCCCACTTCGAATTTTTTTCAAGGTCAAAAATCCAAAAAACATACTAGCGATTTTTTTAAATAAAATTTGACGACGCCACTGGATTTGTGATGATTTCAAATGGGTGTTCCAAAATTTCACGATAAAATAATTTTTTTTAACAGAAATATAGCACAAATAAAATATTCATATCAATATCGAAATAATTCAAATAGTTGTCATATAAATCACAATTTTGTAAATAATATGGTTTTCAATACTCCTTCAGAACATAGCAACTCTATGTGGAATATGTAATGTCTCTTAGAACACTGCAGTTTGTTGTCAAAGAATAGAAATGCACATCTTTACATCCAATAATATAAGTACCAATATTAATAACATAAATGAACTACTACAAAATAATGTATTGACATGACAGTGCCTACACATTGAATTTCGGACTGTTCAACCAAATCTCCATTCAATTCGATACATTTAACGTATCGTTTTCTAATGTTAACCATAACATTCGATAATTGGTTGGGGGTGATATCTCTGCAAGCTTGTCCTATTCTTTCACGCAGTTCCTCTTTGCTCGTTGGGCGAGTTTTGTAAACTTTTTTCTTAACGGAGCCCCATAAAAAAATCCAATGGAGTCAAGTCCGGGGATCTGGGGGGAAACTCGATCAATGCACTATTTCGCCCTATCCACCGATTAGGAAAATTTTCTTCCAACCAATCTCTCACAATCCTGCTATTGTGGATGGAACAGCCATCTGAGTGGAAGTTCATCCATATCGTAAAAAAATTAGTTTTTCAAAAAATTCTAAAAATTTTGACATTCAAATTGCTTTAAAAAAAAGGGGCCAAATATTTTGGTATGTAATATTCCACACCAAACATTTATTTTTTGTGAATACTGTCTTCTGCAATTGATTATCCAATGTGGATTTTCTTCCGTCCAATACCTTGTATTTTGAGAATTAACTGTTCCATTAGTTGTGATTGTTGCCTCGTCACTGAACAAATTTTTTTCAGAAAATTCCTGTTATTTAGATATTCTCCTTGAGCCCATAAACTATACTCCATCCTCTTTTCATTATCGCCTTCTTCTAAGGTGTGAAAAAACTTTGGTTTCAAGGGCTTCATCTTATTATATTTCCTAAGATTTCTCCTTATTGTTTCGCGCGGTAAGTTAATGTCCAAACTTGCAATTCTCACACTTGTTTTCGGATTATTATTAAAATAATTTCGAATTCGTTCAGAATTATTTCGTCTCTGTCTCTATACAATATTACTATTCTTCAGAATATGTTTACAAACAGCTCCATACTGATTAAAAATTTGGATTATTCGGCCAACTGTAGCTCTGCTAATATTTCGACGGTACGGATGCATTTTATTGAAAATTCTACATACATCCCTTTCGGATCTGCCGTTGTTACCACGAAGTCTTACTATTTCACGTGGGGTGCATGGTATCGCCACGGCCAACAATTACCTGTGATCTGAGACATTTATTACTATACTGCCCTAGGTGTGTAATGTACTTTATAATTATTGATACCATGCACCCCACGCTTTTTTTTAAATAAAATAAATTTTTTTCTGGTTTTCTATTTTTTTGGTCTGGTTTTTTTTTAAATCGTGTTTTTTAGTTTTTTTAAACCATTATTTATTTCCTACTTTTTAGTGTGGTTTATTTATAAAAGCGTGTTTTTTTAGTTTTTTGAACTATTATTTTTTTGCAAATTGAAAAATATCTTATCAAATTAGGTAATCATAATCTCCGACCCCAAAAACCCCCACATACCAATTTTGAATAGAATCAGACCATAATCACAAAACTCGGCCGCCATCTTGAATTTTCACGAAAGAATCATAATATTCGACCCCAAAAACCCCCACATACCAATTTTGAATAGAATCAGACCATAATCACAAAATTCGGCCGCCATTTTAAAGCCGCCAATTCGAATTTTCCAATTATTACGGAAGAATCATAATATTCGACCCCAAAAACCCCCACATACCAAGTTTGAATAGAATCATATCATAATCACAAAACTCGGCCGCCATTTTGAACCCGCCATCCTGAATTTTTCAATTTTTACAAAAGAATCATGATATTCGACCCCAAAAACCCCCACATACCAATTTTGAATAGAATCAGACCATAACCACAAAACTCGTCCACCATTTTGGAGCCGCCATCTTGAATTTTCATATTTCGTCATAATCTTCGACCACGAAAACCCTCAGATACCAATTTTGAAGTGAATCGGACCATAATCACAAAACTCGTTTGTAATATTGGAGCCGCCATTTTGTTTTTTTCTCAAACAAAAATTTCCTAATGCATTGTCACCGGAATAATGTACACCTGCCAAATTTCAAATCATTCGGACGTCTGGAAGTGGGTCAAAATCGCGCCCAAAGGAGTCGGTTACAAACAAACAAACAAACATACAAGTGAATCTAATATAAAGCGTGTAAAAACTAACATAAAAAAAACGACTAAAAGATTCAAAAAGAAATTGATGATCTCAAGTTTCTTTATTATATATCACATACTTCAGAAGATCCAGTCTTGATAGATTCCTATGAAAAACACAAGGAGAACATTGATAAAAGAGTAAATGAATTGAAAAAGGTAGATAACATTAACAGAATAGATACTGCATGGAACAAAAGCAAAGAACTGTGGAGAATAGTCAATGACAGGCTAGGGAAGAAAACATAAAATCAATCTGATGTATAATAATAGTGTAATAAGTGATAATACTGAAATCAGTAATTTATTATACCTAAATTATTTCACAACATCTGTACATGAAAAACTAGATACATATTTCGGAAATAACAAATCCCTGGCATGCTCAATACCAAAACAAACTGAACATACAATTTTTGTTGAACCTGTTACAAACACAGAGGTAATCCAAATAATAAACAATTTAAACAACCAAAACTCACTGGGCATGGACGAAATCTCTATCAAACTATTGAAGTTTTGCAAAATGCACTATAAGAATCCATTGCCTTCCTTTTAAACAAATCTATAGAGTAAGCACAGTTTCCGGATGATCTAAAATTTGTCAAAGTGATCCCAGGATATGAAAAAAATCATCCACAAACAGCCGAAAACTATAGACCCATAGTACTACTCAGTCATCTTTCCAAACTAACTCAAAAAGGCATTGCATATAGGTTATACAATTTTCCTGAAAAATACAGTATTCTATCCCCTCTAGATACAGGAAGGAATCTAACTGCAGCCTAACTGCAGCCTTCGACTGCGTAAATCATTAATATCTCCTTAACAAACTATCAACTCTTGGGATCAGGGGGGAAGTGGATAGATTCATATATATATATATATATATATATATATGAATTGCATCAGATTATTGATAGTGACATCTATAATCTGTGCGGTGAAGCTTAAACCTAATATCGTGGAATTTTAAAATCACGAGATTTCGTGCACTTTAACAGGTCACCAACAAATCTGTCAGATAGGCCTACCCACGATATCAATAGTCTTCTCATGAGTTTAACGCAAACATCGATAACGAGAATGACAGATTTGTTGGTGACCTGTTAAAGTGCACGAAATCTCGTGATTTTAAAATTCCACGATATTAGGTTTAAGCTTCACCGCACAGATTATAGATGTCACTATCAATAATCTGATGCAATTCACATGTTTGTATTGGCCTAAGGCTATGAACCAACGAGAAATCTGATGCGAATTTGAGAGGGACCACAAGCCGTCCTGATGATTGGGAAACCATGAAACAGGCTGTAGACGGATGGTGTGTCTTTTTGGATTCGTAACAGATTTCTCTCATTCTCGATATATATATATATATATATATATATATATATATATATATATATATATATATATATATATATATATATATATATATAACTTAGTGTGTCTATAAAAGAGGTATTGTCAACCGAAAAATCTGACGATATTGATGTGCCTCAAGGTTCTGTATTGGGGCCACTTCTAAAAACAGAATCATCAATATCGGACATTGAAAAAAGTATACGTGCCGATTCGAGAACTTTCCTTTTTTTTCATCAGTTAAAAAGGAGTACCATGGACTGGAATCAAGGAAAAAAATAATTGATAACAAGTGATATCGGACAATGAAATAAACCTCAACAGTGTCACACCTAACGGTGAAAAGGAATGAGTTAGTATAGTTTTCCCAATATCAATTGCAGAAGCATAAAAAAGTCTTGCGGCGAAATCCTGTGAGCAGCAGTGGCGGAGATTACTCATTTTATTTAGATATTTTAATATTTTAAAAATACTTCATAAATAATGAAAAATGAAAAAAAATTCAAGACAAGCTTTTATTTATACAAATACATTGAGGAAGAAAAATAATTTATTTCTCTCAAAACTAGACTATCACAAAACGTATTTCGATCGGCACACACCAAGACCACAGACGCTACTGGTTTTCAATCTTTCAGAGCTATTAAAACCCAAATATAACGAGTGATTTATGACTTCCAATCGCCTAGACACACCTGCTAGCATTGATGTCCGACTTGAGTGGCCCAGACGAATCGGTTGTAAAACAGACAGCCGTCACTCAAGTCCACGTTGACCAGCGGGCTCTTTGTGCCGACGGAAACTATATACAAGTAGTACAGATTATTTTTCGTTCCGTTTCTTCGCATATACGCTCGTGTTAGTGAAGTGAGTTTTTATTTGCTCCCTATAGAAACAGCTTCTGCAATTTATATCGGATGGACTATATCTAGGCCCACTAGAACTTCCTAAAATCTGTCTTGGACGTACAGAAATAAAAATTGTGGTAAATCAACCCTCCAATTATATTATATGTGTTGATTTTCTGTGTACATGAAATATTGTTTCCGCTTCATGGAAATGTTTCTCAGATTGGTGGATATTTTAATATGAAATATACGCGTACACAACCATCTCGACATAGCAATGATGTATCAGGATCCCGGTTTAATGTTTCACCTTGCTCAATTCCCTAAGCTCCAAGCCGCTGGACGTATTACTGAAACATGCATGTACTTACCACGATTCCTTTCATATATGGAATATTTACGACAAAGACCTTATTAATTCGTGAGGCAAACACAGAGGCTTTAACCAGTTCTACTATGGGGGATTTATTGGCTTTGTAACTCTACAACACAAAATGAAACTTTTAACGAGTGTCGTTTCAACAACGTATCGCATTTAATTGGGCAGTTGATGGTGTGCATGGGCAATAGGGGGTTGTCAAAAAATACATGAAGAAATAATAATTATTCAGAAATACGATATGCTTTTCTAATATCTACTAAGGCGTAGAACTGTTACATTTTTATTACAAGATTTCATTTAGTTTCACTTGTTAGTTCGTTTGTTAGTTTGGGTCAAATCTTGCAAGTGAATTTTGACCGACTTCTAGTCTAGTCTAGTCCGATTGATTTGAAATTTGACAGGTGTTCATAATTCCGGTGACAATGCATTATGGAGTTTCTGTTAGAGAAAAAATAGAATGGCGGCTCCAAGATGGCGAACGAGATTTGTAATTATGGTCCGATTTGATTCAAAATTGGTATGTGGGGATTTTCGGGGTCGGAGATTATGAATTTTCATGATGGCGGACGAGTTTTGGGATTATGGTCAGATTCCATTCAAAATTGGTGTGTGAGAGTTTTCGGTGTCGGATATCATGATTTCTTTCAGCTCAAAACCTACAGGAAAGGGACCTTATAATAACGATGCTATATTAGATATGAACAGATTGAGGCAAACTAACTAAAAATCAAAACATAAAAAAACATCAAATAATTAATAAATAACTTTTTTAAAGACAAGCTTTCATTCAAGCCGTGTACTAAAACGTATAAAATAAGTTTATGTCATCGCTGACATTTTTTGTTGAATTATTTGGTTTCAAAAAGATTGTCGCGCAAATTGTAATACAATTAATACTTCGACAAGTTGTTACTTACCAACCAAGCATTGTCCAATGAAATTAATTGGTACCTACTTTTATAAACAGGGTATTTGTGATGAAATAATTCAACAAAAAATAATTAAATAATTGTCAGCGATGACTTAAACTTATTTTATACGTTTTAGTACACGGCTTGAATGAAAGCTCGTCTTTGAAAAGTTTTTTCAATAGGTATTTTATTTATTTTACAAATTCCGACTCATGATAGATATATTATTGGATTCACGTTCAACCCCAAATACAATCCCATTCAACAATATTTTCTTTTTCTCAACGTGCTGATCTATCTTTAGTTTTAATTCTCTATGAAACTAACTTTAATAATCATTTGTGTCAGGAATTCTGTCTGAATGTTTTTCAAACTCATTGTATATGCTAATACTTCTTGCTTCTTGCTTATCATTCGATCATTGAGAGCGCCATTATAAATTTCATTCATTCCAGGGCCTACTAGGGTTGCAGATGAACTGCTAATTTCTCTGAATAACCAAGGGTATTACTCTCAAGGGTATGCAGATGACTTGGTCATTCTCATCAAAGGAAATAATACTCGAATAACCTCAGAGCTAATGCAAAATGCATTGAGGATAGTAGAGGAATGGTGCAACAGAGAGAGCATAAGGGCAAAACCGAACAAAACAACACTGATTCCCTTCACCCGGACGGAGAAGAAACATGGGAGATCTCATACCTCCCAGACTATTCGGCGAAACATTACAAGTAGTAGAGCGAGTGAAATATCTAAGGCTGATTCTTGACAAGAAACTAACCTGGAACCCGCATCTTCAACATGTAACCAACAAAAGCAAGAAAACCTTCATGATGTACAGGAGAGCTTTTGAAAAACCTGGGGGCTCAAACCGAAAGCCATGCACTGGCTCTACACAGCAGTAATAAGACCCAGAGTAACTTATGACTCATGGCCAAAAACAAATCAAAGACAGACAGAAACCAACCTTAGGAAAATCCAGAGGCTTGCCTGTTTCTGCATCACGGGTGTAATTAATAGCACTCCAACAGCTGCGATGGAAATCATCCTGAACCTCGAACTCCTCGACTCACATGTTATTGGAGAGGCCAGGATGAGTGCAGACTGAAACAAACGAAAAACTGGAGAATCCGAACAATTGGATACACCAGAATCACTCATGTAATCAATATCGACGAACTATATATGATTTCAGACTACATGCAACCACTATACTCATTCGATAAACCATTCAAAATTTGAATTGACGGTTCCGGATGGGCCCCGAGTATAAAATCACAATCAACTGCGGATATAGTCTGGTATACAGCCGGCTCAAAGTCAGTTGAAGGAACGGGAGAAGGAATACATGGGGTACGGCCAATAAGGGATTACATAATACCACTTGGCAAATGCTCCACGATATTCCAAGCTGGAACATATCCTATTATGGTATGAATTCAGCAGAATCTTGAAAATGGTTATGGGAAAAGGACTAAAACCATACTCTAATCAAAAACACACAAACATAACAAACTCAAAACCGACACTCAAAAACACCCAAATCTCTCTAAAAATAAAACACAAATCACCCCACAAATAAAACCAACAACACTCAAACAAAACTCAAATTAAAATTCACACCCCCTACCAGGTTTTTTACTCTACTTTTCCTGGGAATCTACGCATACATAGAACACACAACGAAACCACTACAAACCTCGGCATAAACGCAAGTAGGTGGCTGAGTAAACCCACCCCAAACAAACATGACCGAAACTTCATGCTCAGAGAACAGCGTCAAAATCTGCTGGGAGGGGCACATCCCTCGCTTGTTCGTAGGGAGCAGCCCATCTTTGGGCCGAAACGTCGTCTGGATGGCTTACTGAGGCCGTCCGGGGGCGACTCGGCTCTCTCCGGACTGCGGGTTGTGCAAACATCTCGTAAGCTGTAAATTGTATATTTTATGTATATACAGTGCTCGTCTAGAGTCCGTTCCCCCCTACTAACTTTTGAACCACCTGGTTTATCGCAACGAAATTTGGAGGGGTTGAATAAGAGATAAAAACCTACTTTCTCATGGAAAAATCACAACTAAAAATTTTAAAATGGCGGCTGAGCGCCTTCAATATTTTTTTTTAAATATAATCTGTTCATAATTTCACAGTTTTCTTTTGTACACTTTACTCCTAAATTCAATTGTTTTCGAAATATCAACGTTTGAAAAGTGACATTCCGGTTTAAAATGAAGTATGAATTTTGGTCACTTCCGGTAAAACATTTTGCTAACTAAACGTTGTTATTGATTTGTAGTTATATCTATTAATGAATTCGACTAATAAGAGGCGTAAAGAGAGTTTATTAAGGATAAACAGAAAATCTCGAATCCTGTAAATTCACAATCAAAACAAATTAGTTAGCTAAAAAAATTATATTTTTATTTTCGAAAAACACTTTTATTTAACCCCGGCAATTATTTCATTAAGTGTTCAATGTGGCCCCCTCCTAAATCTTGATAATAAAGTGTCCTATTATAAATAGCTCCTCTCACGTTGATGTTCTTCACATGTATCTATTATTCTGCGTTCCAACTCTTCTATTGTTTGGCATTCAGTGGCTTAGATTTTTGACTTCAGATACCACAAGAGGAAAAAATCTAGAAGTGTAAGGTCCGGAGATCATGGTGGCCATTCTGTACCGAGGAATCCTCTAGCCATGCGATCGGAATGGGGAGGTGCCCATCCTGCTGAAATATGATATTTTGGGTGATTATGGGATCTACAGAGGGTACGATTTTCACGATTTCCAAACTCTTCCTGATTGTTTAATACAATTTGTTTGTTGACTTTTCCATCAAGAAACAACGTGCATTCGTCTGCAAAACGTACACGTTTTAGGAAGCCCCGTTCTCCTTCAATTGTTCTTGTTAACCACTCACAAAATTCAACCATCGGGTCTGGATCATCCTCCGTGAGAGCATGCAGGATTTTCATTTTATAGGGATGAATTTATTCTTTTTTTAGGACTCTTTGGACACTTTTTGAACTTACTCCACAGGGTTCAGTAACTGCAGATGTCGACTGAGTCGGATTGATTACCATTTCAGCAACAATTTCTACTTGTTTTCTTCGGAAAGAGGCGGTCTTCCTGATCTTGGAGCATCTTTCAGCATACCAGTTGCTTAGAGCTTATTTAAAAGTTTGCGCAAATATGACTTCGAAATAGGATTTTCGGGAAGTCTATCATTAAACATACGGACTGCTGGATGATAATTTCTTCCAGCTTCTCCGAATATCAAAACTACTTCAAATTTATCGTCTAAAGTACGAGCCATGATCACACTTTTCATACGAGGATTTAGGCGCTCAACGGACTATTTGACAGTTAGCAGTTCAGTTTGACAGTAAACAAGATGTTACCGCGACAACGATTTTTTCCAATGCAAACTTGATTAAAAGCAACATAGTGTTTTCGGTTGGGTTTGAATTGACCAAAATGTCACTTTTCAAACGTTAATATTTCGAAAACAATTGAATTCAGGTGTGAAGTGTATTGAAGAAAACTGTTTGATTATGAACAGATTTCGAAAATGGAATAATATACGGGGTGTTCTATTAAAAAAATTTATTGAAGATGGCGCTCAGCCGCCATTTTAAAACTTTTAGCTTTGATTTTTCCATGAAAAAGTAGGTTCTTATCTCTTATTTGAGCCCTACAAATTTCGTTGCGATATACCAGGTGGCTCAAAAATTAGTAGGGGGGGAACGGACTTTAGCACTGTATACAGTGCTCCTCAAAAGTCCCCTCCCCCCTCTTATTTTTGGAACGATTATACATAAACAAGTGAAATTTGGAAACTGAATATTAAAGGTTGTAAACTTCCCTACTAGTGATGATATATGACGAAATCGTCTCAGATGACGTCACAAGGCCATTGTGACCAATAATTTTAAATGGAACCCTACGGCAAGCGACACCTCTTTTAAAAGGTATCGAAAAAACCTATTCAATTATACTAATTTTGTTTGTGTTTATGGCAGTTTCAATGGCTCATTAGTAAACAATAAAATTTAATTTCCATTCAGTATGATATTAATTACAGATCTAAGAATCAGTATCTACTCAAAGAAATTGCTCGAAGTGACCTCCATTCACTTCCTGACAGTGAAATATCCTATTTTTAAACTCTTCTCGTACTCTTGCAAATGTGTCTGCGGAATTTTAGAACGTCAATAGTGTCAGGTTCTGTAGCGTGAACCTTCGATTTAAGGTACCCCAACAGAAAAAAATCCAAAGGTGTGAGGTCCGGTGATCGAGCTGGCCATTCCGTTGAACCTCGTCGTCCAATCCATCTACCCCGATACTCCTCATCCAAATACCGTCTAACTGCACCGTTATAGTGTGGAGGAGCACCATCCTGTTGGAATGTTATTTCCAAATTGCCGAATTCATCTGGATTATCTTCCAAAATTTCAAGGATTAACGGTTCTATTGCGTTTTGCAACATCTCCAGATAAACCTCACCAGTTGAATTAGTATTTGAAGAAAGAGGCTCAACGATGTGGTTTCCCAGGAAACCTGCCAAAACATTCACCTTCGGGGGAAATTGGGTATGTGTTTCACGAAACAGGTGAGGATTTGCGTCACTCCAATACCTCACATTCTGTGTATTTACATTTCCACTTAGATAGAAAGTACTTTCGTCACTAAAACAAATTGTTTTGTCATAGTCTGGCTGTTGGTTAATTTTAGTTTCCAAATTTTCACAAAATTCTAGTCTTCGGTCTGGGTCGTCATTGAGTTGATGAACCATTTTTAATTTGTATGGATGAAATTTGTTTTTTTTTCAACACTCTGTGTACTGTACTTCGACTGACTTCACAGGTAGCTGCAACGTGAGTTTTCGAAGAAGTAGGATTAACTATTACTTCTGCCAGTATATCAACTTTTTTCTCATCAGAAATTTGTGGTCTGCCAGATCGTTTCGCATCATTTATACTACCCGTTGTTTCAAACTTACGAAGAAGCTTCCTTAAATAAGTCCTCGAAATGGGGCGATCGGGAAACCTCTCATTAAAAATGCGTTCTGCTGCATGAATATTTTGTCCAGTTTCACCAAGAATTAGAATCGCTGCTACTTTATCACCTAAAGCACGTACCATTTCGCTTTTCGAAGCACTTAAACGTTCGGCTCACAACAGTTTAACAAATTATTAAAATGTACAAAAATATTAAAAGTACCAAAAGCTGCTAAAACAGTTGAACGTTCGATCAACAATATACAAATTATTAAATGTACAAAAACTTGGACAATTACAAAAACGTCGAATTAGGGAGACTAACAAAAACGTCAGCGTATTTGACAACTATCCAGAGGCGGAGCTTGAATTTGGAATTTTAGTATTAACTGATTTAATTCATCACAGCTTTGCGTTTTTTAAAAGCGAGTTGCCAAAACTGCCATAAACACAAACAAAATTAGTATCATTGAATAGGTTTGTTTGATACCTTTTGAAAGAGGTGTCGCTTGCCGTAGGGTTCCATTTGAAATTATTGGTCACAATGGCCTTGTGACGTCATCTTTGACGATTTCGTCATCTATCATCACTAGTAGGGAAGTTTACAACCTTTAATATTCAGTTTCCAAATTTCACTTGTTTACGTATAATCGTTCCAAAAATAAGAGGGGGGGAAAGAACTTTTGAGAAGCACTGTATGTAAATAGTTAGCAATAGGTTAAGGCATAAAATGTATTTCAGAAAATTTTAGAATAAATCTTATTGGATTGGCGCTGGTTAGCCAACCGGCGCAAGGCGCAATTACCCTAATACATTTAAGAAATTCAACTGTTTTGGGTATATAAATGGATTCTGCGTTTTCTTCTTCCACACAAAACTTGTGGAACACAGTAATTGTTTGTATTCCAAAATTCCTGTGGAGACTTGGCTTCCTGCACAAATTACCAAAACTACTCTCAGAAGTTCCTTAACATTTTGTATTCAGTACCATACTCAAAGCGTGATGTCTTCCGTGTATCTTCTAATGCACCAGTAAAAAGATATATCATTTAGCAAAATACGTCTCGTAAAAGATGATCTCGACAATAAACCGCAGTAGCTCGTGTAGAAAGTTGCAATTTAATTTATTCACTGCGGTATCGGAGTCACGTCACAGTTTTGAATTCGTAGGTTTCACGTCATGCAACATAAAAACGTAAACGACAGCATACGACAAGAAAATAAACTGCAGCGAAACTGCATTATGGGTGTTACATGCATTGCTACTGAATTAATTCACGTCGGAAGGGGTTTGAAAAACGCTGATAACTGGAATGTGATTCAATTAAAGGAACCTCATGAATCAGCTACGTTTTTCGACATTTTTGCTGACTATTAATCATTACTCCTGGCTCCATTATAATGGGCAAAATACAGGGGATATTAGAGGCATTCACGATCGATTGATAATGATATATCTTATGAAGTAGAAAAACTCGAAGTCGTCTCCACAATATAATATTAACAATCGATTAGTTAACAGATGGTGTAAGGTTAAAAACCATCGATTAGGTATACATGTTTCGAACCTCTATAGGTTCATCATCAGCGGAGAATAAAATTTATGGAGATGAAAAAAAAAAATGTATAGGTTAAAGATTAAAATTATTTCAAGTCCAGAGATCATAATTTAGACCAAGTGAAAACTTATGATCTCTGGACTTAAAATAATTTTAATCTTTGACCTATAAAATTTTTTTTTTCATCTCCATAAATTTTATTCTCCGCTGATGATGAACCTATAGAGGTTCGAAACATGTGTACCTAATCGATGGTTTTTAACCTTCCACCATCTGTTAACTAATCGATTGTTAATATTATATTGTGGAGACGACTTCGAGTTTTTCTACTTCATAAAATAATACCACTCCACTTCGAGATACAATGGACTTCTACCACAGGTTAATGATAAATCTGATCACAGAACGATATTATTGGAATTGAATGAGTGTAAAACAGACAGAAAATATGAAAATAATGAAATTCTGAGAAAACATTTCAGTTGAGAGAATATAAATAATTTTAGAGAATGTTTGATAGCTGAAGACTGGACAGATGTTTATGAAATACGAAGTTTCCTGGACGCTTTCACATACTTCAAAAATATTTTTTTGTTCAATTTTTATGTTAATTTTCCAAAAAATATCACAATGAGAGAAACATAAATAAAAGATGTGTTGACAAGGATGTGATTATTTCTAGTCAAAAGTTGAAAGATTTATTTTTATTGCAAAAATGTCATCCAATATTGGCTCCCGTACGTACAGAGGCAAAGAAGAATTATAGTGCCTTACTGATAAAAAACCGAAAAACATAATTCCAGGAACGCATTGGAAACGCAGAAAACAATTCGCGTGCCATGTGGCAGGTTACCAATGAACTTACGATAAAAACGAATTCAAATAAAAATATCGTCCTCACCATCAATGGTCACACAATGGACGATCCTAATATTATAGCGTGAGAATTCAACAATTTTTTTATAGAAGCGCCCACTAGACTGGTAATTTAATGTACCCGAAAATCAGCTCAACAGTAAAAATATGTTCCTTAATCTGTATACAGAAAATGAACTATATTCACTACTGAATAAAAAATTAAAAAATAAGGAGTCAGCAGGTCTGGATGATGTTCCAGCATTCTTAGTGAAGTGTGTTATTGACACAATTATAAAACCATTGACTCACTTGACTAACATGTCTTTTGAGTGTGGCGCCTTTCCGAATATTCTGATAACAGGAAAAGGGGTTCCGCTTTTCAAAAAGAAAGATTCTACTCTATTAGAAAATTACCGGCCGTTAACAATACCTTATGGCTTTTCAAAAATATTTGAACATGCTTTTCTCAATAGGTTATTACCATTCTTAGCTAGATATGAAATACTTAGTGAGAAACAACATGGTTTCCGCTCTAGAATGTCAACTACTACCGCAATGACTTCATTCTATCATAAAATTATATATATATATATATGATTGACAGAGGCGAATGCCCTGCTGCAATATTTTGCGATTTAAGTAAGGCATTCGACTGCGTTAATCATGACAAACTCTTATCAATATTGGAAACATATGGTTTGCGAGGTTCACCACTTGAATGGATCTCATCATTTCTAGAGGATCGGAAACAAAATAGTCTGCTTACAATTTCAACATGGTGAAAAAAATTATAGTATCCAATCTGATACCGGGAATTTGATTAGAGGCGATCCACAGGGCTCAATATTAGGGCCTATACTGTTTATTTTATATGTGAATCCTTTAGATCATTTTATTGAGCATTATACTGCATACGCAGATGACTTCTCAATAGTAATCTCCGATGCAGATACTAAAATATTAGAAGAAAAATGTAATGATACTATTAATGAAGTAGCAAGATTCTTCAATGGGCGTGACCTATTTTTCAATATTGAAAAAAGGATTCACAATCTCACCTAGTCTCTATATATTTGAAATATGTTTATACGTTTTCCAGAACAAACATGCATGTCTCCTCAATATCCTCGAACATAATTCGCGACATAAAAGTGACATTCGAATACAAAAAACGAAGCTGAATATTTCCTCATACGTTCCTAATATATTTGGCCCGAAAATATTCAACAATCTTCCGAAGGAAATACAGTCTTGTGGCTCCCTATTACTTTTCAAAAGAAAACTCAAATTGTTTTAGCTGAAAAATATTTTTATGATATACGTGATTTTTATTGTTTCGATAATGTGAGATAGCACAGATACTTGTACTGTATTTTTAACTTCTATTGTACGTTTTTATTTTTATCTTATGTGCGTTTTTATTTTCATCTTAGGTTGAATTATTTCGTTATACCCTAAATTTGTATTTTAACGAATGTCTGACTGTAAATGTTACAAGGAACATTAACTGCTTGATTGATTGATTGATTGACGATAATATTCTAATAATTCCAAGTAGCACAAGTATTTATGTGTAGGACTTCTTCAAATATCTTGATTACTAAACTAAGTAGTTGGATTCCATAAAGTAGCATATTATAGTCTAGTCTTTGAATATAAAATAAAACGGCTGCCTGTCATTTCTTCCAAATGAAAATTGTTTTTTTTTATTGTATTATTGAAACTTTCAAAGGATAATAAAACTATAACTACAAGAAATCATTCATACCTAGTAGAAACTTCAACATTCTCCGAAGATAATAATTTTATTGCTTTCCGATCGTTCTGACTATCGCTCAGCAATATTAATGATACACCATCCTCCAAGTATATCATGCAGAATCAGCTATAATCTGTTTGGAAATCAAAAAGAGTACAAATGCAATCATGGGCCGATTACTGTACTTTTACCTACGGATAAGATTATCTTTTGTAGGGCTTTTGTTTCTTTCATGTATCTACTATACTTAATTTTAGCTATTCCTCAATATAATCACCACCACTCATGAAATACTTTGATTGTTTGATCGATATGGCACTAATAACTTGAAAATTGAAATTTATGCTATTTCTTCATTCATTTCATTCATTATACAATGTTGAACCATTTGAAATTCATAACGAAAACAGATTTTTTTTAGACCAGCTGATTATTCAGCAATTATAGCAATTGGCGAGATAACAAACTCGTAAATTTGGTTCAAATCTGCTTGAAGTTATATAAATATACAGGGTGTTTCTTAATAACATGCTAATATTTAAGTAAGTTATTATCGGGTTCATTTTGAGAAAAAAACTTCGTATGAACATATGGCCTTAAGGTCTCAACTTACAGGGTGCTAAAGTTTTAAGAAAAAAATATTTTTTGTTTGATAACTTTGGTATGATTCTAGATATTTTTGTGAAACGAAGTACGCATTTTCTATGCAAAAAGGCATTTTCTGGGTAGGTTATTTAAGCTATTTCCAGATAAAACCAGAATGTATAATTTTTCTTAGTAAGGGTAGAGGAATGAAATGCTATTTTTGGTTTTTTTATTCAATCTGATTCAAAATTGTACATTAATAAAAAAAACACTTGACGAACTGATACAAAAAACTAAAAAAGGCTACTACAGAAATAAAATTAACCAAAATTCTAATGATACTGGAAACATGTGGAGAACTATTAATGGAATCTAATAGTTTTGGAGAGAGTAGGAATAAACCGTGTTAAAGATGAGAATGGTCAAATCATAAATGATCTTACAAAAATGGTAGACATATTCAATAAAGTGTATATTCGAACAGTCAAAAATATTTCACAAAAAAATATCAGAACTTTAAACTGTGAATTCAAAGAAATAAAATAATTGATAAAAAACATTTTTAAAGACAAGCTTTTATATAAGCCGTGTCCTAAAACGTATAAAATAAGTTCAAATCATTGCTGACAATGATTTAATTATTTTTTGTTGAATTATTCGGTTTTAAAAATCTTATCGCGCGAAGTGTTATAACAGTCTTGTCCAGAGTCATGTAACGTATTGTATGGTAGGTTGAGGAGAAGGGTTTCGAAAACATACCTTAAACCACTAGAGGTCATACAAAAAAGATTTTTTAAACTAATACTCAATAAAAATCAGAAATACTCAATTGAAAAACTATATGAAGAAGCAGATATCCTTGATATGAGACAACTTCATCATAAGGCCATCATTCTGAAGAAATATCAAGAAAAAAGAGCTTTTAAAACCACATCATTATCATACAACACGGAATAAGGATCGATATATGATACCTTTTGCTACCCAATACAAATACAGGGTGTTATGTAATAAGTGCCCGATTTTTTACAGGATGATTCCCCAGTTATTTATAAGGAGACAATTTCATACAAGCATGGGTCCGCAAGGCCTTCATTTTTAAAATACAAGGTGTTAAAAATTAATTTTTATTTTGTTTTTTCGTGAATAATTTTCAAAATTATGTCGATATTTGGCCGATAATTGATATTTGGGGATTTTTTAATGAGAGAAGTTCAAATTTGATCTTAGTTTGGCCCTTGATTGTAGGGAGCGCCACCTACCGGTCTTTGTCTCTTTTGGGGAGTCTCAACTTTGTCGTGCATGTATGTATCACATTTTCTAGGAGAAAAATTGATTCCTCTATCATGTTTACGTGAAAAAGGTATGCCTTTCAAAAGTCGCTACAAGCAGCCGTTTTCGAGATATTTTGATTTAAACTGATCGATGCATCCAACCTTCTTCTCATTGATTCGCGAACTCTTTGAAATAAAAGTATCAAGTAGTAAGTTCATTCCAATGTTTTTTTCGTGCTGTCATGTCAAAAATAATACCTTGACGTATAGTTAAATAGTTTTATTTATTATTATTAAAAATATGGCAAACTTTACCAATGCAGAGTATGCTGACATACATTTTACATACGGACTTGCTGATGGAAATGCATATGAGGCTAGACGTTTGTATCAGGAGCGTTATCCGAACCGCACAACTCCTACTTCAAAAATGTTTTCAAGAATTATCGCTCGGTTAAGTTGTGCCGCTTAGACTACGAAATGAAATGTGGTTTATGCATGACGGTGCCCGGCACATGTTAGCATCCAAGCGCGAGAATTTTCAGATCAAACCATGGCCCCCTAGGTCACCAGATCTCATCAGTTTGGATCTTTTTCTGTGAGGACATCTAAAATCCTTAATTCACCAGATACCTATCCAAAATGAAGAATAATTAAGTAATCGAATAATTAACTTTTGTAGAACGATTCAAAATTTCCAGGAATTTTCCAAAGAGTTTGCGAATCAATGAGAAGCAGATTGGATGCGTGCATATAGGCAAGAGGTGGAAATTTGTAACTTTTATTGGGATTTTGATTTAGATTTATATCTAGTGTTTCGTTGTTTATTGTTATTTGAAAATTAGCATTTGAAAGGTTTCTATGTTGAATAAAAAAAAAGTTTTCAAATTGTTTCACTTTTTGACAAACACATGCATCGAATAATTTAAATCAAAATATCTCGAAAACGGCTGCTTGTAGCAACTTTTGAAAATTAAACCTTTTTCACGTAAAAATGATAAAGGAATCGATTTTTTTTCTAGAAAATGTGATACATACATGCACGACAAAGTTGTGACTCCCCCAATGAGTCAAATACCTGTAGGCGGCGCCCCCTACAATTAAGGGCCAAACTAAGATCAAATTTGAATTTCTCATATTAAAAAAATCCACAAATATAAATTTTTTCATCTAAATATCGACATAATTTCAAAAATTATTTACGAAAAACCAGAATAAAAATAAATTTTCAACACCCTGTATATCAAAAATGAAGGCCTTGCGGACCCATGCTTATATGAACTTTTCACCTTATAAATAACTGAGGAATCGTCCAGTATATATATATATATATTTATATGTATATATATATATATATATATGTATATATAGGCCAAAAATCATATGAATTCCTAGGGCCGAAAGCAATAAATTAGTTATCTAGATCGACTCGTTTGTTGGTTCAATTGACAATTGAAAAAAAATGTATCTTTTATGAAATAGACTAATTATTATCATTTTCAGTTATTATTATCTACACTGAATGAATATTTTTAAGATAATTCACGTATCTACTGTAAGCATACATGAGATTAACTTTCAAATAACTCTCACTGAATTTGGATCCAACCACATACAAGAAAACATTCCTTCTGTGAATTTCCCAATTCATTCATATCTTATTGTCGTTGATATTTACCCACATACTGTATTATTATGTCGAATAAATTATGGTGACTCACCCCCATAACTTTTTTATTATTGAAGATAGAGAAACGAAGTTTGGGGGTTGTGTATTATAGTTCAATTTACATTTTTTACATATTCACTTGCTTTGCCGTACTTCCGGTTTAACCGGAAATGATCCCAACTTTCGATTTTTAAATGGGACATCCTATATATTTTTACTTATTTCGATCGAGAATGACATTCTGAATCCAACAACACCTCACTTGTCAAAATTTGACAAATAAAGTCATTTTTATTCCAATTTTTATCTTTCGATCTAGAATGCCATGGATCGTGTATATCGCTTTATTCTTGATCAAGTACCGTGGGAAAATACGACTTTGAGGCTTATGACTCCACAGTTGTTTTAAAAATTATATAAAAGTCGCAAATTAGTCCATTAAGGTTCTAAATTTTCAACATGACCTCCTCCTTGATCACGGCAAAGTTCAACTTTTTCAATTGTTGCGCGCACCACATTGATTAGCTGTTCCGCAGTGATATTCTGGAATGCCACCCTTACTTCATACTCTAGTTCTTCAAGAGTAGCTGATGCTGTGTTATACACCTGATTTTCAATTGTTCCCAAGAGAAAAAAATCTAGCGGAGTAAGATCTGGTGATCTAGAATATGAAAAAGAAATAATACAATATGAAAAAATATGACAACTTAAGAATGTACCCGCAGGCCACTGAATAGGTCCATGAGTGCCAATCCTCACTCTTGGTCCAAGCCAACATGTTCGAGGAAACAGAGCAGGTTGAAATTTCCAGAGGTACCCCACAGGGGGGCATACTCTCCCCCCTTCTGTGGGACATGGTTGTAGACGAACTGCTAATTTCTCTGAATAACCAAGGGTATTACTCTCAAGGGTATGCAGATGACCTAGTCATCCTCATCAAGGGAAAGAATACTCGAACAACCTCAGAGCTAATGCAAAATGCACTGAGGACAGTAGAGGAATGGTGTAACAGAGAGAGCCTAAGGGCAAATCCGAACAAAACAACACTAATTCCCTTCACCCGGAGAAGAAACATGGGAGATCTCATACCTCCTAGACTATTCGGTGAAACATTACAAGTAGTAGAGCAGGTGAAATATCTAGGGCTGATTCTTGACAAGAAACTAACCTGGAACCCGCATCTTCAACATGTAACCAACAAAAGCAAGATAACCTTCTTGATGTGCAGGAGAGCTTTTGAAAACCTGGGGCTTTAAACCGAAAGCCATGCACTGGCTTTACACAGCGGTAATAAGACCAAGAATAACTTATGGCTCACTCTTATGGTGGCTAAAACAAATCAAAGACAGGCAAAAATCAACCTTTGGGAAAATCCAGAGGTTGCCTGTCTCTGCATCACGGGTGCAATGAACAGCACTCCAACAGCTGAATGGAAATCATCCTAAACCTCGAACCCTTGACTTACATGTCATTGAGAGGCCAGGATGAGTGCATACAGACTGAAACAAACGAAAAACTGGAGAATCCGAACAACTGACATACCAGAATCACTCATGTAACCAACATCGAAGAACTCGAAATGATTTCAGATTACATGCAACCCCTATACTCATTCGAAAACCATTCGAAACACGAATTGATGAATCTGATGGGCCCCTGAGTATAGAATCACAATCAACTGCGGACATAGTCTGGTATACAGACGGTTCAAAGACAGTTGAAGGAACGGGAGCAGGAATACATGGGGTAAGGCCAAGAAGGGATTACATAATACCACTTGGTAAATACTCCACGATATTCCAAGCTGAAACACATGCTATCATGGTATGCATTCAGAAGAATCTAGAAAGTGGTTATAGGAAAAAACACATCTACATTCTATCTGACTGTCAAAGTGCTATCAAAGCACTCAACTCTACACAGATAAAGTCCAAACTGAGTCTGGGACTGCCTCCAGAACTCATCGAGCTGGCAAAACACAACAAGGTCACCTTGATGTGGGTGCCAGGTCATAGAGGCATTGAAGGCAACGTCAAAGCGGACCAGCTAGCTAGACAAGCATCTGAAACGCTATTCACAGGGCCAGAACCTGCACACGGGATTAGCAAAAACCGATGCAGGACCCTGATCGCCGAGTGGATAAAAAGAAGACACCAAGAATATTGGGATCAAACTGTCGGGCAAATACACAGCAAAGTCATGGTAGGGCATCCAAACCGGACCCTGACGGCTGACCTTCTGAACCTGAACAGAACGAAGGCTCGTATAATAATAGGTCTGTTGACTGGACACTGCGGCCTAAGAAAACACCTAAACACCATGGGAGTACGCAGGGAAACCGTGGAGTGTAGGCTGTGTGATGAAGAGGAGGAAACAGCCTCATATCATCTTCGACTGTGACGCCCTAAGTAGTAGGCGACACAGAACCTTTGGAGAATCAGCCCGGAAACAGGCATGAACTGAAGAACCTTATCAACAGGCTTCTTAACCTAATTAAAGGCACAAACCTGTTTGAATGAGGAACCACTGACGACAGAGTGATACAATAGACCCTAGCTGGTCGCAGTGTCAAGGGAAGCTAAGTGCCAACCCTGTCTCTGGCTCGTCAGTCTCAAACCAACCAACCAACCAACCAGCCAATCCTCTTTTCTGGGAAGGTGTCATTCAGATGTTCTCTTACGACTTGAGAATTGTGAGGTGGCGCTCCATCTTGTTGAAAATATATATCAACTTGGTTAGCCAGTAGCAAATCTTCAATGAAACCATCAATTTGATTTCTAAGGAACTGTAGATTGTGTAGTTGTGCGTCGAAAATGATTGACCCCAAAAATGTCCCCCATCCAGCAATTGAAACCAAATCGCTCCTGAAAATTTCCTTCTTGCATCAGATGTAAATTTGTTTGAGACCAGTACCTTTTATTATTCCGATTGAACAGACCCAAGTTACAGAATCGAGTTTGATCTGAATAAATAATTTCAAACGGAAAACGTACATCTTCTGTGTAACCAGTTGCATTAAGTTAATGTTCGGTTGTTGTCGTTATCGTGAAGATGTTGGTGTAGTTGGTACTTGAATGATCGATAATTATATTTGTGAAGAATTCTCCAAACGGACGAATAACTCATATCACACTCAGAAACAATTTGGTGAATTGACTCCGAATGATTCACTTCAGCATAACACGTCCACTTCTTTTCCTTCATTGGCATTTTCTTCTAGTTCATTTCGCATTTTCCTTTGCAGTTTTGGAAAATAATGCCGAGTGGGATGGCGACGATTAGGGAATCACAGAGCATAAATTCGAGCTGATCAGTTACATTCTTTTTTGCTTCTCCGTAAATTAGCAACATGTCAATCTTCTCGTTTCTAGTATAATTTCCCACATAAAATTATAAACTACGCATCAAATAAATTTTTAAAAGTGACAGCAATCCATTAGCCTATGTGTTTAGGTAGTCCTAGCAACAGCTTCAATTGTTTGTCACGGATAACTAGAATAACAGGACTTAGTGCATAAGTATACCGAATACGTATTATTTGTTATTAGGTATGATCGCTTCTTGCAATTATTCAGAAAAATATTGAAAATAAAGTGAAAGTGTGTGGTATCAAATTATTCGTAAGAAAATGATCTTTCACAAAAAGCCGACGAGCCACCCTTTCCATTTGAAAAAATCAAGTTAACTGAAAAAATCCATATTTGCGACTTTTGAATAATTCTTAAAACGACTGTGAAGTCTAAGCCTCAAAGTCGTATTTTCCCCATGTAACTTGATCAAGAATGGAGGCGATTCACACTATCCATGGCATTCTAGATCGAAAAATAAAAATTGGAATAAAAATGACTTTATTTGTCGAATATTGACGAGTGTTGTTGGATTTAGAATGTCATTCTCGATCGAAATAAGTAAAAATATATATATGTTCCATTTCAAAATCGAAAGTTGGGGTCATTTCCGGTCAAACTGGAAGTACGGCAAAGCAAGTAAATATGTGAAAAAAAAATTGAACTGTAATGCACAACCTCCAAATTTCATTTTTCTATCTTCAATAATAAAAAAAGTTATAATATTCATTACGATAAAAATTAATTACTAGTGATATTGTATTATATCAACAAAAATTCTTGTTGGATGAATGCCAATAATAAATAATTGATTTTTTTCTCCAATAACCTACGATTTCGACGAGTGTCAACTGTTGATGGCTCTTCAAGTTGAATCAGCTTCTTTCACAAAACTTTCGAATAAATTAATCCTCCACTGTGGAGATGGAATTATCCGCATAGAGCCGGTAATATTTTGAATTTTCTCGGTCGCCTCGACGCTCTCTTTCGCCTCGTTTTCGACTCCACCGATCCCGTGACAACATAATTTCCTGCTGGAGGACTTCCCGTTGGAGTACTGGATGCATTATGCATAATTTGTCTGGACAGAACTTCCGATAAATCTTGTTTATCGCCCGTCGGCTTAGAAGTCTCGGGCGGGTTCGCTCTTCTCGAGTTTTCTCCATTATCGTTTTTTGATACTGCAATTTCCGTTGGGTTTTCGTTTGAAGGTGATGCGTCTCGAGGTAATGGTGGTAAAGCCAGGATCGCCAGGATGAAGAGTTGCGCTCTCTGGAATATAGAGTGTTTTTTCAATGTATACGAAAGTATTGTTTTTATCCATTGGGAATTCATTAATCGTGGAAAAACCTTGAAATAGATAGACTGTGATTTCCAGCGAGAAGTTAGTTCTAGTACGATCTGAGAAATGAAACTAAATACGCGATACTTCAGAGAAAAAGGCATACCTCCAGTTCAAAATTAATAACAATGGAAACAATAATAATTTATTGAAGGAGCTAAATAATTCGAACATCCATTCTATAAAAACTTTTCAACCAAAAATTAAACCGACGAAATACGGAACTGAAAAGTAAAAAATAAAATAAACCTTCTTAGTCTCAATAACAAAGCTCCTGAACTAACGTAAGTAACTAATTTTGAGTCGGCGCAAAACAAACAAGCAACTGAATTAGGTGAGGCGTAAAATGATGGCATCGAGTTGCTCGGCGACATTCTGGTAATTTTTTTAAAGTAATTTAATGATATTCGTTGATTGTTTGTTTGGCGCCGACTCAAAATTAGTTACTTACGTTAGTTTAGGAGCTTAGTTATTGAGACTAAGAAGGTTTATTTTATTTTTTACTTTTCAGTTTCGTATTTCGTCGGTTTAATTTTTTGTTAAAGAGTTTTTATTTACAATTCTTTGTGGCTGAAATCTACTAATTACCACCTACTTGTTTTTTTATTACTTCCAAAATACTTACCCACCTTACTTCAACTATTACCAGTTAAATAATCTATTTTTTTTCAATATCAAGAAACTTTATTCAGAATTAAAAAATACAAAAGCAAAGTTTTAAATATAAAATAATATCAAGATGAAAATCTTGATTGAAGCCCGGGACTCGAAGTGATGGCGCATTTGTTGTTTCAGTTGGAAGAAAACCCGGAAAAACCCACAACACCATCAGAAATCAGATCATCAACTTTCGCATAGAAAAGGACACATGCTCCCTGGGAGCTGAGAGAATCAATCTTGGAAAATACACGGCAGTCATCAAAGAAGTGCCAACAATTAGAATAAGGGTGTTTGCAATATGCAGTATAGTGTCCATTGGAAATGCAGCCGCTATGATTAGATATGGCGTAGATATTATAAAGAGTATTCATTCCATCATGAGCAGAATATTGGTTCAAATTCAAATTTTGTATGGGAAAATCAATCACATTGTCCAATTTACTGACATCAGTCGAAAAAACACGTTTTAAATGTATAACTAAAATTTTTGGAAATGTTTGTATACGAATCATCTTTTTGAATTCCCTTTTCATTTCACAAGTTGAACAGTATGGGCTCGCATCGTCAGTCAAAGTCTCCTCTTCTGTCAACAGTTCAATACATTGTGTTAAATTCACGACTTCGTTTAGCAGGTCTGGAATAGGGATTGAAAGTACCCAGAAAGGTTCAAAAGTAACGGAGCAGTAATTACAAAAAGTACATCTCAATATAGACTTCAGCTGACCGGCAAATGTATCCACAATTTTGGAATTATGAGTAGACAGATATCTTGTCCAAGAAATGGAAGCTTTCTGATTATCATTCGTGATAACAAAATCGTTTGGTGATGGATGAATCTCTGCACTCGCCTTATTCAAATCTTCATCTTAGAAATTCTTCCGAATCTGCTGGGACGTTATGATCGAAGGAAGGAGCAAAATTTCTGAATAGACGGACGAAATGTGAAGTATCCACCATTTTTCGAGAAGAATCAGGACTCCAGATATTTTCTATCAAAGATATAAAAGATTTCACAAAATTTCCTTTCATTCTTGATGTAGTAGTATTCAAATCCTCCATACAAAAACCATTCTTGAAAAATTCCAACAGAACCTTGGTGTTCGAGAGACACTGGATCATGCTATTCATAAAACAGGTATTTCCTACATTCTTCGATCCTCTTAGGCCAAATGTAGAAATGGAGTCTCTTGTTGGTATGGCATGCTCACTCATGTTTAATGAAGAATCCATAGGTTCATTGTTCCTGTAATTCAAAGAAGGTGATAGAGAAACTGATATTGATTTTTTGGAAAGTACTGAGTGATTATCTTTGATAACTGATATGTATCTCGTAGGAAAATTGGGACGATAAAATAAGTCATCCAGTGGATGCGATGGAGGAATTGTACCCATTACAGAAGAAGCTTTGCCCCTTTGAATTGTAGTTAGTTTATTCCATCCTCTCATGGAATATGATTGTGACGGATATAGGAGAACAAAAATAATGACAATAGCGATTTGTCATTGTCAACTACATATGTGTGCCAATGTTCACAAGTGAAAAATCAATTATCCCCTATTTGTCTACCCGTAAAGGTGGATAATTCCATTCGAAATCCAAACATGATCAACTATGAAGTATACCCTATCTGATAAGAAAAGAATCATCCAAAGCGAAGAACCCAGTACAAAGTTATGCCTGATAGAATCGGTTAACGGACCAGAATTCAGAGGGTGAGTGATCAATATCCTTCATTTTGCTACCCTTAGGAGTGGATTCCATCTTTCAAATTCTAATGGGAACAACTTCGAAGTACACCCTATCCACTGAAAGAAGAGTTTTCGGAATCGGATGTCTCAGTCAAAAGTTATGCGTGGTCATACATAAAAAAAAATACGCGTCGACTGGAGAACGTCCTCCTTTTTGGTTTCATCGGTTGAAAAATGTAACCCGTATAAATCCGGAGCACCTGAGAAACCATCAAGCCATCAATAACCATTTTGTTAGCTCCTCTATGAGTGACCACTGTACAGATGCTGATATCTCGAATTTTTACACGGATAACACTCGACCAGGCATAAACACTTTCAATTTTTCTCAAATATTTAAAAAGCCCTTCCATCTATTAAAATAGTATAGTCGAGAGGTGAGTTTCCTGCGAAAAATAGTTCCAAGTCTCCGAAAAATATGAGCAATACCTCATTCGATTCGGGATGCAATTCTGAGAAATATGTTTTTTTTTGCTGACGAAAATAGCATTTGTTATTAACGTAAAAAGGGGTTGAGTTTTTTGGGAATAACTCAAAAACTATAAGCAATAGCGAAAATCAGAAAAAATGTTCTTAAAGAGGAGTAAAATTTCAAGAAAAGAGTTCTTTCCTCTATCTCCATCTCTATTATTTTAATTTAACGCTAAAAATAGGGCTCCGCGCGACCACAACGGCATGCGCGTGCTGTCTCTAAAGAGAGTACAACACATGAATTTATGGTGCGTTTCTAACACTTGAAAAAACAAGGTCCTGTTGGAAAAAAAATTAAGTTTATTTTTCAACAAGTTAGGCATTTGTTATTTAATCTTTCTTTTTCGGACCTCGGTAATCATAAAAAACGGCATTAATAGCTCTAAAAATGTTCGCTCCTTGGAGCCCTTTTTATATATTCACTTAGCTATGAAAGTTTTTTAAAGTTGTTCATTTTGTTTATTATAATTTTTTAATGTTAACAAAAAATGAAAAATATACTATTATTTTTTTTTATCCATATGCTATTGCTGTTTTTGCATCAAACAAAGGCATTTAATAACATTCGACAAAAAAATAGGATATTTATTTATAAATTGTTTATAAACAAATTGATTAGTTGACTATTTGAAAAAAAAATTTTTGTGCATTTTGTTTAATAATTTAAAAAATCTTTGAAAAAATTCTTTATGCTTGCATAACTTTTTTTTATATTTCCATTATTTAATTAGTTGAGATTTTTTCTCTAAAAAATTTTAAAAATTTTTAATTAAAATTTTTAAAAAATTAAAAAAACCTACAGATTTCGAAAATTTTTTATTTTTATATTTTAATATTTATTTTTTAATTAAAGGCCATTTGTTTTTATAAGTAACTGTAATTTTTGAACCATTAAAGATACAGATTTCGACAATTGAAATGATTTTATAGAGCATTAGTTGATCTCTCAAATTCTTTTCACCAAGTTTGTATCTGTTATGGTTTTCTGTTTATAAGAAATTCCGTTATCTTCCTTTTACAATGCATCTTTTAAACTATGAAAGTTAGCCCTTTTGTACTTTACGATTTTGTAGGCTAGTATTTGAAATATTCAGAAAATGCTGGTTTAAGCCTTTAACATTAATTGTTCATGAAATGCAAGGATTTATTCAAATAATGTCAACTTCATCATGTATTATAGAGGTGTTTAATTACATATTTATTGATGAATACTCAAGATATACAGTTTTTTATTGTAAAATCATTCATTATCTGTTTTCTCAACGATTTTTCTAATAAATTATATACCGTAATTTTATAAAAATCTATACAAAAAAAAAAAAATCCTTTTTCATTTTTTTTTTTTTTTCTTAGTGTCAGAAAAAAAGAGATTTGGAATTTGTTTAAAACAATTTGTTTACTTAATGAACAATTGAATTTTCAGTATTTTTTTATTCTTTGTTATTCTATTGAGAAATGTCAATTATGATTTTTAAAAGAAAAAAAAATCTTAACTAATTATTTAAATGAAGGAAAAATAAAAAAAAACTATTATAAACATTAAGACTTATTTCTTAAGAATTTGTTTTTATTTCAATCATTATATTATCTAGACAACAAAAAAGCAAAAAAAATATTAAACTAAAAAAAATATTTTTAATTTTTTCTCAACTTCAACAAATTATAATAAAAAAATAAACAACTTTTAAAAACTTTCATAAAGTGATCTTGTTGAGTATATAGATATATATATATATATATATATATATATATATATATATAAGAAGGGTTCCATGAAGCTATTATTTAAACATTTATGGCGTTTTTTATGAAAAATGTGGTCCGAAAAATAAGGACTAATTAAAAATGCCTAACTTCGTTGAAAAATAAACTTATTTTTTTTCCATTGGGACCTTGATCTTTCAAATGTTGAAAACACACCATGATTTATTAACACGGAGCCCTATTTTCTGCGTTAAATTAAAATTATAATTGACGGAGATACAGTTCCGGGAGTCGAAACTTTTTGGAAATTTCCTCCTCTTCGAGAATCTTTTTTCCGATTTTCGCTATCTCTTATAGTTTTTGAGTTAATAACAATTTTCGTCAGCAAAAAAAAACAAATAAAGGTCTTTCTCTGAATTGCATCCCGAATCAATGAGCTATTGCTTATATTTTTTTGGGAAACTCACTTCTTGACTAGTATATAAAGCATATGGGGTCGACAAAATTAACATTGACATGTTATTGTATTGCTGCGCAATAATTCTCCCTAACCTTTGTCACGTCTTCAACTTCTGTATCGATAACAATGTCTTGCCTTCTAACTGGAAAACAACTTTCGTTATTTCTTCACGCAAAATTCCCAATCCTGAGGACTTCAACTCACTTCGTCCTATTATCATTCTATGTACCTTACCTGAAGACTTCGAAAAAATAATTCTCCCCCAAATTCAGTGCCACCTACAATCTTGCAGCATCAGTCTGGTTTGCGACCTCAACACAGCTGTGTTACTGCGTTAATCAAGGTCACAGACGATATTTTCACCGCGACGGAGCGAAACCAGCTCACCGCTTCAGTTCGTATATTTGATTGTTAGTAAGTTATTTCAATTTTTGTTACATATACTGATCATAACAGTAGAAAACTCCGGCTATGATGCTTCTACCCCCTTTCTCTGCACACCTTACCTCTTTTTTTTTTCTTTTTACCTTTTAGTAGCTCAGTCGGTACGCCTATGGAGACATGATTCTCTCAATCTCAGGAGGGTTGCAGCAGCGCCATCTACTTCTTTGCTTGATGTCAATATACTGTTTATGTTTGAAATATTGACTGTATTATGGTCAAATAATAAATAATGAGTCCAGAAAAAGTTAGATACTTGTTTTTTATTGTAAATATCGCTTAAAACCAACCTATTCCTGATCATGCGGAATAATGAACATATTCTAAAATAAATATTATTTGTGGTGAATAGAAGAAGGAAGTTGCCACTCAAATTTATGTATTATTGTAAATATACCAAAAACAACGTGGCTGTTCGATGAATATTATCACTTTATTAAATTTATGACGATAAAGTACCTGTTATGAGTTATGCTTTGCACTAACACAAATCCTGGGATGTTCTGTGAATAGTTCATGTGGATCTCTTGCAAATGTTCAGCCTCCTTACTGCTGGTGAAGTCAAATATTGGAAGTCCAACCTCAACGGTATCTCTTTTGTCCCCCTTCTAATAATGATTGTTTCTTTCAGCAATGTTGTTAAACAAAATAATAATATATATATATATATTTATATATATATATATATATATATATATATAAATATATATATCTCCTCCATATCTAAAAACTTCTGCCTATCAATAAAACCCTCGAAATCATCTGCTATTCTTTTCGGCAAAAAGGGCACTCGTTCGTTGCAAAAACTTAATGAGTATAACAATTGGGGAAAATATAATTCCTTTATCTGACAGCTCGAAAAACTTTGGAGTTATACTTGATTCCTCCCCTCAATTTCAATGGCCATATCAATCTACTAATCCGAAGAGCTTTCTGTAACGTCAAATTGATATATTCTAACAGAAAAATGCTAGATAAAAGAGGACTTGGATAAGTATTCACTATAATGCATGGTTGCTCCTCTATCGGATTAGTTTTACAAGCCATATTGAACGCCCACCTTAAAAGTATAAGGCAGATAGAGGTGGAACTCTTTTATTGGAAATTTCCTCTGTTTTGAGAATTATTTTTGAGAGTTTCCTAACTCTTAATTAAAGTTCTCGAATTGATCGCAAAAAACTAGACGCCTCCCTTTTCAAATCTTTTTTTTTTATAACTTTTGAAATTATTTATGTACGAAAATAAAACTTCCGCACATGCCAAATCGAATGAGCCATTGCCACATATTTTAATTAGCTTCTGATTAACACGTTTTTGACGACATGAACTAGCTAGCCTACTGGTTTTTCCAATTCTTATGTATACAGAACACAATTTAAATTCAATTCAAATTCTCGACAATAGCATACTGCTCCATGAATAGCTGCTGCATTACTATGACTGGCAAATGAACATTTGAAATGTTAATTTTTAATGAATTTAAATTGAGTCGTGAATTTATCACCGAAACTTATGATTTGGGAACATTGTTCGGTAATTCTACATTTTCATTTCCGTCCCTATCGTATTTCACTGTACACCATTCGTTGAATTATGAAAGTTTGTCAATATTTTAATGAATTTCCATTGATCTGCTCTCGACAGACACATAAACAGGAAACACTATGATGAATAAAAATTAAAAAAAAAAATTTTTAAGGACAAACTTTTATACAGATGGACTAAAAAGGAAAAAATAATGTATTTCATTGTTTGATATAGGTTATTCTGTGAGTAACAGATTCAAAATCTTGCCGCGCAAGCTTTTGAATCTAGATAAAACAATGAAAGAAATTATTTTTTCCTTTTCAGTGCATTTGTATAAAGCTTGTCTTCAATTTGTTTTTTTATAATTTTTATTTTCAACTTTTTAGTTCTGTTTTTATTAACAACTAATAAAAGCTTGTTTTTAAATTTTGGTTTTTCGTACATTAATTTTTTAATATTTATGATGTTAAATAACGTTTATTTTCAAATTGAGTAAAAGTCTTCAATATTCCATTCATATAATAAACGATAAGTAACCTATTTAATTGTTTCCATAGGTTGTTTTACTCGTTTGTAGTACATTTCGAATAGTACATACCATATAATTCATATTGATATATATGATATTGGGTAGAAAATCACTAATACTATTTATATAACAGACTACGTATTCGTAAAGTGTTTCTAAGAAACCAGATAGCAGAAATCAATTTTCACCGAGTGAGTGTATGATGTGTCTGTCTGTCACATGGAAGTAATTTTTTATTATTTTCCTCATTAAATCAAAGGAGTGGGTGTGGTACTTATAATATTTGTACTTGTCAGGTAATGCATTGAATATTTTGGTGGCAAGGTAAGCATATGATTGTTGGCCTATTTGCTTTTTGGCAAAATTTGTTTTAACAATATCCTTCGACTTACTACGCGTATTGTAAGTCTGTTCTGTCTATTGTAGGATTTCTTTATTTTTATAGGTGTAGATAATTACATTTAGCATGTATATCTGCAGTAGATCATAAACTTGTGTTTCTTCGAATAAATCATTTGATGGATATGTACATACTTTATTGTGAATTATTTTTAATATTCTTTTTTAGAGGACATCTAATTTTTTCAGAAGAAAATGCCAATAACTTCATCGTCAGTGAAGAAAAAGAAGTAGACGTGTTGTCCTATGTTGAAGTGAATTGTACGTATTCGCCAAATCGTTTCTAAGAGTCATATAAGTTATTCGTCCGTTTGGAGAATCATTCACAAATATAATTATCGATCATTCAAGTACCAACTACACCAACATCTTACAATAACGACCACAACCGAAGATTAACTTATTGCAACTGGTTTTTGACTAAATACAGAGATGTACGTTTTCCATTTAAAATTATTTATTCAGATTCACCAACTTGGGTCTGTTCAATCGGAATAATAAAAGATACTGGTCTCAAACAAATTTACATCTGATGCAAGAAGGAAATTTTCAAGAGCGATTTGGTTTCAATTGCTGGATGAGTATTATCGCAGGAAAACTTTTGGGGCCAATAATTTTCGACGTACAACTTACTGCGGAAAGATATCTACAACCATGTTAATATCTATATCTATATATATATCATCATCATCATCCGCTACCACCTCGTCTTCAACACCACCGGTTGGTGGCGCTGTAAGTTCCAAAATGAATATAACACAAAACCAAAACAATCCAAACTCCAAGAAGATAACTAAGCAGGACGTTGCGTATGCATTAGAATCTGTTAACAATACCACGGATAAAAAGAAAGCAAACTACAACACTCAAGATGACGATGGTTTCACTACCGTCAATTATAAAAAGAAGACATATAAATCCACGGTAGTGGGGTGTATGAACGATTTCTCAAAAAATAATTTGAAATCGATGGATAAATTGGCCTTCCTTCACGTATACAAAATGCACCCCGATACAAGACCTGAAGAACTTACTCTTTACCTAAAACAACTTTTCCCGGAGGCTATCTGCGAAAAGATGAAATCAAAATACCCTCAATACTACTCAGCATTTAAGGTAACCATCCATGACCGCAATCTGAAAGCAGCAATGTCGCCTTCGATATGGCCTAAGGGAACGCACATCGATAGGTTTTTTCACCGACTTGCGGAAAAAACAATGGCACTCTGATGAAGAACTCATTTGTGAACAGTTCTTCTGAAATATTTTTTGAAGAAAAAAACTCATTTATAATTTTTCACATAAATATTCAATGTATCGCCAATAAAATCGATGAAATCAATTTATTTCTGAAAGATAAGAATATAAGTATTCTATGTTTCTCAGAACACTGGCAAACTGAGCTCAACTTGAAAAGTATCAATATACAGGGATACTATTTGGCTAGCTATTACTGTCGAAGTAAAAACCAGCATGGTGGTGTCTGCATTTTCTTGAAAACAAATATTAGGTGCCGCACTATAACAACTACAATTTTCAACCAAGAATTTCATTCTGAATTTTGTGCTCTAGAGATATCTAGTCTGAAAGTGGTGATTATCGCGACTTACAGATCTTGTGTAGGCGATTTTCAGGTATACCTAAATCATCTAGAGGATCTACTATGTACAATACCAAACAAAAAATACAGCACTATCTTGACCGGCGATTTTAACATCAATTTCAAAACAAATTCACCCGATTTGTCACAATTTATGTCGATACTAAAATCCCATGCCCTTGAAATTACTATCCATGAATCTACTAGAGTCACTAACAAGTCTGCCTCTTGCATTGATAATATAATTACAGACATCTTACCTGAACGCCGCACAGTGGGAGTGTATGATCCGTGTTTATCGGACCACATGTCACAGTTCATTATCACACCCCTTAATGTAGTAAATACTGTTACAGTTGTCAGAAGACATTTCTCGAGCAATGCATTAGAAAAATTCAAAAATTCTGTAGCCCAAGCTGACTGGCACGTGTTTTACAAATCCCTGGGTGATGTCAATAAATCAGCAAACTGGCTCTCAGAAACATACAGTGAATCAGTAAAGAAATGTTTTCCTTTGAAGAAGTATAACTCAAACAGACCTCCTGTCAACTGGTTCAATGATGAATTGAAGAACAAGCGAAAAATTCTGTCGTCTGTGAAAATAATGGCAAAAAACACAAATGATGCTGACAACTGGTCGACATACGGAAGATTAAAGGCCGATTACAGAAACTCTATCTATCCTCAAAAAAAATAGCCTACGAAAATTTCTTACTTGCCTCAAATAACATATCAAGGGATAGCTGGCGAATCGTTAATTTCGAATACAACAAAAAACCTAAAATTAATGACAATTCATATTTCAGTCCTGACGACTTCAACATATTTTTTAGTACTGTTGCTGAAAATATTATCAAAACATTACCAAGTTCCTCCTTTAATACTTCTGATCTCATGAAAAAATTACCATCGCCAAAATCAAGTTTTTGTTTAGCCCCAACTACTGCAGAAGAAGTTGTATCAGCCATAAGTAAACTTAAAAAAACCAGCTCAGAAGACGCTTTTGAAATAAATGCTCTACTTATTAAAGAAACATTGGACATTCTTCTCGAACCATTGAATGCTCTCATAAATACGTGTTTTTTAGATGGCATTTTTCCCGATGTATTTAAAATCTCAAGAGTTATGCCTTTACTCAAAAAAAATAACAATGAAACTCTGGACAACTTTCGTCCAATTTCTATAATCAATACGTTCTCTAAAATTATAGAAATCTTACTGAAAAACAGATTAACATACTATTTTGAATCTAACAACTTCCTTGCCAACACTCAATTTGGTTTCCGCCAAAACAAATCCACAATAAGGGCACTGCTGAAGGTCATGGAAGATATTGTTGAAGGCCTTGAGAACAGGCAACATTCCATTCTCTCCATGTGTGATTTGTCCAAGGCTTTCGACTGTGTCTCTCACGACCTACTTTTAGAAAAGTTATCATATTACGGGGTTAGAGGAACACCACTCAAACTGATGTCATCGTACTTAACAAACAGACAACCACTGGTTAAAATTCAAAATACAACATCTGAACTCAGGATATTGAAACATGGAGTTCCTCAGGGCTCTGTCCTTGGACCCTTACTCTTTATTATTTATATAAACGACATCTGTCAGCACATGCTACAGGACACTACCACCATTCTTTTTGCTGACGATACATCACTTATCAATACTTCTCCAGATTTTTATAGCCTCAAAATTCTAGCTGACAATTCGATTGACTTTGCTAGAAATTGGTTCTCTGCTAATTTCCTACAACTCAATGGTGATAAAACGCAACAGCTGGTTATTTCCAGTAACAATAAGTACACCTCAGGAGCACACTGCAAGCTTCTTGGAATAACAATCGATGACACTCTCAGCTGGTACTATCATACTGAAAAACTGAACAGCGAGCTTTCTAGTGCATTATTCCTCATAAGAAGATTGAGATATGTTGTAGGTTCTGAATTAGTGAGGCAAATATATTTTGGTCTGTTTCATTCTCGAATTAGTTATGGAACCATTTTATGGGGAAATTCCAGCAATGCGGTAATTATCTTCAGATTCCAGAAGAAGGCTATTCGCCTTCTAGCTGGTGTTGGATTCCGTGATCACTGTGTAATTATCTTCATTGACATGAAAATAATGACACTGCCATGCATTTATATTTATCAAACCCTCTGTGAAATACACTCAAACAAAGGGAGTTATACTCTTTCGTCTGATATTCACAAATACGAAACCAGATCGGCAAACCAAATAGCTCTTCAACGCTTCAGGCTCACTAAGTCGAAATCTAATTCTCTGAATTTGAAACTATTTAACAAGTTGAGCTCAGAAGTTCGCGCCTTGAATGAAAATTGTTTTAAGATTAACGTGAAAAGTTACCTAATAAATAAATGTTTTTATAGTGTAGAAGAATTTCTGAATGCATGAAAATTTTGTACATGACTTATACCATTTATATATTTATTTGTTTTTTTTTTTACAACAAAATATTTTTAAATGTTATTTTTAAACACATGTATATGTCGATAAAATGAATGTTTTTACATCTTATATATTTTACATATTATCTTCCATAGATAATATTTCTGTACAAACTGACGTGCTATAAACCGATGTGTAAACTAGCCAAATAAAGTTTTTAATTTAAAAAAATTTTATATTTTTTTATTAAAGTGACATTTATATATATTGAATGTAAAGTGACATTTCTTTATTCCAAGTGCCACTTTAATAAACGATTTTAAATTTAATAAAATTATCAGTAAAAATGCTAAAAAAAAATATTTGATGGTCAGTGTGGGTTTCGTAAAATCTAAGGTACAGAAGTAGCTGATCTGGATAAAATTACAAATATTCAACGAAATTAAAAAATGTTCATTGTTTTCAAGTGTGCAAGTTTTCAAAGCTACAGGAAAGGATACTGTGCCTCAATCGTGATTCTACCAGTGCATGATACATTATTTTGAGGTGAGTGATATCAAGTATATTTTAAAAAAAATTGAATTTATAAATTAACGGTCTAATGGTTTTTGTAACCTCATTTATATGAATATTCCATTTCGAATCTGAATCAATAGTTATTCCTAAATATTTATTATCGTTCTTAGAATGAATTTTAATTATTCGAGAATTTTTGTTCAAATCGAGTGTTTGGTAATTTAAGAGATCATTTATATAACTGGTAAAGGGTGTGAAATTAGTTTTTTCGAAGTTGATGTTGAGTTTTTTATGTTGAAACCAATTAAATATGTTGATGAGGTCTTCTTCTGTTTTCCTCTTCAAATCATTTCTGATAGAATATTTCCAAAGATTTTGTTTTATCGATATTTCTAAAACGTTCATTCAGTTCAAACCAATAAACTCTACTCTCTACTCTATAATTCGGAAAAAGTTATTGAAAGATAATGAAAATACACAAGGCACGTCTTCAATCAAATCACGGTGTTGGATAAATCCATATCCAATATTGCGCCATACTTCCCCGGTGTATTTTATTTCCATATGTTTATTCGAGCGATATCAACTCCTATTCCTATGGGGAATTCCGATCGGACTCATCGAGAGTTAATCAAAAATGTGATTTGAATTCATTTCACATATCTCAAATTTGTTCCGTACAGGATCGGTTTACGCTGATTTGTATAGCAGGCATGCCTATATTATAGCATTTTTGTTCTTCCCAGTACAATGTAAGTTTTTATATGAGTGCAGAGCACAGTTAACTTTATTACGAATGAAAATTCCACACCAGTAATTTTTTACCAATCAAATGTTTTTTTTTGACAGATCACCATGGTAACGTATGTATTTAAGTGGATTTTTTTCTCTTGGGTACCCAACCGAGAATTAAATCGGAAATGTTTTGACGTTTTAATAACAGAATAATATTTTTTGACAATACCGGTTTTTCTTTCTTTATGTAATTTTGATACATTTTAATAACATAGTTAAAATGTTTTTTATATTCTTCGGACACCTCCTTCCTTCTTGAAGGCGATAAAGCTGGACTTTGAACTGAATGAGTTAAATATATTTGTCTAATAAAATATATATAATATTCAGACACTATTTTATTCAGCATTTTTCCATTTAGCACTTTCAATTTTGGGTAGTTCAGAGGCAAATATTCCTGAACAATTCGAAACAAATTTTCTTCCTTTAAATAGAAACCACAATCTATTAAAGCGGGAAAATAAGACCCTTGATTAATCATTACATCATTATGCATATTTTACATACAGCAGGATTTTCAAATCGTTACATTTCTAAAACAAAAAAGTTTGCGTTCGTTTTGACTGCACAATATTCTCATTACTACAAAACACGAGTTTTTGCTGACGTTTTGTACTGTCACAATACGATGATCACAGCCCCCTATGATGTTGGCTGACGCTGGTTATGAATGCTATGCACAAAAACAATTTTCTACCACTTGTAATTGATCAAAACTTATGTAAAATTGAAAATGAACTATGTTCAATCTTAAAATGTTATTTCCATGCAACTACAACGAGTAGAAATCAACAATTTATAGGCTAAAATCGCTGCCGAAACTGTGACGCAAATTAAATCTGTTATGTACCTATCTTTATGAAAAACCGTTGAAATTATTATTTTCTAACCCTTGTAGTAGCTCTAAGTAACTACAAAATAAAAGAATATAATATTTTACGTCCTAAAATAGTGATTTTGTGCTAGTACAATGAGTAGAAATCAACAATTTATAGGCTAAGTATCCATTGGTGACGAAACTAAACCTGTTCATGTACCTATATGAAAAACTAATAATTTTTCTACTTTCTACCACTTGTAGTAGCCTAAAGTGGATGGAAAATTGAAGAATATAATATGCTACATTGTAAAATGGTATTTTCGTGCAACTACAATAAGTAGAAATCAACATCTTATAGACTGAGAAGCCATTTCTGCCGGAACTGCAAAGCAAACTAAATCTATATATGTACTTATATGAAAAATTGATAAAATAATAATTTTCTACTACTTGTAGTTACCCAAAATTGATATAAAATATTGCTACGTTCCAAACTGGTATTTTCATGCAACTACATAAGTAGAAATTAAGAATTCATAAGCTAAGAATCCATTGGTGTCCAAACTGCATCTATTATAATAGATAGATATTTTATTAACTACGTTATGTAAAAAAAATACATTTGTCGCAAGTCAATACAATAATGTTCGATCCATACAAACATATGAACAACAAACAAACATTTCAGATAGATTACAAGTACACAAAAAAAAATGTGAACAATTCAAATAAATGATTAACAAAATTGGTATATAACAAACATTTCATTTATACGAACACAACTATTAACAGTGGTGACACAAATGTATATAAAAGATACAAACATGATGTAAATAATACGATAATTAAGTTAGAAGGCCAGAGTTGGTGGCCAGATACTCGTTGACACTATAAAAACAATGTGTTGTTAGGAGATTTTTGGTAAACCTCTTGAAACTACATATAGGTCGATATTTAACAGTAGGTGGCAATATATTATAAATATTAATATTGAGTGTATTGATCGGGGATTTGTGTAGTTTCAGCCTGGGTGGTCTTAAGAGATTAGCACCTCTAGTGTTATGTTCATGAACCTGTGAATTGGTCAGATGTTCGTTTTTGTGGTTATGAATTTCCAATAGAGATTGATAGATGAAGATAGAAGGTACCGTCATTATATTTAGTTTCTTGAAAAGGGTTCTAAAACCTGCATTTGAAATTATTCTGATATCTCGCTTTTGTAGTAAGAATATTTCCTCGGCACTGGGGCAGTTTCCCCAAAGCAAGGTTCCATAGCTAGTAGCATGGGAATTAAAAAAATCATGATATGCTGATACAAGAGGGTTCAAGCTGACATAATCCTTCAATTGCCTGAGTAAAAATAGATATTTGGAAAGTTTCGAGACTAATTATTCAATGTGATATGACCAATTCAGAGTATCGTCTAGGGTGATGCCTAGCAGTTCGACAGTTTCACCTTTAGCTATGTTATTATTCGTAGAAAATGTGATAGTTTGAGTTTTATCTTTATTTAGTTTCAGAAGGTTAGCACTGAACCATTTCTCAGCCTGATTTACCACAGTTTTCATTGTGGCGAGAAAGTTCTCACAGTTTTAGTTAGTACACAGGAGAGTTGTATCATCGGCATAGATTACGCATTTATATGGTAATGAGTGGAAGAAGACAGAGGTCCCAGAACGGAGCCATGTGGTACTCCAGATTCGATTGGCAAAAGATCCGAAGTTCTATTCTCGCCAAGATCAACGCATTGTTTACGATTGTTCAAATAAGACCTAAAGAAGGAAAGTGCAACTCCTCTGATCCCGTATTCATTCAGTTTCATTGGAAGATTGTGGTGAGAAACACAGTCAAACGCCTTGCTCAGGTCACACAATGTGGCTGAGCTATGCTGTTTTTGTTCAAAACCATCAACTATGCTCTTAACCACACGAACAACAGCTTGTATAGTAGAACACGATTTTCTAAAACCATATTGATCCGTGTTGAAGGGATTGTTAACTCCAAAGTAGAGATAAAATCTTTTTTTAAGAATAATTTCAAAAATTTTGCCTAATATAGGGGAAATATGTAACTACCTATGAAAAATTGATAAAATTATAATTTTCTACCACTTGCAGTAACCCAAAGTTGATATAAAATGGAAGAATATAATATGTTACATTCTAAACTGGTATTTTCATGCAACTACAATAGGTAGAAATTGAGAATTTATAGGCTAGAAATCTATTGGTGCCGAAACTGCGACGCAAACTAAATTTGTTCATGAACCTATATGAAAATCAAATAAATAGAGAATTCGCAACTATTCTTTGTTTGTTGTAGTCGGAAAAATAATAGATAGATAGATACTTTATAGATAGATACTTTATTAATCATGCTATGTACACAAAATACATTTATGACAGGTCACAGTTAAAAAAATAGTAAAATTGTAGTTCACAAGTAGTAAAAAAGTTTGTGTCAAAATATGTGTAAATAAATAAATAAAACAAAATGAACACAATAGAGCATCAATATGCTATTCCAGACATAATAGACATCACATACAAGAACTTGAGCATAAGTCGATCAATCATATCATCAACCATTTAAAATAATTGAAAAGTTATTGACAAGTCATGATTCCCTGAGCATAGTTACACCTTGCCTTACACATTTAACATATTCCTCAAGAGAGTAGAAGGGGTTTTCGAGCAAAAATAATTTTATTGTTTTATTGAAAGCAAACGTTCCTAATTTTCTAACTTCTCCTGGAAGAATGTTGTAGACGTTCAAATTCAGTGAATTATTTTGGGATTTACTGAGCCTATGTCTAGGTCCTCTTATTATATCTGCACCTCTGGTGTTGTGTTGGTGAATGTCTGATTGTGTTATTAATGTGGGAATTCTTTTGTGAATTTCTATCAAAGTATTCCAAATGTAAATGGAAGGAAGAGTCATGATTTTTAAATTTTTAAACAGTGGTCGGCAGGTTTCTCTATAATTTGCATTGCACAGAATTCTAATAGCTTTTTTTTGTTGTCGGAACACGCTAGAAACTGCAGATGAGTTTCCCCAAACTACAATGCCATAATTAAGATGAGAATGGAATAAAGAAAAATAAACTGATCCCAGGGTGTTTATATTTGTGCAATGTCTGAGTTGTCGAATACGAAAAGAGAGCGCGACAGTTTCAAATTAAGTTGCCTGACGTGCTCGGTCCAGATTAGCTTATCGTCCAAAATGAATCCTAGTAGCTTCACATTTTTATCCTCTGGGATGGGTTTCCTGGTAGAGATTATCAAGTTTTGTGATTTATTGTTGTTTAATTTCAGCTTGTTAGCTATGAACCACTGTTCAGCTTTCTCTTCAATTTCTTCCGATACGCTTTCTAGGGAATTATATTCCTCATGAGAATAAATTAAAGTAGTGTCATCTGCATATAGAACACTTTCATTTGGGGCCAAAAAGGAAGGAAGATCATTAATATAAATTACAAACAACAGTGGGCCCAGGACCGAACCCTGTGGGACACCAAATTTAACGTCTCTAAAACTGGACAATTCGTTATTGAAAAATACAGTTTGGAAACGATTTGTCAAATACGATTCAATAAGTGTGAGAGTGATACCTCTGATTCCGTAGTAGCTGAGTTTTTCAAGAAGGATTTCATGGGAAACACAATCAAAAGCTTTAGATAAATCGCAGAGAGTAATACCCACATGATTTCCCTGTTCAAGACCCGCAACTATTTGCTCAACAACCCTCATTGTTGCACTTGTTGTTGAATGATTTTTCGAAAGCCAAATTGTTCATTACTAAAAAACTTGCTGTCTTCGAATACTTGGATAATCTTTGCTTTAAGATAATTTCAATCAGTTTCGAAAAAATACTGATGATAGAAATGGGTCTATAATTATCAGTTTCATCCCTATTCCCTTTTTTGAAAAGCGGAATGATTTTGGAGTATTTGAAAATATCTGGAAATTTACCAGTTTCGAAAATTTGATTAATTAGGTTTGTTAGAGGCTCTGCAATTGTATCAATAGTTTCTTTTAAGATTCTGCTACTAAGTTCATGGATATCTAGGCATCTTGAGTTTTTCAGAGATAAGATAGCTTCTCTGACATCAGAAATTGTTACAGGCTGCATGAAAAATGAGGAAGATGGAGCGGGAAATTTTTTGTAATTTAGGAATGTTGTGGTGGGTACATGTGGTAAAGATTTGATTATATCTTCGGCCACGTTGGAAAAAAATTCAACGAAATCATCAGACGATAGTTTGTCCGTTGAAGTGTCGCATTTACACTTAGAATTGTTCCTTTCGAAATTTATCAAGCGCCAGCTTGCTTTCGATTATTTTCAAGCGCCAGCTTGCTGATGTCTCGTGGGTTTTGGTAGAATCACATACAGTTTTAAACTCATCAGTGTGTTCCTTTGTGATCTCAGATCGTTGTTGAACCAAGGCACCAGCTGTCTGTTTTATTAAATTTGTTCTTTTTAGTGGAAATATTTTCTCTATTAGCCCATGAAAACATGAGATCATAAAGGAAGCTACAAAGTCAACATCAGAATTTAATTTCATATCACTCCAATTTATCTGAGATAATTCCTCATTGAATAATTTGAATCCAGAATTTGTAATATTCCTACTGTAAGTGTGATTGACTGAATTATTGGGTATTACATCAATTATTATATATTGACCAGCATGATCTGAGAGGCAGGGTTCCAAGACCCCAGATTTGTAAAGGCTTGAGCTCAAATTTGTAAGAATATTGTCTAAACAACTCGATTTTTTAATGGAAATTCTAGTATATTCTTCAATTGTAAGTGCTAATCCATACGAATTTACAAGACATAATAACTCATTTGTAGGTAAAGAGTTAATTTTGAAATCGATATTAAAATCGCCTAGTAATATGATTTTGCTGTCACGATGAACAAATCTGTCTAACAACAACTCTAAATTTTTCATAAAAATATCAACAATTGAACCACTGGGTCTATACAGGGTTATGATAAATAATTTTGAATCTACTAATTCGATACCACAAAATTCAGCATGTAGCTCTTCGCAATATGCAGTAACATCTAAGGATTTCGCTTTTATTGATTGTTTTAGATAAATTGCGACACCACCATGCGCTCGTTGTTTTCTACAAAATTGACTAGCTAATATGTAGCCAGGAATATTGATAGTTTTCAGATTATTTTCCGATTGCCAGTGTTCAGAGACACAAAGGATATCGAAATCGTAATCGACTAGAAATGAATCAATTTTCAGTAATTTATTTGATAGGCATTGTGTATTTATGTGAAATATACTCAAAGAATCATTACCTCTCAAGTCTCTTGGGTGCACATTAATAAGATTGGATTTTTTTTTATGTAGGAACTTGTTGGAGTTTGTGTGTGCCTAAAAAAGAATTTGGTTGTTGTCGTTTCCAATGATGTCATCTTTTTTGAAATTGAATCTCCTATATCCAACCCCTTTTGGCCAGAAAGACGGGGTGTAGAAATTTTCTTTGAATTTGTAATCGGCAGCTACCATGAAAGATTTCAGATTATTTTCGTTTTTGAGATATTTCACCAGGAAGGGTTCTTTCTTGTCATCTGTTTTTACCTTCAGGAATGATTTGATATCTTCTTCGGTAACTTCTTCGTCTACTCTATAAATATACATCCAAACTCTGGGTTTAGCCCCTTTGAATTTGCCATCATCTTCCGACTGACCAAGCTTGCGCTTGAAAGATGTTTTCCGTTGGACCGTTTGCCAGTTTGAATTGTCATTTCCATTAAGACTTGATACTAGCTGGTAGGAAGTTGCACCTGCACCGTTTCGAAAATCACTTCCTAAATTGATGATTTCGTTACATTTCTGCACTGTTTGCACTGTCAGAATTTCACTTGCCATTTGTTTTGAGTCTAAAAGCGGACCACCTTGTATATTGTGACTGTTTAGACATTCCAAGGCAGGTAGTTTGACGAATTCGTTTTTTGGGGAGGGCTTGCTCACACTGTTTTTTGTTGGCTTGGTTGTATTCTTAGTTTTTTTTTCAGTCTCTTTTTTTGAACACACTGCTTTTTCAGTGGATTCAAATGTTTTTGCTGGTCCTGTCCCTTGTTTGTTTGGAATAGATTTGGTATTATTTTCGTAGTTTTGTAACTTTTCTTCTAGAAAACTTATTTTCTCGTTTAATAATGTTATTAGAGTTTCCTTGTCCTCAATAATGGTGCACTTGTCGGCTATGATTTGCTTCAGCAGAGAATAATCTTCAGTCACCAACAAATCATCTGTCATATTCGCGTCAGGAAGATATTTCTCTTTGATGGTCACCTCACAGCAAGTTTTGGATCTTATTGCACATGCTTTGTGATACACTGAGTCACATTTTAAACACGTTAGACCACTTATCGTATTTTTCTTGCAGTATTTGCATAAACTCTTTGGCTTATCAACACAGACACTCTCAGTTTCAGCCATCTTGAAAATCAACTTTTAATTTTTAATTTAATTGTGAGTTCATAATAAACGGTTGGTTTTGATGAGGCAATCTCGCTTGCTTGTTAACTTCTTGAAAAGTCTAACTGGGCATATTCCTTCATTGAGTATATCTGGTACTAACCACTTACTGTCAGCCATTTTTTTTTCAACCGCCTTGGGTAGTTTTTGAGAAAACTGGATTATATTCAATGCGACCTATTGGTTTTCCTTGATAATTAATTACCTCCACGAAATATTCTATGCTTGCTGCAGCTCCTTCATTCCCTCTCCAGGCCCATTCATGAGCAGCGATTAAGAAAAACTTTTTTTGCAATCTCTCCGGGGTGGTTTCATCACAAAGCTCAATAATTTTTTAAAACTCATCTGTTGATAATGCGGATGAACTTGTCTTTCTCTTGGCTGGGTCCTTTTGTAACTTAGCATTTTTTGCAGCTCTGGCGTTTTGAAATTCTATATCAAAAAATGAATTGAATGTGCGATTGTACCTTTTAAAATATTGTTGCAACTGCTTGGATGTGGAATTCCATAAAACTTTTACTACACTCTCCTTGTAGTCTTCGGAGTTCGTTTACCGCATATTGAACCCATAGTCTTCAAGAATAAGCGCCAGTTCCTCCACAGCTATATCCGCTCTATCAAAATCCTACGATTTTTCTTCGCAAAAGTTTGTAAACTGCCTCCATATGCTTGACTTGGATATCTTAGTATTCGCGGGTGTTAACTGCTGCATCTTCTGACGAATACTTTCTTTACTTTCTTGACCGAAGCGAAAGTTTTTTTTTACGTCGTGCCGCTTGACAGATTCGGAACTCAAGTACAGTTTAGGTTGAGGTTTTACCTAGTTTCCATGGTAACTAAACAATTTAGTCAATCAAAACATTCTGTTTTGCCCGTGTTTTGTCGAAGAAAAAAAATTGGCATTGTTGAGAGTCAAAAAATAAATTCTAAAATTATTTAATTTTCAAACACAATCTGGTGTGAAATTTTCCTGCCGAATACCACACGAGGTTAAATTATTTCCGGAAATTATTTAACCTCGTGTGGTATTACAAGTGAAAATTGTTTCTGAGAAAAATACGAAAGAAGGAACATTGTGGCGAACATATTCAAACATGCGATCTCTAGATCTCTAGTCATACACTCTACCAACTGAGCTATCGAGGACACGAGGCTCCGTCTGAGATACCGCCTTTTCCTAGAATTCAATGTCAGTTGGGGTGCGTTACGAAGTTTGAAGGGATATCAAGAACTTATTGATGGCCATCCTAGAGCAGGGTCGATAATTTTTGAAATCAGAAAAAATAATAGTAGGATGAAACCCTTCGGAAAGGAAGGAGAATATAACAAAAATGAAAGGAAAAATAATTCACGGGCGATCTGAGGTCGGGAAGTGGAAGGGGGTAAGTTTTTAAGGGTAAAAACGGTTTATCTCGATTTCCGGCAAAACTACGAGTCCTATGGAAAAAAGTTGGATGGCAAAGTTGTAGGTAATGAAAAGATCTACAACTTTAGTTCCCACACTTTTTTCACATAATCTCAAAATGTATGTGAAAAATTCAAATAACCAAGTTTTTTGTTTTTTATTTTTATCTTTTACAAAAAAAAAAAATCACGAAATTCGGTGAAAACTTACCTTTTTATGTTCCAAACACACTGTAATTTTTTTGATTTAAAATATTTATTTTTCCACCTTATTTTGATATCGAAAAAGCACCCTAATTTTCAATCAGAAATTCTCCCGTCAAAATATCAGGTTTTTTGAAAAACTCGGTGGGCTTTTTGTTCGTTGAAATCTCTACTTTTTGATGGTGTAAAAAAAATATACATCACTATGGTAAATGTTCTCAGAAAATGCAAAGAAATAACAGGTAGTAAGCCACCGACTTTTTTAAAAAAGCTGATATTTTGACGGGAGAATTTTCGATTCAAAATTAGGGTGCTTTTTCGATATTAAGTCAAAATAAGGTAAAAAATTATTGTTTCAAATCAAAAAAATTACAGTGTGTTTGGGACATAAAAAGGTGAATTTCCACTGAATTTCGTGGAACAAATTTTTTTTTCGTAAAAGATAAAAATAAAAAACCAAAAACTTGGTTATTTGAATTTTTCACATAAAAAGTGTGGACACAAAAGTTGTAGATCTTTCACCTACAACTTCGCCATTCAACTTTTTTCCATAGGACTTGCAGTTTTGCCGGAAATCGAGATAAACCATTTTTTACCCTTTAAAACTCACCCCCTTCCACTTCCCGACCTCAGATCGCCCGTAAATTATGTTTCCTTTCATTTTTGTTATATTCTCTTCCTTCTCCGAAGGGTTTCATCCTACTATTATTTTTTTTCACTTTTTACCATTTTCAAATGCTTCAGCCCTGGTCTAACCAGACCAATTTTATCTTTTCCTAACGTCGCCGTAGATTGACAGCTTCAGTAAAAATTTTAAATTATAGAAAAAAAAAATCTTTGAACAAGATTCTAACTTGCGTCCTTTAGATTTCTAGTCTGAAATGCCACAATTTTCCTTCTTTCAAATTTTTCACAGACGCAATTCTCATTCGTAATTATACAGGGTTATTCATTGGGAAATGCGCATACAGTAAGAGTGGATGGAGGACACCGAGGTGCTTCCGAATGACCTATACTTTAGGGGTTCATCGTTCTTTATAACCAAGATACAGGGTGATTTATTAATTTTCCCAATTTGTTCAATTAATCATATTTTATGAACCACCCTATACATTTTTGTAATATTGGGTTCGTATGTTCTTTTTGTCCACAGTGGTGTCGATTAACAGAATAAAAAAGTTTTATTCCAGGTCCGGCCTTAAAAAAATTAATAAGTAGGTTTCGAGTCGAAACAACACCCTGTATATATTTTTATTTCGATATTATTTACAAATTTGGAAAGAGCAGAAAAAAATAAGTAAGACTAAAATATTTGGTGTTACCGCATACAACTTTTTTACTTATTAACTTGAGTCAAATCTAGATGTTTCAATAATGAGGCGGTACAAAATTAATTTTTTCCCCAAATGGTACTTTTCCAGCTTTAATCCATAAAATCATCAACTATTTCTCATCCTCCGAATTTCTGGATCGCAACCTTATTGAAAAACGAGAGGACATGTCCGAATTTGGGACAAATTATTATTATCAATGACTAACTTTCAAACACCCTGTATGCTTAAAAAATGTATTATAACATTTGTTCATTGCGCTACATTTAACAAATATATAAAAAACAGGAAAAATGCCCATTCCGAAAAAAAGCATAACATTATTTTAAACGAAAATAAAGTTGCAACAAATTGTATTAAGTTAAACGAAAAGAATCAGACACAAAAAAAAATTAAATAACATAACTTATAACAGTTGCTCAAAGTGGCCTCCATTCTGCTAATACATTTCCGTGTTCTTGAAGTAATCATAGCTTGGTCGTTTCTCAGTTTGTCGCATGCGTCCTCAATTCTCCGTAGAAGGTCCTCTCTAGTGTTTACTTCAGTTGAATAAACTTTTGATTTTAAATAACCCCAAACATGGTAATCGAGTGGATTACAATCGGGCCCTCTTGCAGGCCAGTTGTGAGATCCTCCTCTGCCTATCCAATGATTTGGAAAGTTGTCATTTGAAAACTCTCTCCTTATGACCCTGAAATGAGGTGAAGCCCCATCATGTTGAAAGTACATGCCTCCAACATCAACTCCTGCATCATCTAGAAATATTGGTAAAATATTTTGCAGGAACTCCAAATACACTTCACACCTTAGTAGTAGGATCCACTGTCACCACAAATCAAAACCACAGATATGAAATCCCTGCAAACCTTCATTTGAGGGCAAAAAGGGCAGACTGGGAAGTGGCTAAACAAACGGTAACTCATTCCAAAAGTAGTGTGGGCAATAAACTCCTTCAAGCCTTACAAGTCTCCGGGCCCAGATGGAGTATTTCCCATACTACTTCAGAGCGGAGTTGAATATCTAGCACCAGAACTGTGCAGACTGTACAGGCTGAGCCTGCATTGGGATGGCTACCTCAAACCTGGAAAACTGTAAACGTGGTCTTTATTCCAAAACCTGGACGAGACTCATATGACCAGGCAAAGGCATACAGACCAATGAGCCTATCGTCATTTCTTCTGAAAGGCTTAGAAAAACTGATAGATAGAGACATAAGGGGAACCGCTCTTGTAGAACGGCCTTTACATCAAAACCAACATGCCTATCTAACAGGAAAATCATGCGAGACAGCACTTCATCAGCTTGTTTCAAGGCTTGAAGAGTCTCTAGCAAACAAAGAAATTGCACTATGCACTTTTCTAGACATCGAAGGAGCCTTCGACAACACCTCCTTTGAAAGTATGGTCTCTGCGGCCACCCGAAGAGGCATTGACGAAACCACCTGTAGGTGGATACACTCAATGCTTCATAATAGACTGGTCGAAGCCAACATGTTCGAGGAAACAGAGCAGGTTGAAATTTCCAGAGGTACCCCACAGGGGGGCATACTCTCCCCCCTTCTGTGGGACATGGTTGTAGATGAACTGCTAATTTCTTTGAATAACCAAGGGTATTACTCTCAAGGGTATGCAGATGACTTGGTCATCCTCATCAAGGGAAAGAATACTCGAACAACCTCAGAGCTAATGCAAAATGCACTGAGGATAGTAGAGGAATGGTGTAACAGAGAGAGCCTAAGGGCTAATCCGAACAAAACAACACTAATTCCCTTCACCCGGAGAAGAAACATGGGAGATCTCATACCTACCAGACTATTCGGTGAAACATTACAAGTAGTAGAGCAGGTGAAATATCTAGGGCTGATTCTTGACAAGAAACTAACCTGGAACCCGCATCTTCAACATGTAACCAACAAAAGTAAGATAACCTTCATGATGTGCAGGAGAGCTTTTGGAAAAACCTGGGGGCTTAAACCGAAAGCCATGCACTGGCTTTACACAGCGGTAATAAGACCAAGAATAACTTATGGCTCACTCTTATGGTGGCCAAAAACAAATCAGAGACAGGCAAAAACCAACCTTGGGAAAATCCAGAGGCTTGCCTGTCTCTGTATCACGGGTGCAATGAACAGCACTCCAACAGCTGCAATGGAAATCATCCTAAGCCTCGAACCCCTTGACTTACATGTCACTGGAGAGGCCAGGATGAGTGCATACAGACTGAAACAAACAAAAAACTGGGGAATCCGAACAACTGGACATACCAGAATCACTCATGTAATCAACATCGAAGAACTCGAAATGATTTCAGATTACATGCAACCCCTATACTCATTCGAAAAACCATTCGAAATACGAATTGATGGATCTGGATGGGCCCCGAGTATAGAATCACAATCAACTGCGGACATAGTCTGGTATACAGACGGTTCAAAGACAGTTGATGGAACGGGAGCAGGAATACATGGGGTAAGGCCAAGAAGGGATTACATAATACCACTTGGCAAATGCTCCACGATATCCCAAGCTGAAACACATGCTATCATGGTATGCATTCAGAAGAATCTAGAAAGTGGTTAAAGGAAAAAACACATCTACATTCTATCTGACTGTCAAAGTGCTATCAAAGCGCTTAACTCTATACAGATAAAGTCCAGAACCTCATCGAGCTGGCAAAACACAACAAGGCCACCTTGATGTGGGTGCCAGGTCATAGAGGCATTGAAGGCAACGTCAAAGTGGACCAGCTAGCTAGACAAGCATCTGAAACGCTATTCACAGGACTCTGATCGACGAGTGGATAAAAAGAAGACACCAACAATATTGGGATCAAACTGTTGGGCAAATACACAGCAAAGTCATGGTAGGGCATCCGAACCGGACCCTGACGGCTGACCTTCTGAACCTGAACAGAACGAAGGCTCGTATAATAATAGGTCTGTTGACTGGACACTGCGGCCTAAGAAAACACCTAAACACCATGGGAGTACGCAGGGAAACCGTGGAGTGTAGGCTGTGTGATGAAGAGAAGGAAACAGCCTCTCATATTATCTTCGACTGTGACGCCCTAAGTAGTAGGCGACACAGAACCTTTGGAGATATCAGCCCGGAAACAGGCATGAATCCGAAGAACCTTATCAACAGGCTTCTTGACCTAATTGAAGGCACAAACCTGTTTGAATGAGGAACCACTGACGACAGAGTGATACAATAGACCCCAGCTGGTCGCAGTGTCAGGGGAAGCTGAGTGCCAACCCTGTCTCTGGCTCGTCAGCTTTCAACCAACCAACCAACCAACCCCTTAGTAGATGTGGTAGGATATGGGGTCCAATTGATCGGTCGTTAATATCGCCACACCAAACATTTAAAGGAGAACCTGATTTGTGAATGTATTTGTTTTATGGCGAACGGATTTTGTTCGGCCCAAATATGGGAATTCCTTGAATTATTAACACAGTCTCTGGTAAATGGAGCTTCATCGCTAAATAAACACCTATATATGATCCTATTATTTTGTAATCCCAATCCACTAAAAGCCAATCGAGCAATTTCATCTCCTGCTTGTAGCCTCTGAACTTGCTGCAAATGGTACGTGTTGTATCTCTTTGTATTTGGTTTTAGCCAAATATATTAATTAAATATTATTTCAAATACGAAACGAAGATCTGTCTGATATTATATTTGACAACCTTCAAATCTGTCCTGAACAAAATCAATCCTTAACTACTTGAAGAATAATCATTAAAATACAATGTGATGTAAAAATAAGAAACATAAAATAAGAAACATAACATAACACACGCCCTTTTCTTAAAAAAAAATAAAAAAAAAAATTAATTGAATCTTCTCGGAATGATAATTTTTCTTCCACTTCGTGTTACTATGCCGCCGCCAGCATCGTTGTCGTAGCTCTTGGGTGGAACTTCAACTTCAAGGTATTCTTCACTAGACTTCAGTGATTCATGCTCAACTTCATGATATTGATCATCTTGATTTCTTTCATTGAATTTGAACTCTAGGCTGTAGTAACTGGTAAGGTTTTCGTTACGTTTCACTGATGTTGAGGGTGAGCATTTATAGGGTCTGAGATGTTCACGATTTCTTCTGTAAATTACTTGCTCACTTCTTTCAAGTATGTTATAGTCATTTTCTCTGTTTCTTCTCACTACTTCTCCTAATTTCCATTCGTTATTATGTTGAAATAATATTTCTTGACCAATCTGTAATTCGTTAAGTTTTCTGGTGTTAATGTCATAATGATGCTTCTGATTGAATTGATTTAACTGCATTTTTTCTCGAGATGCTTCTATTTCAAAATTAGGAATCAACTGACTCTCGGGAACAGGCACTAGAGTACGAAGTCTTCTACCCATAAGTAACTCAGATGGAGAAGGTATCCCATTCTTTGGAGTATTGTTATAGTAGAGGATAGCCAACAAGAGATCTTCAGAATTATCTTCCAAAACTTTAGTGAATAGATTTTTTATTATTTGATTGTGACGTTCTATCATACCATTCGATCGAGGATAGTGAGGACTCGAAGTAGTTAATTTTATATTATAATGTTCAGCAAAAATTTTAAATTCAGAAGAGCTGAAGGGCTGACCATTATCGGAAAAAATTTCCAAGGGAAGACCAAATGAAACGAATATATTTTTCAGATTTCAAATTACTGAAGAAGCGGTTTTGCTCTGCAGTTTATTAACTATCAAAAACTTACTGAAATAGTCAACGACTACAAGAAAATCTATGCCCTTAAAATATTTAAAATCTATACCAACTTTTTGCCATGGATAATCTGGAATTTCATGAGGTATGAGTGGTTGTTTCGGATTGTTTTTCGAATGTCTTTGACAAACATCACACGAGAGAACAAAGTTTTCGATATCTCTCATGATTCCTGGCCAATAAATACCATATTTAGCTAGATTCTGACATGCTGTGACTCCTTGATGAGCTTTGTGTATGACAGATAGAAACTCATTCCTCAATAGTTCCGGGATTATTAGTCTTTTTTTATAGAATAAAACATTTTCATGTGAGTAAATATCATCACGTATTGACCAGAAATGTTTAATATCCGGGTGTAAGGTTATTTTATGATGTGGCCAACCTCTTTCAATATAAAGCATAATTTGTTTCAATATTGGATCTCTAGCTGTTGCGTCAGTTATTCTTTTGACATTTTCTTCTGATGTAGCAATAATAGAGAATACATGTGCTCCTTGATCAATATAATTTGTATTTATTATATCTGTTCTAGGATCTCGACTCAAAGTATCGGCTATTTGCAACCTCTTTCCTGGTATGAACACCAAATATATATCATATCTCAATAGACGAACCATAAGTCTCTGTAGTCGAGGTGATAAATCATCAATAGGTTTTTTTACGATGCCCAGTAGGGGGCGATGATCTGTATGAACTTCAAACGATCTGCCATATAAATAATAGTGAAATCTCTCACAACCATAGACAATTGCAAGTAATTCTTTTTCAATTTGGCTATAACGTTGTTGTGTTGAATTCAGAGATACTGAAGCATATTCAATAGGCAAATTGTTTTGCAAAACAACAGCGCCTAGTCCATAACTACTCGCGTCTACTGACAAAACTGTATTTTTTTTACTATCGAAGTAACTCAAGACTGGTGAAGAAGTAATAATTTTTTTTAAATCATTGAAACATTGTTCTTGTTCTATGTCCCATATCCATTCATTTTTTTCACTCAGTAGTTTTCTTAAAGAAAAAGTTTTTTGAGATAAATTTGGTAAAAATTTTGCTAAATATGTGATCATACCAAGAAATCGTTGTAACTCTTTTTTATTTTTTGGAATTGACATTCTTTTTATTGCTTGAACTTTATTTTCATCTGGTTTTATACCATATTCATTAATTATATGTCCCAAGAATTTTACCTCTGTTAAAGCAAATTTAGACTTTTCTTTGTTCAATGTCATTCCTGCATCTTGAATTTTTTTCAAAACTCTTGATAAATTTTCATTATGTTCCTCAATAGTATCACCAAAAACTAATATATCGTCGAAATATACGATCACACCTGAAAGATTTTCCAAAATACTCATGACGATCCTTTGAAAAATTTCTGGAGCACTACATATTCCATATGGCATTCTTAAATATTGATATCTACCAAAAGGTGTTGCTACTGTACACAATCTTGAACTCTCATCATCTAATGGTACTTGTAAAAAAGCTGACGATGCGTCTAGCACCGAATATATCTTCGACCCATTTAATTGTGAAAATAAATCTTCGAATTTTGGAATTGAAAAATGTTCCCTTTTAATATTTTCGTTAAGATTTCTTGGATCCATACAAATTCTAACATCCCCATTAGGTTTATTGACAACAACTATTGGATGAACCCAATCAGAGGGTTCATGAACTTTTTTGATCAAACCATTTTTTTCCATTTCATTAAGTTTTTCTAAAACTTTATTTTTTAATGCCAAAGGAACTTTGCGTGCTGCATGAATTTTTGTCGAAGCATGTTCTTTCAATGTTATTTTACATTTTTGATTGTGCAATCTTCCAATTCCATGAAATATTGATTGATAAGTCGAAAGAATGTCTTCAACTCTATTTATGAGATTGATTTGAAAATCATTATTAGGTTTGATTATATTCAAATCAACGCATCCTTGTAAACTCAAAATAGATTGTGATGAATCAGATTCAATTATATGGAAAATCAATTCCTTTTTAATACCTTTATATTCACATTCTAATGCTACAATACCTTTTGTTAAAATTTCATGTCCTGAATATGATGTCAATGAAATATTACTCTTCAGTAGATGTTTCTCTTTCTCACTTCTAATTTTCAAAAATTCAGTTTCATTTAAAATATTAACATCACTTCCTGTATCAATTTTTATTTTTAATTTTTTACCAGAAATGATAATAAATTCATTCCATTCAATAGAATTGTTACTTTTTTTTGTAATTGACCAAATAATTTGTTTGTCTTCGACATTTATATCAAAATTGATGAACTGGGTTTTCAATATTTATTTCATTCAGTTGATATTCATTATTAGTATTTTGTATTTCTTGAACTTTGAAATTCCTACACATGTGAGAGAAATGACCTTTCTTTCTACATTTGGAACATATTTTAGAAAATGCCGGGCAGTTATTGAAATGATGTGAATAACCACATTTGAAACAACGAAATTCTCTGCTTGCATATACATCTTTTGATTGATTGTACTTTGTTCTATGATATTGTGTACTTGTAGATGGTTTCGAAATCATACTCACATGGATATTATCCTCCAAATCAATTCCATTTTTTGATGTATTATTGATAATTTTTTGGGTATTTACACTGATTTCCAAACTACGACATATATCAATAGTCTCATTCAGTGTTAAATTTGGTTTTGTAATAAATTTTCTTGTATTCGTTTATTATAAACCCCGAAAACGACTCTGTCTCTCAATAATATATCTTTATCTTTAAACTCACAAGGACAGATGAGGCTTCTTATTTCTGTTAAAAATTGATCGAAAGTTTCATTTGGTTTTTGATTTCGATTGAAGAATTTGAAGTGAAGGAGTACTAAATTTTTAATTGGGTTACAATAATTGTCAAATTTTTTCAAAATAATATTATAATTTTCTTTACTCTCACCTTCACTATACTCGAATGTATTATAAATTCTCAATCCTTCATCGCCTATGATATTTAATAATATGGCTATCCTCACTGTATCCTCCTTCTTGGTAGAACCACTTGCAATCATGTATAACTCGAACTTTTGCTTCCATAACTTCCAATTTTCGCATATATTTCCGCTGAATTCCATCACCGAAGGTGTTCTGGCTGAATTTTTATCCATTTTCTTGGATATTTTTCTACTGCGCTTCTTCAAGATGAATTAGTTTACCGCTGCCACCATGTTGTATCTCTTTGTATTTGGTTTTAGCCAAATATATTAATGAAATATTATTTTAAATACGAAACGAAGATCTGTCTGATATTATATTTGACAACCTTCAAATCTGTCCTGAACAAAATCAATCCTTAACTACTTGAAGAATAATCATTAAAATACAATGTGATGTAAAAATAAGAAACATAAAATAAGAAACATAACATAACACAGTACGGATGTAGATTATGTTTCCTTAGTCTTCGCTAAACAGTAGACTGAGGAACATCAGTGGCGTGACTGATTCTTATCGTACTAATTTTTGGATCATTTTGTACAAGGTGCTCCAAATCGATATATCGTCTTTCATAACTTTCATTTTGTTCTACAGTTGGAAATTTACCGTGTTCTCTTAGGTAACTGAACACATTAGAAAAAGTCCTGTCACTAGGTAACCGCCGGCCAGGAAATCGCCGTGCATATTCTCTTTGGGCAGCTTTTCCATTACCATCACAAAATCCATAGACATACAACATGACTGCATATTTATTATTATCAAATTTGTGTGGCATTTTAAATAAGCAATAACTGTTATCAACAAATAACCAAACACAAGTACAAACTCTAAAGTCATCAACTAACGTCAAAATTGTACTTCGACATCGGCCAACTTGACAATTACAACAATTTGGGATATCAAACCTGAAGTGTATCATTTACTAAATTGAACAATACGTACAGACTGCTTGATTTTATTATCATCATCAAGAATGCATCAGAAGAGTCGAGAAATGATCATGCTCTAGCTAAAAAAATAATTGCACGCGGATAAAGAAAATTCAATTTTTTTTTATTTTTCTGTTATGTTTAACCTTTAAAATGTAGATTTGTTGCAACGTTATTTTGGTTTAAAATAAAGTTATGCTTTTTTCGAAATGGGCATATTTCCTCTTTTTCATATTTTTTTTTATGTAGCGCAATGCACGAATGTTATGATAATTTTTTTACGCATACAGGGTGTTTGGAAGTTAGTCATTGATAATAATAATTTGTCCCAAATACGGACAAGTCCAAGGTTGGGATACAGAAATTAGGAGAATGAGAAATAGTTGATGATTTCATGGATTAAAGCTGGAAAAGTACCATTTGGGGAGAAGAAATAATTTTGTGCCACCTCATTATTGAAACATCTGGACTCAAGTTAATAAGTAAAAAAGTTGTATGTGGAAACACCAAATACATATATTCTCACTTATTTTTTTCTGCTCTTTCCAAATTTGTAACTAAAATTTTAAAATATTGATATACAGGGTGTTGTTTCGACTCTCGACCTACTTATTAATTTTTTTAAGGCCGGACCTGGAATAAGAACATACGAACCAAATATTACAAAAATGTATAGGGTGGTTCATAAGTTATGATTAATTGAAAAAATGGGGAAAATTAATAATTCACCCTGTATCTTGGTTATAAAGAACGATAAACTCATAAAATATAGGTTATTTAGAAGCACCCCGGTGTCCTCTATCTACCCTCACATTTCCCAATGAATAACCCTGTTTATTTGACGAAAATATCATTCAGTGGTCATAGATCAATGCCTGACCCTTGACTGAAGCCATCAATCCACGGCGACGTTGGAAAAAGGTAAAATTGGTCTTGCTGGACATTGATGAGTTCTTGATATCCATTCCACCTTCGTAACGCACCCCAACAACTAAAATTGAATTCTAGGAAAAAGTGTTATCTTGAATCTTGTTATGTTAGGAAGGACCAGTAATATATTTAAAGGTGAAAACGAAATAATTTCTTGAAAAAATCACAAAAATAATTAATATTTAATAGTTAGTAGTTCATGAGATATTGTTTTTACTTTTTTTTGAGATTATGAAGCCCCTGTATAACATTGATAGGTAAATATATGCGAATACTATAATGCAATAATTTTCTTACATTTTCAAAAATGATTATAACATATAATTGTGAAATACAACAAAAAGTTTAGATTTACAAAATTATTCTGGATTAAATGTGATCAACAAAATTATAAGGTTGAAACATACAGTATATGAAATTGCCTCTAACTAAAATAGCCAATGGGAGAACTAGAAACTTCAGGGAACAGAGATGGTTAGATAAAAGATTTGAAATTGTGGAAAAGTAAGAACACAAAAAAAAATTAAATTTTTATTTATAAGAAATGTAAAATATGTTAGTTGATAAGTTTTCTCAAATAACACCAAATTAGTGAAAGTGCGACAAGAAAGTGCGCGATTTTGAAAATCCAAATAAAATGACAAAACAGAAATGGTATCCAGGTGAAGAAAGCGAGAAGGAGATTGAAAAAAATTTTAGAAGGAAATCAGGTACGAAATTAATGACAAGGTAGTTTTCCCAACAATTACAAACCAATTCAACCACTGGATAATTTCGACACAAACTAATGAGGATAAAAGAAGATTACGTTTTTTGTCTCTACATGAAAACTTGTCCAAGCTGATTTTAGGGATTTTGGATGGTTCCTTTGCAATGGAGAGTTCCTGAGAGGAGTGGATGAAACAGGATTTCAGATTATGCCAGGTATTGCATCAGCGACATTCCAGCTCCAGGTATAAACTCTTTTAGTGCATATCACAAACTCAATCACTTTACAAAGTAACTCATATATCTGAAGAACATTATAAAATTTGGTATTGAACTATAAAAGAATTCTTCCAACTCAACAGAAAAAAGTGAGGTTATATTTACAATAGCCATCACTGTTTTTCATTATTTATGAAAATTTGTCAATTGCTCATAGTTATAAGTTATCTATCGCAGTCCAGGTTAATATAAGTTTTCCTGAATAAAGGAAATAATAGTTTTTTACAATTTCTGGTTTACTTTCCACAATGATATGCTAATATCTCACATATAAACACTGAACTGAATAGTTCGAATGACATCAAGACATCAGTGGCTCTGTTGCCAGTACCGACTCCTGAGGTGAAGGCGTTCCAACTGAGTTAAGTCATGGTAAGAAAAGGCATTACAAATAGTAAAAATAATAAAAAATTTACATATATTTGATAAAATTGTTATGGTATTGGGTGGAAGAAATAATTTTACAAAACACAAATATAAACAGAAATTATTACATTCCACCCAATCATAACAAATTGACATCCAAAGTGAGGGCAGAATAACAATTATTATTTATTACAATTTGACAACCAACATAAAGGCAAATAAGGGTAATAACAATTGGCAGCAACATGGCGAGAAAACAGTAACGTTAGCTGGCAATTATTATTTCATAACAATTTGGCAAAATTAGTAATTGATATAACATAACAATTGTTTCCCAACGCGGAGCTGAATTGCCTACATAAGAATTAGAAACAAATTAAAATTGAAAACAAAAATATTGTCGAATTCAAAAATATGTATACAGGGAAAATAAAAAAATTAACAACAATTATTATTTCATAACAATAGGCGCCCAAACGAGGCGAAAATAATTAACAATTGATATTTTATAACAATAAAAAGGAAATATAAATATTTTTGGTGAAATAAAACAATTGTTATTAAAACAATAATAATATGCGCAAAAGGGAATATGATATACTTTTAGGGATGATATTAACGAAATCCACCCCTCATGAAAAAATATTTCGTTATTATTATTCAAAAAGTTTAAGCAATTATTCCCCATTCAATTTGTTCAAGACTGCAGAAGGCCAGTCTAATTACACCCGTCAAGTGAGTAATAAAAGCCCCGTGGAGAAATGAATCAAAGGAAATTTCCCCGTCGCCCATTCCTTCGATGATAAATCACGTAATCACATCGACACCCTCGAAATGGGGAAACTCACACTGGAAAGAAAATTACAGTAATCATTTGCCCATCTAATTGAATTGCTGATGAAGCAACTAGTGCAAAAACGTTTCGATGACGCATATTTGGTTATGTTACGGGTGTTATGAGAGGAATACGATGTAGGTGTAATGTTTTCAAAGCAAATATGTGAGATTCTGCTCGCATTGGAACCGAGTTCAGGAAAAGCGGTTCAAAAAAATATGTTTAACTGAATACTAAAACTTGATTGTGTTCCAGATATACAGTGCTTCTCAAAAGTCCCTCCCCCCCTTTTATTTTTGGAACGATTATACATAAACAAGTGAAATTTGGAAATTGAATATTGAAGGTTGTAAACTTCCCTACTAGTGATGATAGATGACGAAATCGTCAAAGATGACGTCACAAGGCCATTGTGACCAATAATTTCAAATGGAACCCTACGTCAAGTGACACCTCTTTTGAAAGGTATCGAAAAAACCTATTCAATGATACTAATTTTGTTTGTGTTTATGGCAGTTTTAATGGCTCATTAGTAAACATTAAAATTTAAATTCCATTCAGTATGATATTAATTACAGATTTAAGATTTGGTATCTACTTAAAGAAATTGCTCGAAGTGACCTCCAGTTACTTCCTGACAGTGAAATATCCTATTTTTAAACCCTTCTCGTACTATTGCAAATGTGTCTGCGGAAACAGCCTCACATTCTGCAACAATACGTTGTTTTGAAACGTCAATTTTGTCAGGTTCAGTGGCGTAAACCTTCGATTCAAGGTACCCCCACAGAAAAAAATCCAAAGGTGTGAGGTCCGGTGATCGAGCTGGTCATTCCGTTGAACCTCGTCGTCCAATCCATCTACCACGATACTCCTCATCCAAATACCGTCTTACTGCACCGTAATAGTGTGGAGGAGCACCATTCTGTTGGACTATTATTTCCAGATTGCCAAATTCATCTGGATTATCTTCCAAAATTTCAAGGATTAACGGTTCTATTGCGTTTTGCAACAGCTCCAGATAAACCTCACCAGTAAAATTAGTATTTAAAAAAAGAGGCCCAACGATGTGGTTTCCCAGGATACCTGCCCAAACATTCACCTTCTGGGAAAATTGGGTATGTGTTTCACGAAACAGGTGAGGATTTGCGTCACTCCAATACATCACATTCTGTGTATTTACATTTCCATTTAGATATAAAGTACTTTCGTCACTAAAACAAATTGTTTTGACATAGTCTGGCTGTTGGTTAATTTCAGTTTCCATATTTTCACAAAATTCTAGTCTTCGGTCTGGGTCGTCGTCTGAGAGTTGATAAACCATTTTTAATTTGTATGGATGAATTTTTTTTTTCCAACACCCTGTGTACTGTACTTTGACTGACTCCACAGGTAGATGCAACGTGAGTTGTTGAAGAAGTAGGATTAACTATTACTTCTGCCAGTATATCAATTTTTTTCTCATCAGAAATTTGTGGTCTGCCAGATCGTTTGGCATCATTAATACTACCCGTTGTTTCAAACTTACGAAGAAGCTCCCTTGAATACGTCCTCGAAACGGGGCAATCGGGAAACCTCTCATTAAAAATGCGTTCTGCTGCATGAATATTTTGTCCAGTTTCACCAAGAATTAGTATCGCTGCTACTTTATCACCTAGAGCACGTACCATTTCGCTTCTTGAAGCACTTGAACGTTCGGCTCACAACAGTTAAACAAATTATTAAAATATACAAAAATATTAAAAGTATCAAAAGCTGCTAAAACAGTTAAACGTTCGATCAACAATACACAAATTATTAAATGTACAAAAACTTGGACAATTACAAAAACGTCTAATTAGGGAGACTAACAAAAACGTCAGCTTATTTGACAACTATCCAGAGGCAGAGCTTGAATTTGGAATTTTAGTATCAACTGATTTAATTCATCACAGCTTTGCGATTTTTTGAAGTGAGTTGCCAAAACTGCCATAAACACAAACAAAATGAGTATCATTAAATAGGTTTTTTCGATACCTTTTAAAAGAGGTGTCGCTTGCCGTAGGGTTCCATTTAGAATTATTGGTCACAATGTCCTTGTGACGTCATCTTTGACGATTTCGTCATCTATCATCACTAGTAGGGAAGCTTACAACCTTTAATATTCAGTTTCCAAAGTTCACTTGTTTATGTATAATCGTTCCAAAAATAAGAGGGGGGAAGGGGGACTTTTGAGAAGCACTGTATGATCACTGATATTAAGTTGAACTACATTTCATTTCAGGATTAACGTAAATAATTTCAACAAAAAAATTAAAACTACAAAAATAGTAACCATTTGATGGAAGAAACCAATGTGTTTTCATCTACAATGAAGTAATTTATGTGAGTTATGCTATGTAATGTCACACAAAAATTACCGATACGAGAGGTTTCTTTATAATATTATAATAAGAATAATAATAATATTTATTTACCATTGAATTTTACACATACAGGGTGTTACCAAACAAGTGCGAAAGTTTTCAGGGGGTGATTCCTTGTCGAAAATCAAAGGGGGTGTTTCATGTAAACAAAGGCTCTCAGGCCTTCCCTTGAAAAGTTACACGCTTCCAAAAATAAGAAAAACAATTTTTTTTCTCAAATTGCTGAAGAGTTGAAAAAATGATATTCCGTGGGCATGTCCTAGCAATGAAAAAATCACCTATTTTTTAAATTTTGTTGTGATATTTTAATGGGGTGGAACATGCAACCCCTGTTGAAAGGGGAAACATTCTCAATTGAATATTGATAGAAAGATTTTTCTGTGAATTGAAAAATCCACGATTAAAATGAAGTTATTTTTTGAGTGAGGGCCTTTTCAGAATATTATCAGATGTAGTTCAATGTCCAGCGTGGCTTAAGCCGGAGAAGTAGTTGTTTTCTGTTAGACATTCACAAAAAATAACTTCATTTTAATCGTGAATTTTTCAATTCACAGAAATATCTTTCTATCAATATTCAATTGAGAATGAATACCCCATACTACCCGAGTATAAAATCACAATCAACTGCGGACATAGTCTGGTATACAGACGGCTCAAAGACAGTTGAAGGAACGGGAGCAGGAATACATGGGGTAAGGCCAAGAAGGGATTACATAATGCCACTTGGCAAATGCTCCACGATATTCCAAGCTGAAACACATGCTATCATGGTATGCATTCAGAAGAATCTAGAAAGTGGTTATAGAAAAAAACACATCTACATTCTATCTGACTGGCAAAGTGCCATCAAAGCACTCAACTCTATACAGATAAAGTCCAAATTGGGACTGCCTCCAGAACCTCATCGAGCTGGCAAAACATAACAAGGTCACCTTGATGTGGGTGCCAGGTCATAGAGGCATTGAAGGCAACGTCAAAGCGGACCAGCTAGCTAAACAAGCCTCTGAAACGCTATTCACAGGGCCAGAACCTGCACATGGGATTAGCAAAAACCGATGCAGGACCCTGATCGACGTGTGGATAAAAAGAAGACACCAACAATATTGGGATCAAACTGTCGGGCAAATACACAGCAAAGTCATGGTAGGGCATCCAAACCGGACCCTGACGGCTGACCTGAAGCTGAACAGAACGAAGGCTCGTATAATAATAGGTCTGTTGACTGGACACTGCGGCCTAAGAAAACACCTAAACACCATGGGAGTACGCAGGGAAACCGTGGAGTGTAGGCTGTGTGATGAAGAGAAGGAAACAGCCTCTCATATTATCTTCGACTGTGACGCCCTAAGTAGTAGGCGACACAGAACCTTTGGAGATATCAGCCCGGAAACAGGCATGAATCCGAAGAACCTTATCAACAGGCTTCTTGACCTAATTGAAGGCACAAACCTGTTTGAATGAGGACCACTGACGACAGAGTGATACAATAGACCCCAGCTGGTCGCAGTGTCAGGGGAAGCTGAGTGCCAACCCTGTCTCTGGCTCGTCAGCTTTCAACCAACCAACCCCATAAGAGGTTATCTTGACGATGGAAGAAAGTGTCTAAAGTTTATCTTTCAGTCGCAGATGATTCCACATCTGATTTTATGAACATCCTGTTTATATTTTCAACAAATCAATCTATCATACCCCATGACAGGTTTTAATGTCAGAAAACACTAATTTCAAAGTGACTCTCCAAAAGGAATGATTCTAACTTTTTCCATCTTTGCAAAATGAGATTGCTTCTTGAAAATGTGTTTCCCATTTCTTCCGGTCTTCCTGATGATCGTGGAAGCGTGAAATAGATTTTCGTCGACAAAAATGTATTGAAGACCTATTGAATGCGATGTCTCTCCTGCGTCAATGTTACGAATGATTTCTGGTTAGTACTCTCTTTTGGAAAACATTCTTCTTAGCCTCATTCATCTTTATGAGTTCCCAATTAAGACTGGAATAGAAAATCAAATAACTATCTGAATGAAAATGCATATTTTCAATTTAAGATTTTTTCTTTTGAGTTAGGGCCTTTTCAGAATATATATCAGATGTAGTTCAATGTCCAGCGTGGCTTTAGCCGGAGAAGTAGTTGTTTTCTGTTAGACATTCACAAAAAATAACTTCATTTTAATCGTGGATTTTTCAATTCACAGAAAAATCTTTCTATCAATATTCAATTGAGAATGTTTCCCTTTTCAACATGAATACCCCACAAGAGGTTATTTCGACGATGGAACATAGTGACTAAAGTTTATCTTTCAGTTGCAGATGATTCCACATCTGATTTTATGAACATCCTGTTTATTTTTTCAACAAATCAAAATTGTGTGTATTACAACAAAGAAATAGGCAACAAGATCAAACGGAACGGAGTTATAAAAACTGCTCGAAAGGACCACCTGCAACCATTAGACAGAAATCAAGTGTTCGTCTCATAGACTGGTGCAAACGTTGAAATATTCCAGGTGTGTTTTGGATTGTCTCGTAGGCTGCAATGATGCGATTCCTTGAATCATTCACACATTCAAAGGGGGTCGTATAAACCAAGAACTCCAGGTAACCCCAGATGCAAAACTCCAAGGGGTTAAAGTCTGAAGATCTGGAAGGCCAAGGCTGAAGTACTGCTCTGCCTATCCAACGATTTGGATACACGTCGTCCAAGTACTGACGAGCAGTTATGCTGAAATGGACAGGCGTACCATCGTGCATAAACCACATTCGTGGGCGAATAGCTAGTGGAACATTTTCAAGTAGAATGAGAAGCTGCTCCTAGAGAAAATTTGTATAGATTCCACCCGTTAGTCTTAACGGTAGATAATACGGTCCAATAATATTTCCGCCAATAATTCCGACCCACACGTCAAGTGAAAATTCAAATTGATACCGATCTTCTTGAATGCATGTGGATTATCTTCGGCCCATAGATGAATGTTATGGAAGTTTGTAATCCCTTGCCTTGAAAAGTTGTATTCGTCAGTGAATATAACGTTTTCTAACAATTGAGCATTTTGGGACATCATTTGAAGACTCCATTGACAAAAGTCTACTCGATGGGGAAAATCTCCCGGCAAAAGTGCCTGGACTCGTTGAATATGGTAAGGATTCAATTGGTGGTCCTTTAAAATTTTCCAGATTAGTTTATTGCTAACATGAAGTTAGCAATTTGTCTTGTATTCAATGCCGGACGATCCTCAATCATATTGAGAACCTCTTCTTCCAGTGCCACCGTTCTTATTACTCGTGGACGGCCACAATCAGTTGTTCGTTTTTGAAAATTCTCTCTTCCACAGAGACGTTGGTGAAGATGTGCAAAAATTGTGTGATGAGGTATTACGCGCTGAGGATACATATCTGCATAGAGCCGTCTAGCTTCCAAAGAATTTCCATTGGCACGACCATACATAAAATGCATATCGGCCATTTCAGCGTGAGTGTGATTATTCATAATGAAGTTTCAAAAGACACAATTGAACTTTTAACTACCACATAGAAATCAAAGCGACTTGACAGCCACCTACTAGATTTTTTCGATTTTAAAATACTACGGTTGAAGTCACAAGTTGTGCAAACAAAACGTGACAGCCACCTACTAGATTTTATTGATTCCATTTATAGAAGATCCGTTCATGCACAATGTTGTATTTTATGTTTCATCAGGAAACTATTGCTTCTACGGACACAACACAGGAGTTAAAAAAGTTTTGCAATGAATCGTTCTTTTCAACACATATTTTTAAATTGAGATTTTTTTTTTTCGTTGAAAAGTTTTGTTGAAAAATGGGATAGGGTTGCATGTTTCACCCCTCTAAGATTACAACAAAATTTGAAAAATGTGTAGTGTGTAGAGTAGTGTAGAAAAAACGTGATTCCAAATTATCAAATAGCATTCCTTGTATGAATAAAGCTCACGTGTGTAATATTTCCGTGATTGGGATCTGACTTCACATGATTCTCCGTTCTGTATTTTTTTGTACAATATACCATTCTTCCAATATTGATCAAACCCATTTTGGATTCCATACATCTCCCGTCTACCCTCGTATAATAACGGTTCGTTTGGCGATTTCGATTCCAAAAATGATAATGCATCATCGAGCGAGGGAAAAGTATGATCAAGTATGCCACGTGTTCAGGAACAATTGATGTGCGAGACAATTGACCCACGCTTGTACGATCTGCTTGATAGATTTGCTGTTTCCCACAAGGGGGCATCGATGGATTTTGCACATGTGTCATTCGGGGCGTTATAAATGGCCGCGGGGGTTGCCATCGCCGTGAGACTGCATGGGGGTTGGAAATTATTATAATCGGAATGGGATGAATGTAATTATCAAGTTTTATTCCGGAGTTATGAATATTTATCGGTGCTGGTAATGAACAAGTCCGGAAGGAAGATTTAGGGACTCCCATGGGGATCAATTTGGAATATGTTACATGGTGGTTGCATTGCAATCGCTTCTGCCTATGGTCCTAGGCGAATATACATTAAAATCATTATGCCCGGCTGACAACGATTATAATTCGGAATATTTATAAATTTAGGGATAAGCCCAGGGCCGGATAAGAGGGGGGCAAGCGGGGCTGCAGCCCCGGGGCCTCCACAAGATAAGGGCCCCAACAATAGTCATTTGCAACATTATACATATATTAAAAAATAACTTATAAAAAACCTCTTTAAAGACAAGCTTTTATTCAAGCCGTGTACTGATACGCATAAAATAAGTCATCGCTGACAATGATTGGATTATTTTTTGTTGAATTATTTGGTTTTAAAAATCTTGTTCATAAAAGTAGGTATAATAACGTTCATTTATTTTTCCTGAATAAAATGCAGTACAACAAACACAGAATAAAATGGTGTATATGGAATTTTTACAACTACAAATTGCAGAACAGGTGAATGAATTAATAGAAACCCCAAAAAAGCTCGGTGAAAGCTTGTCTATGGGTAATTCTTCATTTTTGAAGTTGAAATTGCAAGCCTGCTTTGAAAGTGTGTACCGCAAATCTATACAAACATGTAAGATATTTACTGGATCAAGGGCAAGTGATATAACACGATATAACAATGAAATAAAATATGCATTAGATTAACAATGAATACATATACGTTTTAACTAATTTATTTAATATGTGTATAAATGAAGGAGGAATTCAAATGATTTTGATTGAGGTTTCTCAACCATGGATCAACTATATCATGGAATATTTGTCTATCGTTTGATAAAACCCATTCAATGGTATCGATAGTGTCCACTTTCAATTCCCCGATATGCAGGGTGATTCAAAAGTACTTTGACAAACTTCAGGAGGTGATTCCTCACAATATTCTAATATGAATTGTCTCAATAAATATATGTCGGAAACGCTTCGTTTCCAAGATACAGGGGGTTGAAGTTTTATTTTCGTTTTTTTTTATAACTTTTGAAATAATGACCTTAATCGACCGAAAATTAGTATTGAGAGGTTTCTGGAGGTGCCGAATTCGAACCCGATGTTATTATTGCTCTTACTTGTAGGGGGCGCCACCTACACGTCTTTCTCTTTTTGAAGATTCATAACTTTTTTGAGTGTACCTCTAGCACGTTTTCCAGTAAAAAAAACAATGCCTCTGTCATATCTACGTAAAAAAGTTATCCTTGTTACAAGTCGCTATAAGCAACCGTTTTCTAGATATTTGTACTTGAAAATTTCATGTTGATTATTTGGTAATCGATGCGTGTTGAAGTTATCACCATTATTTTGCATTTTTCACAAGAATGCTCAGGAAATGAATTTGACGTTTAAGTGAGTAGTTTTGGTAATTACATATTATGTGACAGTTAAACGTTTTGTTGTTTTGTTGAAGTTTCTGTAAGTTTTGAAACACTAATTTTGAAAAAATGGATTATTTAAACAATAATGCTCATTTAGCCGATATGCATTTCGTTTATGGCCTTGCGGATGGCAATGCGCGCGAAGCAAGACATATTCACCAGGAGCTATTTCTTAATCGAGTACTGCCTTCAGCTCCAACATTTACCAGTCTCCACTGTCGTTTGGCAGAAACAGGTAGCTTTAAGAGGGAAGCTGATATTATTGGAAGACCACGAGCAGTCCGAACCCTAGAATTGGAAGAAGCTGTTTTGAACGCTCTCGAGAAGAATCCAGAAACAAGTACAAGAATAATTGCTGAAACCCACGACCACATCCTGAATAACAAAAATGAACCCATGTGCGAAACGTGTAACGAAAAGTTATCAGTCAAACATATCCTGGTAGAATGTCCACTCTTCACACCACAAAGGAATGATAACAAAATACAGGGAACTTTGGAAACAATCCTGGGTCCAAATTGTATACTCCACAATCTTCATCATAGACATTAGAAACAAACTGTAAAAATGTATATAATAATGTACGCTAATAACCGAAATGGTTGATGCGATTTTTTTGTCAATAAAAAAAAATAATTGCTGGAGCTCTCAATCCACAGTTTGGAGAATTATCAACGATCCATACCATATCCAAAGGGTACAAGCACTTTTGCCACGAGACTTTCCCCAACGCATTACTATGTGTCAGTGGTTTTTGAGAAAATTTGCTGGAAATCCTCAATTTTTAAGATATGTACTCTTCTCCCGAAATGCTATCACAAACTTTCATAACAACCATGTTTGGGCTCTGGAAAATCCGCACGCAGTAAGTGTAAATGTATGGGCGGCAATAATTGATAATTATTTGATAGGTCCTTTCTTTCTTCCGTTCCGACTGAATGGCGCAACTTACAGAGACTTTTCATAAAATGAATTGCCGGGACTACTTCAGAATGTACCATTAGAAATTCGTATCCGCATGTGGTTTATGCATGCTGGGGCTCTGGCCCATTTTAGCGTTGAAGCCAGGGATTTCCTTAACACTGTCTATCCAAGTCGATGGATCGGTAGGGGTGTAGAAGAACCTAACCAGGCGTGGGCACCAAGGTCCCCAGATCTAAACCCGCTAGATTTTTATTTTTAGGGACATTTGATGTCACTAGTTTATAAAACTCCAGTAGCGAACGAGGAAGATCTAAGAAACCGAATAGTAGACGCCTGTGAAACAATAAGAAACCTATAATTTTTGAGCGGGTACGAGATTCAATGACTAGAAGACTAAATGCCTGTATCTTTGCAGAAGCTGGACACTTTGAACAATTTATTCGAATACAATTTAGTTTACTTTGTTTTATTTTATTCTACATATTCAAAATTTTTCGAAACAAAATGTTGATATTTCTTGCAAATTTCATTAAAACAAATACAGATTTTGCACTCTTGATACAAAATCACTATTTCAAACGAGTAAAAATAAATAGAATAGGTGGCGCCCCCCACAAAAAAAAACAAAACTACTTACTTAAACGTCAAATGTATTTCCTAAGCATTTGGACTTGAAATTTTCAAGTCCAAATATCTAGAAAACGGTTGCTTATAGCGACTTATAACAAAGGTTGCTTTTTTACGTAGATATTATATAGGAATTGATTTCTTCATTGAACAATGTGCTAGAAGTACGCTCAAAAAAGTTATGAATCTTCAAAAAAAGAAAGACGTGTAGGTGGCGCCCCCTACGAGTAAGTTCAATAATAACATCAGGTTCGAATTCGACACCTCAAAAAACCTCTCAATACCAATTTTCGTTTAAAAAAAAAGGAAAATAAAAATAAAATGTCAACACCTTGTATCTTGGAAACGAAGCGTTTCCGGGCATATATTTATTTGGACAATTCATATTCGAATATTATGAGGAATCACCTCATGAAGTTTGTCAAAGTACTTTTGAATCACCCTGTATAAACAGTGGAGGGTTTTCTAACTCGTTCGGCAGGAATTTGCACTGAGCGTTTTTCGACAGAAACTATCTTTATTCAAATTTGAAGAATGGTGGGAAAAAATCAAAAACGTGTTGAGAATAAAACTTTAACACCCTGTATCTTGGAAACGAAGCATTTCCGGACATATATTTATTGGGACAATTCATATTAGAATATTGTGAGGAACCACCTCCTGAAGTTTGTCAAAGTACTTTCGAATCACCCTGTATACATACTTTATCATTATTATGAGTTGTCCATGAAGAGAGGCTAATCTCTCAATATGACACCACCTTCCTATACCCACCTGTTACAAGTATATTCATATAAAACCATATCCCATTTGAATCCCCATATTCACTAATCCTTTATTGTCAATACATACCCCATTAAATATTTCATACATACTGTACATAACTAATTTTATTAACATTCTATATTTTACTAATCTTCTAGTGTCAATACTTACTCCATTAAATATTTTATACAATCTGTACATTACTAATTTTATAAATACGCTATACTACTTCTATCTTATTTTAACTTGTGATAAACCTATTATTATTATTATTATTATATATACAGGGTGGCCCACCACATTCGCCTCGGTATTTCTACGAGAAATGAAGAGAGTTAGGGAAAAACTTTTAGCACAGTTATATGTGGGTCCATGAGGAGCATATTCCAAAATGATTTTGAAATATATAGGGTGATCCCCAAAAAAATTACATACCAAAGTTATATTTTTTCTTATGGAACACCCTATATTTTTTAATATTTTTAGATACTATAGACAAAATAAAGGTGAGTTACTATTATATTTCCCATACTTAAAACTGGCCGTTTCTGAGAACTTTTGAGAAATTTAAAAATACAGACCATAATTTGAAAATTGTTTTCACCCTGTAACGTGTAACGAGCTGCTCGTGATTAAATGTACTGCCTAGCTCAAAGGTTAAAGTTAACTACTACATGGAATTTTTAATGCAATATTATACAGAGTGGCGAAAAAAATTGCCTCAAAATTTGGACACACATTTAATTAAATAACTTCTCAAAGTTGAATGGAACACCCCATATTCAGTGGCGTAATTTGACGCAGAATCAGATTCCCTTCAAAACTATATTAGGGTTCCCTATACCTATCTCTTCTGCTTTTTACACAAAAGGCGTTTTTATATTTTTCTTATGAGTAATTTTTTTATCTTAAAAATGAAACACACTGTATTGTAATTAAAAGCTGTAAAAGCGTTTTAAAAACCTTTTTATAAAGGAATACGTAGAATCGCTAGAAGCAGAAGTTTGAATTTTTGAAAATACGGTGTATCTAAAGTAAAATGCAGGCAAATGTAAAAACTCAAATTTATTGCCATTTCTGAAATATTAAAGCATTCTTCAAAATAGGAAGATGCACGTGTATTAATTATTGAGGCGAAATATGTTAAATTCGCTTGTTTCTTAGCAAATTAGACTTCATATTGAAATAAATACCAAAATTACAATATGGGGTCAATAAACATACATTTACGATTTCCTATAAAACCTATTATACTATTTTTTTAATAATAGTACCTATTTTTTATGGGGATATATCAAAAGTATTGTTCACGATACACCGCCAATGACACCTCAGGATATGAAAGTACGAATAAGAAATGCGTTTCGTTCCATACCGCAAAATATGTTATCCAGAGTTCAGCACTAATTTCAAGAAAGAGTTCGCCTATGCATCGAGAATAATGGACACCATTTTGAGCATTTATTGAAATAATAAACTATTTAAGATTCTCACATATAACTGTGCTAAAAGTTTTTCCCTAACTCTCTTCCTTTCTCGTAGAAATACCGAGGCGAATGTGGTGGGCCACCCTGTATATTAGATTAAGCTCATTATAGAATACCATACACATAGACAAGGTTTTACCTTCTATGGGTTTTTTATATTTTATTTGCTATAATTGTTATCCTCTAGTTGTATTTTTAATATATGTTGTTGAGCAAATATATTATTATTATTATTGATACATGAGCACGAGGTAAGTTACGACATGAGCCATATTTACATAAAACTTTGAACTAGCTCAAGTAGATAATGACTGTATATGTACAACCCAACTGTTATAATGGAACCCTCTGTTTAATTGCTACAAAAAATGTAATGCACAAAAGAAACATGTGAAACCTACTTGAAGTAAATACATTATTACCATTATTATTAAGTGATATATTAAACAACAAGCTCTGTAAGTTTCTTAGTCTACTCGACAAGTTGAAAATGGTCTAAAATAGAGATACTGCTCTTAAAATTAAGTGTGATAGCTCATTGGATCCGGAATAACGCCTGGAAAAATGTGCCAAAAGCGTGTATTAGCACATACAAAATTGCAAAAGTTATAAACAATTGAAGATGAAAAAAAAATGGCATTTCGTTTTTTGCCAATATTTGATAAACTATTAATATTTCAGAAATTTCAAAAAAAAAATCTGAAAGAGGAGAAAATTTCCATTAAAAAACTTCGAGCTCCCGGAACTCTATCTCCATTATTTATAATTAATTCAACGCTGAAAATGGGTCTCCGAGCGACATTTTTAGGTTGCGCGCGCGGCGTCAAAAGCGAGTACGACACATTAATTAATGTATTTAAGGTATTAAATATAATTTTTTAAATTTGAAAAAATCATGGTGTATTCGGAAGACTATAAATAATTTATTCCCGTTGAAAATTTTACTAAAAGTTTATTTTTCAACAAGTTAAACGATTGTTAACTAACAAAATTTTCTCGAACTTCTGTCTTAATTGTAAATAAAAAAAATGTTTAAATAATTGTCGTAAAAATTTTTCGCTTCGTAGAGCCTTCCTTATATACATACTCAACAAGATCACGCCATAAAAGTTGAAAAAATATTCATACTTTGTTTATAATAATTTTTGTACTTGAACAAAAACTAAAAAATCCAAGTAATGTTGTTGAAAAAAAATTTTTTTTTCTCAATCATCATATTATCGTTCATTTATCAATACAAGATAAAATTGATTTGCAAAAAAAAATTTTTCCGCCATTTGTTGATCAATTTTTTATAAACAAATTGATTATTTCAATATTTTTGAGAATTTTTTTTTCCACAATTTCATTATTTTTAAAAAAAAAATGTTTCCTTAATAACAATTTTTAATTGTTTATAATCTTTTCTTTATATTTAAATTTTAAGAATTTTATTCTCTAAAAATCATAATTGACAGTCCTTATTTTTTTTATCAACAATTCCATTGTTATTAACTTATCAATTTGTTATAAACAAACTTTTAACTTTGTTAGATTTTTTTTCTGAAACTTCTAAAATTTACAAAAACAACTATATCCAACAAAGTATAAAAAGTTTTTTAAAATATTTTTTCCAATTTTCCAAATTCCAATTCCCAAGTAAATAAAAAATTTTTTTTTTTTTATACTTTTTATATATGGTTTTTTTGTAAATTTTAGAAGTTTCAGAAAAAAAATCTAACAAAGTTAAAAATTTGTTTATAACAAATTGGTAAGTTAATAAAAAGTTTATAAAAAATGTATCAACAAATGGCGGAAAAATTTTTTTTGCAAATCAGTTTATATCTTGTAATAATGAAAAAACTATAATATGATGATTGAGAAAAAAAATTTTTTTAACAACATTACTTGGATTTTTTTGTTTTTGTTCAAGTACAAAAATTATTATAACAAAGTATGAATATTTTTTCAACTTTTATGGCCTGATCTTGTTGAGTATGTATATAAGAAAGGCTCAACAAAGCGAAAAAATTTTACGACAATTATTTAAAAAAAAAAAATATTTACAATTAAGACCGAAATTCGAGAAAATTTTGTTAGTTAACAATCGTTTAACTTGTTGAAAAATCAACGTTAAGTAAAATTTCCGACAGGAATAAATTATTCATAATGTTCCGAATACACCATGATTTTTTCAAATTTAAAAAAACATATTTAATACCTTAAATAAATTAATTAATGTGTCGTACTCGCTTTTGACGCCGCGCGCGCAACCTAAAAATGTCGCTCTGAGAACCATTTTCAGCGTTAAATTAAAATTATAAATAATGGAGATAGACTTCCGGCAGCTGTAAGTTTTTCTTCGGAAATTTCCTCCTCTTTCAGAATCTGTTTTTGAAATTCCTTAAATATCGATAGTTTATGAAATATTGGCAAAAAACGAAATGCCATTTTTTTTCATCTTCAATTGTTTATAACTTTTGCAATTTTTTATGTGCTAATACACGCTTTTGGCACATTTTTCTAGGCGTTATTCTGGATCCAATGAGCTATCACACATAATTTCAAGAGCAGTATCTCTATTTTAGACCATTTTCAACTTGTCGAGTAGACTATCTTATCCAAAATATGAAGATGCTAATGTAGCTAATTCATCTATTTTGGTGTATTATCCAGAATTAAATCGTGTTTATCTATTTCGCATTATGAACATTTATGAACTAAAGTTTGTTATTATTAACGAATAATCTACACTACACGGACTCTACCAATTAGCAGCTCACTCCCAGCTATACGAAGTTCCGTCGTTGTTATCTGGAATATTAACGAACCAAATTCGAAAGCTTTGATAACTGCCTGGGGATGAACTGAAATAATGAACGACTCCCATTAATTCACCCGTAATATTGTTTCGTTCTACTTTCTTTCGTTAACTCGGCAACTTTCTCAAGCTTCTGAAAGTCGATATTCAAAACCAATTTTCTGAAGTTCGAGATCGTTTCAATTATATTTGGCTCGTGAAAAGTTTGGCTGGTTTCTTTTTCCATGGCTGGTGTAATTAAAGGGAACACGGATCACGGATGGATAAATGTCATATAAATATTTTCAGCTGAACTTGAACAAACAGAAGAATCACTGAAGCTCTATCAATCACAGACTGTGCCTGATATGAGTGGTTATTGCGTCAAATGTTGAATGTACAAAATAAATAAATATAACCATGTGCTTTATTTATTTATCTATGCTGGGTATTATCAAAATACATTATAACGGGTGTCACCTATTAGACAAGTCATAACTTCTAGAATATTGGGTGTATCAAAATGAGATTTGTTATAGGTAAATATATGTGAAGAGGAGAGGTTTCGGATATTTTTCACTTCATGGTCATTTCGGTTTCACCGGAAATGGCTCCGGTTTTGAATTTTTTAATGGAACACCCTGTATATTATAGCTTGGAGTTTGGTTGGGAGAAGGTCAATTAACTGAAACCACTATGGATCTGTTGCCGACGTTTCAACTTTTATAAAGTCATCCTCAGGGCACTACAATATAACCATTCCAAGAAACTACATAATTATCTCATTAGATGTGGTGTCACTTTTCACCAATATTCCGACAGATTTAGTCATAGAGCTAGTTGAGGAAAAGTGGTACTTAATTGAACCCCATACAAAACTCACGCTGAACAATTTTTTAACATTACTAGACTTTGTTTTTGAGAACAGCTACTTCAAGTTTGAGGACAAATTTCATAAACAAATCTATGGTCTGGGTATGGGAAACTGTCTGTCCCCAGTTTGTGCAGATATGGTCATGTCTGAACTTCAGAACACTTCCATAAAAAAAAAATTGCTTTTTGAATTACCGTTTTTCAAACGCTACGTAGATGACATCATCACCTGCGTACCCATAGACGGAGTAGATATCGTTCAGCATGTTTTCAATAGCTACCGCCCACGCCTTCAATTCACAGTCGAGTCGAGCAAAATAACGGATTACCATTTTTAGACATCTCAATCATAAGAACAGATGAGAATAAAATCATCACAGATTGGTATCACAAACCGACCTTCTCTGAGAGATTTTTGAACTTCAATTCTCAACACTCCTTCACTCAAAAGGCCAATATTATTTTGAATCTCAAATATAGAGCTCTGCAACTATCACATCCGTCCCTTCATCAAAAAAATCTCGAAGCAATTAAAATATACCTATTGAAAAACAATTATCCAACAAAATTAATAAACAAACTCCTTTTCAAAGAGCAAACCAGTAATATTAAACTACCTAATGGAAATAATTTCTTCTACAAAATCCCATACATTTCGGGTCTTTCAGAGAAGATAAAGAAAGTATTTACTGATGCGCCTTTCAATATTGCATTCAAAAATGAAAAAACTATTAAAAAATACTTCACCAAATTGAAATCTAAAACACCAAAAGAACTCGAAAGTGACATAATCTACAAAATTCCTTGTGCAGAATGTGACAAAGTATATATTGGGCAGACAGGACGATATCTCTAAACTAGAATATCTGAACATGAACGGAGCATAAGACCTGAAAACCTCATGAGAACAACAAATAAAACAGGTCTTGCCGAACACTCAGAAAAAAATCTTCACAAATTCGATTTTGTAAATACAGAAATTGTTGGAAAGCAAAAAAACTATAGAAATGATAAAAATAAAAAAATACAAAAACAACGCTAATAAGAAAACAGATACTCAATTTCTACCCAACTCCTATTCATACCTAATAAGTAAATTGAAAATACCACAATAATCACACACCATGCACGCCTATGGTTCCTACACGTACCTTATCAATAAATAACGAAAGAAATCAAGAGGAAAAAACAAAAACTTTTCCAATCTCCACTGAATGGCTTCATTCAGAAGCAAACTCTCCGTTGATTTCGACATATGTTAACAATTTCCATTTATATTATAACAAGAGGAATCCAAATATATGTAAATGTCCTTTTTAATATACATTTTATCACGACAAGGAACCTATTTTTCTTGTAAGTATTCTGTTGTTTTACTACATGCTTTGTTTTACAATTTTACAATAATTTTTATCCATGTCAATTTTATATATACATATTTTCATAAGATTTGACCTATTTACAGCTTAAGTTGTTTATACCTCTATTGAGATTTTTATCATGTAATTTATCATGTACTAAGCTACTCTACTATTCACCCTCGTAATATTCACAATCCCTATTGTAGTGCCCTGAGGATGACTTTGTAAAAGTTGAAACGTCGGCAACAGATCCATAGTGGTTTCAGTTAATTGACCTTTTCCCAACCAAACTCCAAACTATAATAACCAGTGAGGTCACAAAACACTATAAGAAAATTTAACCCTGTATATTGTAACATTTCTGGATTTCTGAGACAATTCTGGATCAGAATTTGACATTTCAAAAAAAAATACGACTACCTCATTTCTTTAGAGTCACTTTTTATATTGCATCTAGATGGCCATGATTGGACGTAAACTAATATGAGGACCTCAGTAATAATAAGCACTATTCAAATAATAGTAAGATGCTTGCAAAAGAAGAAAAAGTTAAGATTATATTGTTGTGTTGGGAAAATACTCCAAGCAGACAAGTTACAGACATTTTTAATGCCAGGCATCCTAATGTAAATCACACTACAGTAACCCGTATTTTAAATAAATTTAAAGAAACAGGCAGTATTAATAACAATTTCAAAAAACCTCACACAGCTGCATAAGTATCTATAGAAGTGGAAGAGGAAGTGTGTTTAAGAGTTATCGAAAATGGTAAGACATCAATTAAACAAATATCGATATCTCTTGATGTACCTTTCACTACTGTACACATTTTTTAAGAAAAAATAAATTCAAAGCTTTCCAACCTAAAATTTATAAATATTTTAAAAGAATGGGATTTTATTCCAATAAATATTTTATGGACTGATGAAGCAACATCTTCAACTAATGGAACAACAGTGAGTTCACAGAAATGTAGATGGTGGGCTACAGAAAACCCTCATTTCACTATGGAGTGCAAGGACCAATACTCATTTAAGGTAAATGTCTTATGTGGACTGTTAAACAATACTATGATTGGTCCATTGATTTGTTGAAAATATAAACAGGATGTTCATAAAATCAGATGTGGAATCATCTGCGACTGAAAGATAAACCTTAATCACTATCTTCCATCGTCAAGATAACCTCTTGTGGGGTATTCATGTTGAAAAGGGAAACATTCTCAATTGAATATTGATAGAAAGATTTTTCTGTGAATTGAAAAATCCACGATCAAAATGAAGTTATTTTTTGTGAATGTCTAACAGAAAACAACTACTTCTCCGGCTACAGCCACGCTGGACATTGAACTACATCTGATAGATATTCTGAAAAGGCCCACCTCAATAGAAAAAATCTGAAATTGAAAATTTGCATTTTCATTCAGATAGTTATTTGATTTTCTATTCCAGTCTTAATAAAGAAATCATAAAGATGAATGAGGCAAAGAAGAATGTTTTTCAAAAGAGAGTACTCACCAGAAATCATTCATAACATTGACGCAGGAGAGACATCGCATTCACTAGGTCTTCAATACATTTTTGTCGACGAAAATCTATTTCACGCTTCCACAATCATCAGGAAGACCGGAAGAAATGGGAAACACATTTTCAAGAAGCAATCTCACTTTGCAAAGATGGAAAAAGTTAGAATCATTTCTTTTGGAGAGACACTTTGAAATTAGTGTTTTCTGACATTAAAACCTGTCATGGGGTATGATAGATTGATTTGTTGAAAATATCAACAGGATGTTCATAAAATCAGATGTGGAATCATCTGCGACTGAAAGATAAACCTAAGTCACTATCTTCCATCGTCAAGATAACCTCTTGTGGGGTATTCATGTTGAAAAGGGAAACATTCTCAATTGAATATTGATAGAAAGATTTTTCTGTGAATTGAAAAATTCACGATTAGAATGAAGTTATTTTTTGTGAATGTCTAACAGAAAACAACTACTTCCCCGGCTAAAGCCACGCTGGACATTGAACTACATCTGATAGATATTCTGAAAAGGCCCTAACTCAAAAGAAAAAATCTTAAATTGAAAATTTGCATTTTTATTTAGATAGTTATTTGATTTTCTATTCCAGTCTTAATTGAGAACTCATAAAGATGAATGAGGCAAAGAAGAATGTTTTCCAAAAGAGAGTACTCACCAGAAATCATTCATAACATTGACGCAGGAGAGACATCGCATTCACTAGGTCTTCAATATTCAATTGAGAATGTTTCCCTTTTCAATATGATTGGTCCCTTCTTTATTGATGTAAACCTCAATGCCAACCGATATTTGCAATTTTTACATCAAGATTTATTACCAATTTTAAATCAAATGCCGCGTAGACAAAGAGACAGAATTTGATATCAGTTAGATGGACGTTACTCAGAGTATCCAATGCCAGCGCGCTCACCAGATTTAACCCCAATTGATTTTTTCTTTTGAGGTTCATTGAAGATTTATGTTAACAAACATCGTCCTTTTAGGGATAGAGAACATTTGAAAACTGTGATTACTAATTGTCTGAGGGCCATTCAACCGGAGCACATTAAGAATACAGTCAACGATTGTGTAAGAAGAACTGAACTGTGCATGTTGTGGGATGAACATCATACTGAGATGTAAAATGCTTCTTTCGGAAACATGTTTTTGTTTCCAAAGCGAATATAAGAATTATTTTTGACAAGAAAATCTCCAGAAAATCAATGAGTTTGTGCCTCAATTTTATTTTGATGTTTTGTGATTTGATATTATTGAATATTTAGTTCTGGTTTTAATACTGAATAATTTTTAGCAATTTTCGGTGTTAACAAAAAATAAAAATTACTTTGCACCAAAAACTTTGAAAATAATTTTACTCTTCAAAGAAATCGACCGTGGTTAACACAATAGTTGTTTATTTTGTAATGTCACAGGCTTTTTAAATGAACCGTCGTATACAGGATGTTGTCAATTCATTGTTTTCGTAGTCCTTATTTAAAAAAATGGATAAAAAAATAAAACTTCTCTAAGATGGCCATGACTTCAAATCTAGATGTATTTTTTAATGCTGGACAAGTTTTTTAAATGACATTTCCCGAGATTTTTCAAAATAAGGGTACTTTACTCTCTCAAAATCAAATTTTTGAAGGATCCTCGTATATTACGTGTGTTTCACTATATTTCGTTTGGTGCATGTTCAGTTTTAGGGGATGCACAAACTTTTACCAGGAATAACTTTTTGTCGAAAAACCCTTAATAAATAAGTTTCCCATATGGTTTTGAGGTAATGTTATATAAAAAATATATAATATATATTGTTATGTTATGAAAAACCAGTTATATATTTTAAAAGGAAAAAAACCACAAAAAGAATAATTATTTAATAGCTCTTAGTTTCAAGAGATTGTTTTTACATAATTTTTGAAGTTCTATCTCCTTTATTAAGCCTCTGTATAATATGAATAGATAAAAATGTCCAAATACTATAACACAATCAATTTCATACACTGTCATAATGATTACAAACCATAATTGTTCAAAAGACAACAAAAAAGTCTAAACTTACAAAATCATCCTGAATAAAATGTGATCCACAAAATTATAAGCTTGAAGCATACAGTATAAGAAATTGTATCTAACTAAAAGTAGCCAATGGGAGAACAGCAAACTTCTTGATGACAATAGCCAATCAGGGAACGGTATGGTCAAATGTAAGATTTGAAATTGTGAGAAAATAAGAACGAGAAAGTGTCAGAGACAATTATCAATGAAATTGTATATAGTTTATAAGAAAGTAAAAATAGTTCTATTTATAAGTTTTGACAAATAACCCCAAACAGTGAAAATGTGACAATATAGTGCGCGAATTCAAAAATTCAAACAAAAAGGAATGAAGGAAAAATGGTATCCTGGAAAAAAAACAAAGCCACATGGAGACTGAAAATAATTTTGAAACGAGGAGAGAAAGAGAGAAAGAAAATTCATTAATTTCAACATAATAAGCAGAAAACCAACATTACCTTATTTGTTCAACATATACAAGTATCCAAAGCTGATTTTTGGATTGGTATGGTTCCTTCGTTTTGGTATTGGAGTTCCTGAGAGCTTTAGAGTGAAAGAGAATCCAAATCTGGGTGTATATTGAACAACGACCGTTCCAGCGACAGGTATAAACTTTTCTAGTGCACATCACGAACTGAACAATTTCACTAATAACTAATATCCCATCAGAAGAACTTTATTTCATTTGAACTTGAACTATTAAAGAAATTTTCACTTTCAAGGTAAAAGTGAGGTTGTGTATATTTTACACATGAACTTTTCTCATGATTATCCATGAATATTTGTAGATTCACCATAGAATAATTCATCTATCGTAGGCCAGGTAAATTTAAGTTTTCCTGAAAAAAGGAAATAATTGCTTTTTGATACTTTGTTGCTTATTTTCCACAATTATCAGCAATCATATTTACAAACACTGAATAGAAAATGACATCAAGCAGTGGCTAGTGGCTAAATTGCCTGAACCGGCTATCTGAGATAAGAGGCTTACCAACTGTGCTTAGCTGTGGTAAGGAAAGTGATAACAATTGGCAGCAACGTGACGAGAAAACAGTGACGTTAGCTAGCAATTATTATTACATCATTGCAAAATATATTATACAGGGCGAAAATACTTATCTATATCATAACAATTTGGCTCACAACGGAGAGCGGAAATCATTAGCAATCTTCATTTTATAACAACAATTTATATTTGCAAATTATCATTACATCACAATTGGCACCCAAAAGTGGGCGAAATAATAACAAAATAATTTGTTATATCATCATTATAATAACAATTGGCGCCCAACGCGTGCAAAAATATATAAAAAAAAAAAAAATTCAATTATAAAATTCATTTTATACAATTTGTCATATCATCATTTCATAACAATATATATATATATATATATATATATATATATATATATATATATATATATATATATATATATACTAGCTGACCCGACAGACTTTGTCCTGTCCTAATTTTTATATTCCCAAAAAAAAACCTGAAAACTCACGTCCGCGTAGAATTTCTTTTTGCCTATGTTTTTTGTGTTGTTCCATCTAGGTAATGCCTTTGATCTGCCCGTCATCCCGTTGTATCGCTTTCTCTTTATCCCGTTCTTCCGTTATCCCGTTATTCCGTTTTCCCGTTATCCCTTTTTCCCGTTGTCCCGTTTCCCGTTATCCCGTTTATCCCGTTTTTCCGTTTCCCCGTTATCCCGTTTTCCCGTTCGTTACCCCGTTTTCCCGAAAATAATTTGCCAGCCGTTCTCAAGTTATGAGCTTACCAACACAAACAGATTCATTTTCATTATATATTCCTGAAAACTTTTCCAGGACAATTTCCAATCACTTACCTAAAAATCGTTCCAGCCGTTGTTTTTAGAAAATAAAAAAATGTTCCTGTGAGCTTCTGCTTGGTAGGCGACAGGATAACCTCTGAGCTATTTCCTCTTTGGTAATAAATGACTCGATAGTCTTTTCCTTCGCCAATATATTCCATATTGTGGGATTTGTTTACACTAAGGATGAACATCTCTAAGGATGAACATCTCTAAGATGGCCATAATGATTACAAACCATAATTGTTCAAAAGACAACAAAAAAGTCTAAACTTACAAAATCATCCTGAATAAAATGTGATCCACAAAATTATAAGCTTGAAGCATACAGTATAAGAAATTGTATCTAACTAAAAGTAGCCAATGGGAGAACAGCAAACTTCTTGATGACAATAGCCAATCAGGGAACGGTATGGTCAAATGTAAGATTTGAAATTGTGAGAAAATAAGAACGAGAAAGTGTCAGAGACAATTATCAATGAAATTGTATATAGTTTATAAGAAAGTAAAAATAGTTCTATTTATAAGTTTTGACAAATAACCCCAAACAGTGAAAATGTGACAATATAGTGCGCGAATTCAAAAATTCAAACAAAAAGGAATGAAGGAAAAATGGTATCCTGGAAACGAAAAACAAAGCCACATGGAGACTGAAAATAATTTTGAAACGAGGAGAGAAAGAGAGAAAGAAAAATTCATTAATTTCAACATAATAAGCAGAAAACCAACATTACCTTATTTGTTCAACATATACAAGTATCCAAAGCTGATTTTTGGATTGGTATGGTTCCTTCGTTTTGGTATTGGAGTTCCTGAGAGCTTTAGAGTGAAAGAGAATCCAAATCTGGGTGTATATTGAACAACGACCGTTCCAGCGACAGGTATAAACTTTTCTAGTGCACATCACGAACTGAACAATTTCACTAATAACTAATATCCCATCAGAAGAACTTTATTTCATTTGAACTTGAACTATTAAAGAAATTTTCACTTTCAAGGTAAAAGTGAGGTTGTGTATATTTTACACATGAACTTTTCTCATGATTATCCATGAATATTTGTAGATTCACCATAGAATAATTCATCTATCGTAGGCCAGGTAAATTTAAGTTTTCCTGAAAAAAGGAAATAATTGCTTTTTGATACTTTGTTGCTTATTTTCCACAATTATCAGCAATCATATTTACAAACACTGAATAGAAAATGACATCAAGCAGTGGCTAGTGGCTAAATTGCCTGAACCGGCTATCTGAGATAAGAGGCTTACCAACTGTGCTTAGCTGTGGTAAGGAAAGTGATAACAATTGGCAGCAACGTGACGAGAAAACAGTGACGTTAGCTAGCAATTATTATTACATCATTGCAAAATATATTATACAGGGCGAAAATACTTATCTATATCATAACAATTTGGCTCACAACGGAGAGCGGAAATCATTAGCAATCTTCATTTTATAACAACAATTTATATTTGCAAATTATCATTACATCACAATTGGCACCCAAAAAGTGGGGCGAAATAATAAAAAAAATTTTTAAAACAATTGGGCCCAACCGGTGCAAAAATATATTAATAATAAAAAATTAATTATAAAATTCATTTTATACAATTTGTCATATCATCATTTCATAACAATATATATATATATATATATATATATATATATATATATATATATATATATATATATATATATATATATATATATATATATATATATATATATACTAGCTGACCCGACAGACTTTGTCCTGTCCTAATTTTTATATTCCCAAAAAAAAACCTGAAAACTCACGTCCGCGTAGAATTTCTTTTTGCCTATGTTTTTTGTGTTGTTCCATCTAGGTAATGCCTTTGATCTGCCCGTCATCCCGTTGTATCGCTTTCTCTTTATCCCGTTCTTCCGTTATCCCGTTATTCCGTTTTCCCGTTATCCCTTTTTCCCGTTGTCCCGTTTCCCGTTATCCCGTTTATCCCGTTTTTCCGTTTCCCCGTTATCCCGTTTTCCCGTTCGTTACCCCGTTTTCCCGAAAATAATTTGCCAGCCGTTCTCAAGTTATGAGCTTACCAACACAAACAGATTCATTTTCATTATATATTCCTGAAAACTTTTCCAGGACAATTTCCAATCACTTACCTAAAAATCGTTCCAGCCGTTGTTTTTAGAAAATAAAAAAATGTTCCTGTGAGCTTCTGCTTGGTAGGCGACAGGATAACCTCTGAGCTATTTCCTCTTTGGTAATAAATGACTCGATAGTCTTTTCCTTCGCCAATATATTCCATATTGTGGGATTTGTTTACACTAAGGATGAACATCTCTACCCTGGGAATGAACACATTTGTGATTTTTGGGGTTAGGTATAAATAAAAAAACAAATAAACTTTGTGAAGTCAGAGTTAGAGTACATGATTTCTCCAAAGGAAATCATTTCCCAATTATCAACATTAACAACCCGTATCTCTGACCTTTGAGGAATATGTTATCAAGAAAGCAGGAATCTCCACCAATATCGTGAACATCTAGAACCCCTCGTTGAAACTGTAACTAAGAAATTATCGATCAAACAGTTCTTCCAAAACCCAGTCCGAACTTTGTGTTTTGACAACAACAGTTAATAATTTTCTGGTTGAAATGGAAAAGCGGAGAAAATTGAGTTATAAGTTTTCCAAGATTCCGTTGAATACAGTGGACAAACCAGTCCCAATGGATATATCTACAGAAGTAACAAAAATGTTCCAAATGAACCGGAAGGAAAAGCAAAGAATATCTGAAAACATGTGCGAATCTATCAGAAAAACGAAACTCAAAGCAACTGTGATAATGGCTGGAGCAAAGTATCCCCCCTTGCCTTCAAGGCCAACTACTTCAAAAGACCTCTGGGCATTCGCCGAAAGATGCCCCATCGTGGAAATGTCACGTTTCCAGGAGAAAGACATCCGGAACAAAATCCATGCGAGTAACCTGGAGAAAAAGTACCCACAGTTGTTTTCAGACATGCTGAAAGAAACCAAACAAGAATTCGCACAAATTGTGCATTACGCTGGAATGAATCTGAAAATAAAAGCATGCCATCCCGAAGCAATTTTCACCATTGAACCATACAAGTTCGTTGGTAAGACTGATCGTTACCAGGAGTTCCTGCAAACTAGAAAACAGTTTCAAAATAAGTGGATATTGCACTATCCAATTGTTAGAAACATCCACAGAGAGTGCGAGCTGAATCTACCTTACGATCTATTCAATCTTGAATTCAAAAGAGTGAAAACTCTGCCGGAACTGGAATATACCTTGAACGATAAGACTCAAAGAGCGTCACAGTTCATATACGAGTTCTATTTGAGAATAATAGCCATAGTGGAGAAGGAAGAGATGAAAAAAGACAAGCGTGTGCACCGTAGAGACTCTCTAGGTGCCAGCACTGGTCTCCTTTCACTACATTTCAGCAGAATAATTGCTCATACGCTTTTGAACATAGTGAAAGTAACAGCTGCAGAAGACACCAAACCGTATCTCTCTCTGGAAGTGCTTTTCAAAAATGGTCTGGTACTCGAACCACAAGCTGAAGCAGTTACTGAAACATACAACAGATTTTTGGATAGAATCATCGAGACTGGTACAGAAATGTACGTGCTACAAAGGAACAGGGTGAAAGGTTTCGAGAATAAATACATGCGTCTTTGTCTAACCAACCAGTTTATCGACGAATGCAAAGAGAATATCAAGAAAAATATCGACAAGCACTACGAACCTATCCTGAACCACCTAGAAAAACTGAACAACGAATTTTGTAAGATATACAAAGACATAAATTCTGAGAGTTTTTTCGAGACAATATCAGACATCGAGTTCGAAGAAGGGTGCACGAAAATAAACCACTACAGGGGATATCTACACAAGGTTATGTTCATTCCAGATTTTGAGTTTTTCAAACTAGGAAAAATGTCTATCGTGAACTACAGGGAGTCACTTCACGATGGACTGAACGAGAACATCAACTGTATTTTCGAGAAACTATGCGCCCAACATTTGTGGGAGGTGAACGACCTTTGTGAGACTTTCAAAATGATAAATATCAGAGCTACCCTCAAACCTCTCACAACTGAAGAACTGGTAGAGACTGGGAAGTACATGACGCGGATAAGGAATGAGCATTTAGAGGAACTGAATGATAGGGTTCACAATTCTTTGCACTCACTTTGCCAGATAATAGACCTGGGAATTTTGACGGAAGAGCATATGTACCTCAATCGAGATCCATCAAGTGGTTGGACGACATCGTACCGATTATTGAAGAACATACTTCGACATTTGAAACACTCAAGTTCGACGCAGAAGAAAAACTGCAGAGAGTTGTTGAGGACGTTAATGATATGATCAAAAATGTGTATCCAATTCTGGTAGTACTAGACGAAATGGACGACATAAGTAGAGCGAAGAGTTACTTGAACGTTATAACCTTACATTTGACCAAAATCAAGGAAATCGAGGTGCAGATATTGTGGATCAATAAGGAGGAGGTGAGGTTTTTCAATATTTGTAGAGCTTGGTTCACAATTGTAAATTCACATACAGAAATTTCATCTATAATGACTGGCCCATTGATATACAAAATAAACCATGAAATTTTGGGAACATATTCATTTCATGGTATAGATGGGGGATTCTCTGAATTATTTAAAATGCTCATTGGAATGGTGAATATTGTGAACTTTGTTTTACTTCCATCTGTATAGAGGGTGTTACCAAATAAGTGCGGAAGTTTTTAGGGGGTGATGGCTTGTCGAAAATTGAAGGGGGTCTTTAATGTAAACAAAAGCTCTTAGGCCTTTCCTCGAAAAGTTACGCTTCCAAAAATGAGAAAAAAATAGGGTTCTACCAATATAAATGATAGTTTAAAAAAACTAAAAAACACGCTTCAATAGAAAACCAGACAAAAAAAATTGAAAATAAGAATTTTTTTTATTTTATTTAAAAAAAAGCGTGGGGTGCATGGTATCGCCTCGGTGTGTAATGTACTATATAATTATTGATACCATGCACCCCACGCTTTTTTTTAAATAAAATACATTTTTTTTTCTATATTTTTGTCTGGTTTTCTATAAAAGCGTGTTTTTTAGTTTTTTAAACTATTTTTATTTCCTACTTTTTAGTGTGGTTTAATTATAAAAGCGTGTTTTTTTATTTTTTTAAACTATTATTTTTATAATTTTTTTGCAAATTAAAAAATGGAATAATCTTATCAAATTACGTAATCATTCTCTCCGACCCCGAAAACCCCCACGTACCAATTTTAAATAGAATAAGACCATAATCACAAAACTCGGCCGCCATTTAGAAGCCGCCATCTTGAATTTTCCAATTTTTACAAGAGAATCATGATATTCGAGCCCAAAAACCCCCACATTCCGATTTCTGAATAGAATCAGACCATAATCACAAAACTCGGCCGCCATTTTGAAGCCGCCATCTTGAATTTTCCAATTTTTACAGAAGAATCATAATATTTGACCCCAAAAACCCCCACATACCAATTTTGAATAGAATCAGACCATAATCACAAACTCGGCCGCCATTTCGAATTTTCAAATTTTTACAAAAGAATCATAATATTCGACCCCAAAAACCCCCACATACCAATTTTGAATAGAATCAGACCATAATCACAAACTCGTCCACCATTTTGGAGCCGCCATCTTGAATTTTTCAATTTCAACAAAGAATCATAATCTCCGACCACAAAAACTTTCGGATACCAATTTTGAAGCGAATCAGACCATAATCACAAAACTCGTACGCCATTTTGGAGCCGCCATTTTGCTTTTTCCTCACACAAAAATTTATTAACGAATTTTCACCGGAATTATGTACACCTGCCAAATTTCAAATCATTCGGACGTCTGAAAGTGGGTCAAAATCGCTCCCAAAGGAGTCGGTTACAAACAAACAAATAAACAAACAAACAAACATACAAGTGAAGCTAATATAAAGCATGTAGAAAAGGCTACCTATGAATATGTTTTTAATTTTATTGTGATCTTTTTTAATTGCGAAACTTTTTTAAGTCCTGTGTTGTGTCCGTAAAAGCAATAATTTCCTAACAAAAAAATGAAATACAACATTGTGTATAAACGGATCTTCTGTAAATGGAATCGAAAAAATCTAGTAGGGTGGCTCTCACGTTTTGTTTGCACAACTTGTGTGTGTGTGTAATATTTTAGAATTATTCCGCTTGTTTTAACTTTTAATGTAGGCAAGTACCAGTAGCATGTTTTGTTTTAATAGAATATCAAATTAAAAATACAATCAAAACAAAATTATGTGTATTACAACAAAGAGAAAGGCAACAAGATCAAACGGAACGGAGTTATGAAAACTGCTCGAAATGATCACCTCCAACTATTAAACAGGAATGAAGTCTTCGTCTCATTGACTGGCGCAAACGTTGAAATATTCCTGATGTGTTTTGGATTGTCCCGCAGGCAGAAATGATGCGATTCCTCAAATCATTCACACATTCAATGGGGGTCGTATAAACCAAGGACTCCAGGTGACCCCAGATGCGAAAGTCCAAGGGGTTTGAGTTTTTTTTTTGAAAAATCGTGTTTTTTCGGTGATACTCATTAAGATAAACTTGAAATATTCGGATAATATTATAACGCCATCTCGTAGGTGTCTTCCCTAAAAAAACGCGATTTTACACAAAAATTAATTTTTTTCTAACTCAACCTAACTCACCGGTATTCCAGACGTCGTAGTTGAATCTGGTGGATTCGCCAGTTCTAATCTAACATACCATAAAAAATGTTTTTTTTTTGTAAAATCGCGTTTTTATCAGGAATGGTACCTATATAGATGAACTAATAAAGCAAATCCTTAACTAAATACAAAATTTTATCCAAATCGTTAGAGCCGTTTTCGAGATAGCTGAAATATATATATATATATATATATATACATATAAATATACAAGAATTGCTCTTTTAAAGATATAATATATATATATATATATATATATTATATATATATATATATATATATATATATATATATATATATATATATATATATATATATATATATATATATATATATATATATATGAAAGAGAGTAATCGAGGGGACTGTTAAAAACAAAATGGAAAGAATTTAGTGGACATAGCCCTCAGAGTGAAGAGTTAACCGTAGACACGTGTTTCGGGCTCTCGGCCCTCATCAGTACGGTGGAGAAGTGCGAGGATGAACAACACTTGGTAGAAAACGACAAATCAGCGGAGTCAACAAACAGAAGCCAGCCGCTCATTTGTGGTTTCGGTCAGCAGACCCTGACTTCCAGGGCAACAACCAACGTCACCACGGAGGCAGCTATAGCTACCTGCGTGACATCCGAGTCCAGGAATATATATGTATATGAAAGAAAGTAATCGAGGGGACTGTTAAAAACAAAATGGAAAGAATTTAGTGGACATTTTGTTTTTAACAGTCCCCTCGATTACTTTCTTTCATATACATATATATTCCTGGACTCGGATGTCACGCAGGCTATACTCCTCCGTATGACGTTGTTCCCTGAATCAGTCTGCTGACCAAACCACAAATGAGCTGGCTTACTGTTTGTTGACTCCGCTGATTCGTCGTTTTCACCAAGTTTGTCATCCTCCACTTCCAGTATGAGACCGAAGCCAAACACGTGTCTAGTACTCTCACTCTGAGGGCTATGTCCACTAAATTCTTTCCATTATATATATATATATATATATATATATATATATATATATATATATATATATATATATATAAAACGGAAAAACTGGATAACGGGAAAACAGTATGATAGAAAAACTGGATAATGGGAAGAAAACGGAAAAACGGGCAGAGTCAACACAAAAAAAAACAGGAAAAAAAAAGTTTTCATTGAAAAAAAATTGGACAGGACAACGTCTGTCGGGCCATCTAGTACTGAATGAATATCGACCCCCCAAAAACAAATCCATATCTTTAGTTCTCCAGTTTATCATCAATTGTGAACCTAGAAATTTTGTTCCTGCCTTATAATAATTGATCCTAGATGAAGTTCTTGAAGGTTAAATTCTCTTGTTGCTAAATCTTTTGATGCAGTTCCGGGCCATTTTAATTATTCCAAATTATTTTAGTATATGTCATCTACGAAACTGGTAAACTTTTTCTTTATATTGATTGGGAATGGATCATTTGTGTCGATCACAAAAAGAGTGGGGCCCAGGATTGATCCCTGAAGTATTCCCTTTTTAACTTTTGATTCGTGCGATAGGCTGCCCTGAACAGGCACGCTTTGAATATGCCCAAATAAATATGACTCCAACCACTGCAGAACTACATCTCATACCGCCATAAATCTTCAATTTTTTCAAAAAAAAATGGTTTATACTGTTGAATGCCCTAGTCATAATTGAGTTTTGAAGGTTTGAAGGTTAACATTGCTTTTGATATCAACTCAATTTTGTCTTTCAGTTATTGAGTATGCGATTGTCTGAAAATAAATTTCCCTATACCTAATTGAAATATCAACCTGGTTTTAGAGAAAAAAAAACTATTAAAAGTGAATGAGACCCAAGGACTGTATAATTATTATAAAGATGTATACTTTTTCGAAATTATCATGTATGTTCCAAATTTTGTGGATGAGTACACGTTTTTTTTTTCATTAAATTAGTATAAATAACAAATTATTTATAGTACATCCAGCGCTCCAATGGCCGCAAATAAAACATACACGAACTGTTCCAGCATAATAAATTCAGATCGAATATGTTTTTTACATGAATAATTCGCTGATGGTACAATTTAATGAAATAAAGGACTAACAAATAAATACAGGCATTCAGCTGTGAATTATTGCCTGTTTGATTTTCCATGCACAGCTCTGTGGTGTGATAATGCGTTGTATATTCCTGGAATATTTAGCGTAAATGATTTCACAAATCATCGAATCTCTTTTATAAAGTTGTCTGTCATGAAGTTGGCTACATATGGGAAAAAATTTTGGATTGAAATTTCTGAAAAACTCGCTTCTGCATGTCTGACTAAAAAATTCGTTGCGACTTATATCAGGTGACCTCAGATTTGACGGGAATTTAAAAAAATATTGTTTGTGGTGCCGAAAAATGGGTCAAGTTGACAAGATATCGAAGAAATTTATTGAGAAAAAGTGTTTGGAACCGAATGTACCAATTTTAAACCAGATTAAAAAAAACAAAAATACCATTTTATTCCTCTACCCTCGCTAAAAAACATTATACATTCTTGTTTTATCTGGAAACAGCTTTAGTAACCTAAATCACATAAGTTTGGGTCAAAACCAATCAAATATTATTGGAATAGACATTTTGCGGGAGATTAAGGCCCGATTTCACCAACCTCTTTAAACGAGTTTTGTTCAAATTAAACTTAGATCAAGCTTTCTACACGTCATAATGGATTTCACCAGGAACTATAAACCGCGTTTAGTTCTAAACGACGTTTCCACTTAAAACGGGCGGGCTGAATTTGGCCAGTTACGAAGTTAAACGACGTTTAGTTCATTGGTTTCGTGCACGTTTGACAGATGGTTGACATTGGAGATAAAACAACCTTACTTTTCCGATTTGTTTATGTTGGAGAATTGAACATTTTTACCGATTTCAAAAAGAATTCAGTAGTTGGATTACATGTGTTATTGTTTAATTCGTAGATGATCATGTTTTCCTATTGTTCTGTTGTGAAATGCAATAAAAATGCATCAAAAGGCGGCCGAATACGATTTTTCAGGTAAATTGTACATGTTTGTATTTCTGACCCTGTTATCAGAATTCCATCTGCTGCTGTAAGAAATAGAAAACATTGTGAAATCTCCCAGAGAAGGCAAGCAGCCTAGATACATGCCATCAAACGAAAATACTGGTCTGATAAGTTAACGAAATATGGTAGAGTTTGTTCCAGACATTTTCACTCTGGTAAAGGAAATATGTTGTACCAATTTATTCAATAAGCTGGGTGCCGAATGACGTCCAAAGAAGGAATTTATTTGATGAATTATATTTTCACATTCCAACTTGAAATTCATTGTAGAAGATATTGTCACTTTTATCAAGTTTCTTCAAAAACTAAACTTTGAACACTGAACACAAAAATATCACAAAACATGAGCCAAAGACGAAAGTTATCGGTTTTCAATTTTCAGGTTATATTGTCACTTGGCTTTGGCTCCTCTACAAAACAACCAAATCTATGCAAAAATGACAGAAACGTACATATTTTACTATGTTGCCAGCTTTTGACTGCCCTTAAACTAAGTTCAAATAAACTTGGTTTAGCTTTCGTCTGTTTGTGTCGGTGAAACTAAATCGAGGTTTATCAAGATTCAAATCTGAGTTTAGTGAGAACGGAGTTTATGAAAACGCCGTTTATCTGTCAACTAATATTTGTAGTTAAAACTCAATAATATATTAATTATCTCAATTGAATTTAGTATTGTTTAGGTGGATGTGGAAAAATAAAAAAACAATAAACAATGTACAAATTTTTAATATTCTACGTAACCACCTTCGCGCTCCATACATAGAATTGTTCTGGAAAACATTTCGCGGCAAACATTTTTCAACATAGTTCTGTTGATCAGTACCGCACAATCCCTTATACATTTTTTTAAATGTTCTGCATTTCGAAATGGGCGATGTTTATAAACATTGCTTTTTGGGTAAACTCATAAAAAGAAATTATACGGCGTTAGGTCTGGAGACCTAGCAGGCCAAGCATTACCTGAATATTGACATATCCCCTGTTCACCAAAGTCATTGTTCAGCCACTCCCGCACTTAATACGTAGAATGAATAGAAGCCCCATCTTGTTGAAAGAATAAACGAGTCCGCTCTTGTAATGGTAGGTTGTCGATAAATGTAGATATCTCGGTGCGTAAAAAGTTCAAATACCGTTCGCCATTTAAACTTTGTCATTCAAAATTCCACACCATACATTCACTTTGAAACTATATTGGTCCTTTGCTTCAATAATAAAATAAGGATTATGATCTGCCCGCCATCTAAAATTTTGAGAACTGACGACACCGTTTGAGGTAAAAGTTGCTTCGTCAACCAAGTAGTTAAAGTCTGGAGATCTGGGAGGCCAAGGTTGAGGTCCTGCTCTGCCTATCCAACAATTTGGATACACGTCGTCCAAGTACTGACAAGCACTTATGCTGAAATGGACAGGCGCACCATCGTGCATAAACCACATGCGTGGTCGAATAGCTAGTGCAACATTTTCAAGTAAAATGGGAAGCTGTTTCTGGAGAAAATTTGTATAGGTTGCACCAGTTAGCCTTAACGGTAGAAAATACGGTCCAATAATATTTTCGCCAATAATTCCGACCCACACGTTAAGTGAAAATTCATATTGATACCGACCTTCTTGAATTGCATGTGGGTTATCTTCGACCCATAGATGATTGTTATGGAAATTTGTGATCCATTGCCTTGAAAAGTTGGATTGGTCAATTACGTTTTCTAAAAATTTTGCATTTTGGGTAATCATTTGAAGACTCCATTGACATAAGTCTACTCAATGGGGAAAATCTCGCGGCAAAAGTGCCTGGACTCGTTGAATATGGTAAGGATACAATTGGTGATCCTTTAAAATTTTCCAGATTAGTTTATTGCTAACATTAAGTGTATAAGCGATTTGTCTTGTACTCAATTCCGACGATCTTCAATCATATTGAAAACCTCTTCTTCCAGTGCCACCGTTCTTATTACTCGTGGACGACCGCAATCAGTTGTTCGTTTTTTAAAAGTCCCTCTTTCACAGAGACGTTGGTAAGGATGTGCAAAAATTGTGTGTTGAAGTATCACGCGCTGAGGATACATCTCTGCATAGAGCCATCTAGCTTATAAAGAATTTCCATTGGCACGACCATACATAAAATGCATATCGGTCATTTCAGCGTTAGTGTAATTATTCATATTAAAGTTTCAATAGACACAATTGAACTTTCAACTACCACATAGAAATCAAAGCGACTTAACAGCCACCTACTAGATTTTCTCGATTTTAAAATTCTACGATTGAAGTCACAAGTTGTGCGAACAAAAAGTGACAGCCACCTACTAGATTTTTTCGATTCCATTTACAGAAGATCCGTTCATGCACAATGTTGAATTTTATTTTTTATTAGTAAACTTTTGCCGTTACGGACACAACACAGGAGTTGAAAAACTTTTGCAATGAATCGTTCTTCTCAACACATATTTTCAAATTGAGAAATTTTGCTTCGTTGAAAAGTTCTAGTAAAAAATGGAATAGGGGTTGCATGTTTCACCCCTAAAAGATCACAACAAAATTAAAAAAATATTCATAGATAGCTCTTTTATTGGTAGAACATGCCCACAGAATGCCATTTCTTCAACTCTCCAGCAATTTCAAGAATAAAAAACTATTTTTTTCTCGTTTTTGGAAGCGTGTAACTTTTCAGGGAAATAATTTTCGACAAGGAATCACCCCCTAAAAACTTTCGCACTTATTTGGTAACACCCTGTATATATTTATATATATATATAGATATATATATATATATATATATATATATATATATACAGTGTCCGCCAAATAGTATGTACCATATAGGAAAAAAGTTTATTGGAGTATTGGAAAAAATATTCTGGGGGAAAGTTTGTGCATGTCCGATTACCTACAAATCGATTTTGACACATGTCACGTGATCGCTAGTATGGCGGCAAATTGAAAAAAATTGCTATGAAAAGGCGAAAAGTGGGGTTAGATGGCAAGATATCAAAAAAGTTACTTAGAATTCAATTCAATTCAACATAAACGAAGTTTCAAGAGATAATTCGGAAAAATTGGAATTATCTATTTTTTTAAATATTTTCCCATCTTTTCAAAAATATCAATTTTTTTTCCTATGGATAGCTTGACTATACTGAAGCATTTGCATTTCAATGATAATAACATAACTTTCTCATGTTCTCCTCACCAGAGGGCACTATATTTAAAAAATAGGATTTTGTCAGAACCCTTGCTGTTACATCGGTTCGTATCTAACAGTTATATCAGAATTACACGACAATTGTGATGACATGACACTCCAAAAACATGGTGTTTTCCAGATTATAATCAAGTTCCGATGATAATCGTGGATGAGCGTATCACTTCGCACATAAACATGTAAATTATAAGTCTCTTAAATTTGACTCACTATTTCATTCTGAATATTTTCACACGATGTTTTTGAAGCGTCATGTCATCACAATGGTCGTGGAATTCTGATATAACTGTTAGATACGAACCGGTGTTCTGACAAAATCCTATTTTTTAAATATAGTGCCCTCTGGTGAGGAGAAAATGAGAAAGTTCTGTCATCATCATTGAAATGCAAATGTTTCAGTATAGTCAAGCTATTCATAAGAAAAAAAATTGATATTTTTAAATAGATGGGAAAATATTGAACAAAAATAGCAATTCCCAATTATTCCTCGTTCATATGCATAAAATCAAATTCTAAGTAACTTTTTCAAATAACTTTTTTTGATATCTTGCCATTCTACCCCACTTTTCGCCTTTTCATAGCAATTTTTTTCAATTTGCCGCCATACTAGCGATCACGTGACATGTGTCAAAATCGATTTTCAGGTACTCGGACATGCACAAACTTCTCCCCAGAATATTTTTTCCAATACTCCAATAATAAACTTTTTTCCCATACATACTTTTTGGCGGACACTGTATATATAAATATATCTTTAAAATCATACAAACCTCAAACAAGCATCAATAAATTTAATTTGGTAAAAAATTTCTTCAGAGATTTGAAGAGAAATTATTTGTCAATCTTCCTTGAAAGATAAATTTTCTTCCTTGCTTGAAATTGAAAATATTAGTCTTATCTATATATGTTAGTCTTGGTATATGGAATATGGAAAAATTAATTCACCGATTCGATCTGTAACGTGTCCACAGATAATTTCCAGAAAAACCTACTTCGGAGTTTTACCATTTCTTCCATTTTTCGATGACATGATGAGGTTTTTGTTTTACAGAATGTATACGTCGATCAATGACCGAGTCACTTGTGAAACAACTGCCGGAATGACAGACAAACCACACAAAGAAAGTCGAAGTTGCGTGAGTTTCATTTCCATTAAAGTAATATTTGCTCTTCCTTGCCCTAATTTGTTTAACTGATTTCCTCCGAAAATCGTTGATACTCTTTTTTAACCGACGAAACCAAAAAGGGGGATGTTCTCTAGTCAACGCGTATATATTTTCTTTATGTATGATCACGCATAACTGTTTACTGAGACGTCCGATTCCGATAATTCTTTTTTCAGTGGATAGGGTGTACTTCGAAGTTGGTCCCATTTGAATTCAAAAGATAAAATCACCCCTAAGGGCAGCGAAACGAAGGATATTGATCACTCATCCTCTGAATTCTGGTCCGTTAACCGATTCTATCAGGCATAACTTTGTACTGGGTTCTTCGATTTGGATCTTTCTTTTTTTATTAGATAGGGTATACCTCATAGTTGATCATATTTGGATTTCGATTGTAATTATCCACCCTTACGGGTAGACAAATAGGGAATAATTGATTTTTCACTTGTGAACATTGGCACACATATGTAGTTGATAATGACAGATCGCTAATGTCATTATTTTTGTTCTCCTACATCCGTCACAATCATTATATTCTATGAGAGGATGGAATGATATACAAAGTAATGAAATAAACTAACCAGAATAACAAAATTTATTTATGTTACAACAAATAGTAGAACAAGCAAGACTGCAGGCAATTTCTGCTAAGGAATCCGGAAAATGGCTACAAGTTCTCCCGTCATCCCAGTTAGGTACTTTTTTAGATCGTGATAGTCTTCGTATATCAGTAGCCTTGCGTTTGGGAGCACAAATTTGTGAACCTCACAAATGTTGTCGTTGTGGAGCACATGTTTGTGGCTCGGGGACTCATGGCCTTAGTTGTCCTTTCAGTTCGGGGCGTCTTTCGCGTCATCATGCTCTCAATGACACTCTCAAACGAGCTTTGGCATTAGCTGGAATTCCATCTAAATTAGAACCCAATGGAACGTGTTTGGATGAAGATAGAAAACGACCTGACGGCATTACTTTGATACCATGGTCAAGGGGACGAGCAATGATATGGGACGTGACATGCACAGACGTGTTTGCAAAATCAAATATTCGAACAGCCATTATAGCACCCAGAAAATTATCGGAACAGGCAGAAGAACGCAAGCGGATAAAATATCAATCGTTTGAACTTAATTACATCGTATCACCCATGGCATTTGATACTCTCGGTGGTTTTGGACCAAATTGTCTTCGAATTATTCAAGAAATTGGCAGAAAGATAACAAATATCACTGGAGAAAGGCGGTCAAGAAAGTTCCTGATGCAACGCCTCAGTATTGAGATAGCTCGTGGTAACGCAGCGTCAGTAATCGGCACTATCCCCAATACTGATATCTTAGGAGAAATCTACAATTTAGGATGTCTATTCCTTGTTCACCAATTATTGTATTACTGTTTATTTTAAATTGATTAGAAATTGTTTAGGATGTAAAAAAAAACAAATAGTAGAAGTAGATAATCATATTATTTAACTGGTAATAGTTGAAGTAAGGTGGGTAAGTAAGTATTTTGGAAGTAATCAAAAACCAAGTAGGTAGTAATTAGTAGATTTCGGAAACAAAAAATTCAAAAATAAAAACTTTTTGACAAATAACTAAGCTCCTGAACTAATGTAAGTAACTAATTTTGAGACGGCGCCAAACAAACAATCAACGCAGATCATTGAAGTACTTCAAAAAAATTATCAGAATGTCACCGCCCAACTCGATGCCATCATTTTACGCCTTACCTAATTCATTTGCTTGTTTGTTTGGCGCCGACTCAAAATTAGTCACTTACATTAGTTTAGGAGCTTAGTTATTGAGACTAAGAAGGTTTATTTTATTTTTTACTTTTCAGTTCCGTATTTTTTTGTTAAAAAGTTTTTTTCTTCGTACATTTTTCTGGTGTCAGATTGGGATGGGTTCGATTTCATTCCATGTAAAGTGAAAACTTTTGGCCATATATTTGGAATCTTCATCAAACCTCATTCTCTCATTCCATGTGGAATTCTCATTTCTTAACTCTCATCATTTTCCAGGTGAGCCTGAGTTTTCCGCAATCAACATACCCCGAGTACGAAGACCTCAAAAACCACATCTACCCTTTCTACCATCTCCTCAAACTCTGCTTGGAAGTCCAAAGGAACCTCTCGGTTTGGCAGGATGGTCCATTCGAAATGCTCGACTACAACTCGACCAATTCAGCCGTCGAAAAATTCCACAAAGAACTCACCGATATCTACAAAACCTACAGGAAGAAACTCCGTCAAGCGCAAGACGACAACGTCACCTTGAGGTTCAAAGGAACTGTTGACGATCCCGATATCCTGAACTGGCCAGCGCCGTTGAAGCTTTGCGGCAAAGCCCTCAAGCAGATCGAAGAGTTCAAGCCCTCGGTGAAGGTCATGAAGATCATCTGCAATGCAACGCTGAGTAAGAGGCATTGGACGACCATGTCCGAGATAGCTGGGAAAAATGTTACGCCGAACGCGGGTACCACGTTGAGGAAGATAATGGAGATAGACTTCCACTCGCAGTTACTCGAATACGAAATCATCAGCACAGGCGCTACGAAGGAGAAACAGCTGCGGGACGATTTGGAACAACTGAAATCCCAGTGGAGTGACATCAACTTCACGCTTACCACGCGCAAAGACACTGATAACAAGATCTTGACGGACTTGGAGGCAATAGAAGCGGTAGTCAACGACCACACTATAAGGGTACTGAATATGCGGGGGTCAGTTTTCGTGAAACCACATGACAATGAGGTGAGACGGTTCTATAGCAGAATTTCTAAAGTCAAACGCACCATCGAGAATTGGACCATGATGCAGAAACACCTTCTGAAGCTATCACCTCTATTCAGCGGCGTGGATTTATCCGATGCTCTGCCCGAAGAAACTGCATTGTTCTCAAAAATAGTCAACATATACAAAACCTTCATTTCGTTGATATCCGAGGATCCAGTGGTGATGAGAGTGGTGGAGACAACTGACATCACTCGGGAAGTTTTGCAGTGTCTCACCGAATTCGAAATCATCGATGAGGGTGTGATCAAATACTTGGATATATTGAGGCAGCGTTTTCCAAGGTTATACTTCCTTGCGAATGATGAGATATCCCGAGTAATATCAAGTAAAAAACAAGCTATAGAGTCAGCACACTTCTTGAATGGAATGTTTCCCGGGATAAAACAACTAGATATTACAGATAGAATTGTGGGTGTCTTCAATTCAGAAGCAGAGTGTCTCACTTTCGAAAACACCATTGGGGAGTACAAAGATTTCACTCTGGAAAAACTTTGTTCGGAAATCGAAGAACAAATGAAGGCTAGCCTGAAAAAGCAGTTTCTGAGTTGTTACAAATCATTCAAGAGAGTTGAATTGAAAGAGTTACTTCCGTTATATTGCACACAAATCCTGGAACTTGTATCCCAAATACATTGGACGGAAAAAATTGAAACTGCTTTAAGTCTAGCCTACAACATAAAATTGAGAATGTATTATCAGAAGTTGGGAAACTCCATGAAGAACAAAATAAACATGATGAGAGATAGTACGGCGAATTTGGAAAGGATGAAACTAAAAAGTCTCATCATTAATGACATCAATAACAGGAGTTTGATGGAAACCATTCTGGACAGCAACAGAGCAAACAAAAATGATTTCGTGTGGCAAGCATACTTCAAGTACTACTACGCTGATGAAAGCTGCTATATGCATGCTATGAATTATAAAATACTTTATTTTTATGAGTACCAAGAAAGTGCGTGTCATATTATTTCTGCTCCTCTGACCGATAGATGCTCGAGAACTCTTCTGAATGCATTCTTCTTGAACTACTGTGGTTTGATCGAGACTTTAGATGGCAGCTGCTCCTCCGAAACAGTAAAGAGCTTGGTGAGATCTTTCGGCGGGTTGCTTATTTTCTTCAGCTGTTCAAGATATTCGAACTGCTCTATATTGAGGCAATTGCTGCTAGGAAGTTTGCTATGTGGTTCTTGGTTGTGCTTAGAAAACCTCCAACTGGTAAGAAACGGGGTTATGTCTGTCATATCTCAGGATCTTTCGTCTGTTCAAGCAGCGAAGCAACAGAACATCAAACACTGCCGTATCGGCAATAAACTGATCAATTTCCTACCGACTAATTTCGTCTGTGCCTGTTTTGAGGTAAAGAACTATAGCTCATCTTTACCTCTGAATGTGAAAGTTCTCTTTAGGCCTGTGAAAATGCTCAGACCAGATTTAGAAAAAGTCAGTGAGATTTCATTGTACAGTTTTGGGTTCCAAACAGCTAGTCTACTCTCGAAAAAACTATGTTGTGTTTTCAACATGTTACGGGATCTTATGGACATGGAAACACATTATAACTACGATATTCACAAGCTGAAGCGAATTCTACTGGAATGTGGTGGAATGATAACTGAAGATGCAAGTGAAGATGAATCTTCTATAATGGTAAGTTCCATCAGAAGAGTATTGGCACCTCAAATCGGAGGGGATGACGAAAAAATATTCAATAACATCCTCACTGACGTGTTTTCGAATGTTTCCCGGATAAGCCATGATGATGGCAATGTGAGGGAATTTTTACTCAAACAATGTGAAGAAGATAATGTACAGGCTGATGACGAATTCATTCGTAGAGTATTGGAGGCATATGAATGTTTGGATAGAATATCTTCAGTCATTTTCGTTGGTGATACTTACACTGGTAAAACAACGGTTATTAAATTATGCCAGAAAATATTCGAGAAGAAGAATGAAGAGACCACTATCTGTCATTTTATAAATCCAAATTGTCTCGATTATAGGAGCTTGTACGGATATTCAGATCCGTCAAATCAGAAATGGGAAGATGGTATAGTAACGAAGCTGATCAGGAATTCAGTAGACCATGGCACAGAAAGAAAATGGCTGATCTTCGATGGGACAATAGAGTCTTTTTGGGTAGAAAACATTAAAACTTCTCTTGACGAAAATAAAAAGTTCTATACTGATTCTGGAGAACGGGTGGAGCTTTCGAATGACACAGCAATATTATTTGAGGTTAAGGATTTGGATACATGTTCTCCTTCAATTGTAAGTGCTTTTCAAATACTTTTAACGATCTTGAAAAATTAACAGTTTCATAATTACCCACAAAATCATTGAAAGTTTCATTCTCAATTAGGTATAATAAATGCAGACGACTCTTCACTTTTTCATCATAGCGAGATAAAAACACATTTTCAGGTATTTATTTTATTTTTTTCAATTATGCGATTTTCATAATTTTCTACATAACATATTTATTTCAATATAAAATATAGAAGTCAGCAAATGAAAATCACCAGGAAAATCGGATAGAAAACGGAAGCAGAATGTGTTCAATTCATCAGCAGAATTCATCAGAATACCCTTCTTGCTCTGGGAGAAAGAAGGAGAAATTTGATACGAGGGTTGTGCCAATTTCACAAATGTCTTATTTTGCAGCTTACAGAGTTAATCAATTATATTGTTCTTCTAGTTGAGAACAACGTTATATCCAATTTCAAATTTCATTGCTTCAATGATATATCCTGTCAATTACGGACTTCTTGACTTTCCATAAAAGTAGGTATATTTTCACCGATTCTCGCCGATAATTATATATATATATATATATATATATAACAAATTGATTATTGGGGTATGCAGCAAAAGAAAAAGTGTACTCTTTAAAGTTTGTCCAAGCTTTCGGAATGTTTTATTTCCATCTTCAGGGATAATCTTTGTTGAGATTAGTTTCTATGTTGTTTATGAATGTTCTTCATGTAAAGTACGGTGAAATATAAGTTCTGAATTTGAAGTTGGAGACGCATTCTTTCAAATCGTCAATTAATTATACACATTAAAATTTATTGAAATATTACTAATTAAAATATTAAAAATAATAAAGTCTGGAACATGTGTGTCTTGAAAATGTACAATAGGTTATAAATTGTGGGAAAATTATTTATTGTATTGTAGTATCCCTGAGGATGGAAATAAAACATTCCGAAAGCTTGGACAAACTTTGAAGAGTACACTTTTTCTTCTGCTGCACACCCCAATACTCAATTGTTACACCTAACTAGTCAGCAACGACTACCCTCTCACTATATATATATATATATATATATATATATATATATATATATATATATATATATATAGATATATATATATATATATATATATATATATATATATATATATAGTGAAAAGGATCAAATTATAGATAGAGACACCTATAATCTGTGTGGTGAAGCTTAGACCTGTTATCGTGGATTTTGAAGCACGATTTGTGCAAGATCAATAGTCCGACAGATGTCAGCATAGACCAACCCACGATACCAATAGTCGTACTTCTATTTGCGTTCGCGCAAAAACAATACAATTATCGTGAATACGAGAAATCTGTTTCGAATCTATAATTTGATCCTTTTCACATTTTTGTCACGTACCGAAGGTAATAACTCCACGAGATATCTGATACGAATTTGAAAGAGACCACAGGCCGTCCTGATGATTGGGAAACCATGAAACAGGCTGTAGACGGATGGTGATCTCTCTTGGATTCGAAACAGATTTCTCGTATTCACGATAATTATATATATATATATATATTATAAGTTCTGAATTTGAAGTTGGAGACGCATTCTTTTAAATCGTCAACTAATTATACACATTAAAATTCATTGAAACGTTACTAATTAAAATATTAAAAATATAAAGTCTGAAACATGTGTGTCTTGAAAAAGTAGGATAGGTTAACCTATTGTACTTTTGGTTGGTTGGTTGGTTGGTTGGTTTTTATTTTCCTTTTTTCCTTTCCCTGTCTTTCATTAGATTTAAAAAAGATGGTTGTATTTGATGCCATTCCTATTGTTGATGCTGTTTCTGTCTTTTTTATGTATATCACTTCGAGGAATGTTCTTACTTTTGGGTTCTTTTCTTTGGCTAGAATTTCTACATTTTCAGTGTCAAACTTATGATGCTTTTTTTTTGTGTTTTGTTAAAGCTCTTACGTATGTTTTTGAATATTTGTGGGCTTGCATTCTTTTTTCTAAATATTGCTTGGTTTGACCTATATCCATTCTTTGCATGGTATATTGTATATTGTGTGGGTTTGTTTGTTTTTAGGAATTTTGGGTTTTTTATGAACTTTGTTTATATTTTAACAAATCAATATATTATGTTACTTGTGTTTTTTAATCGATGTGATATGGTTATGTTGTATTTTTCCATAGATTTGTTGTTTTTTGATAATTTTTTTATTTATTTTTTTTTTTTTGTTATTATTATAAATTGTGTGAATTCGTTTTTTATGATTTTTTCAATGAGGAGTTATTTTCTACTGTTATTGTTTCAATTTTATCTATGTTTTTGTCCCTAAATTTCGGGTGTGCTAGTCTAAAGGCTCGGTCTGTTAAATTTTTGATGTAATTTTTTTGTGAATGAATGTTTCTTATGTCGGTGGTCTTAGTTGTGTCTGTTTTTTTTTATTTATTTTGTCTATGGTGATAGTTGTTGAATTTTTCTAGTATTCAACTTTGTTAACTGGGACACATGTTGGACAATCATATCTTTTGAAAAATACTAGTTTGAATAATAGTGAGTAGATAAACTTTTCTTCAATGTATTCCATTACAAAATTTGCTACAGTTGCCTCGATTGGAGATCCCATTGCAATTCCAAATATTTGTGAAGAGTAATTGTTTTCGTATTGAAAGTATGTAGATGTTAAACAGAGTTCCATTCCTTTCAGAAATACCTCTGAAGTTAATGTTGTGTGACTTTGAATTTTGTCCCATTTCTCCCTTATTATATTCATTGCCAATTTTGTGTCTATGTTGGTGTACAGAGATTCTATGTCGAGAGAAATTATTATGTTATTTTGGAATTGTTATATTTCGAATGGATTCGACAAATTCCTATGAGTTTTTTACGTAGTATTCATTATTTCCAATAACAAATTATACTCAATAAAAATTGGATAGAAAATCTAACTGATGGAAATATTCCTGAGAATGACCTATATATGTTAAGTCTTCACAATTGAAAAAAAAAACAACAAACTAACTTTCTCGACACAACAGTGGAATATGAGAACTCAGTAAAAATCACACAAACTGGTACACCAAACCACTAGCATCGCATCACTTCACAAATTTTTTATCTAATGCACCATTCTTTCACAAAAAAAAAAATTCATCCAAAATTTAACAGACCGAGCCATTAAACTAGCACACCCGAAATTTTGGGAAAAAGCAAAGACAAAATTAAAAAAAAATTAAAAGAAAATAACTATTCGAGCCACCTCACTGAAAAAGTCATAAAAAACTAATTCACGCAATTTATAATAATAATACTAAAATAACATTCATATCTCTACCATATACGAAAAAAGTTATCACATCGATTAAAAAATAAAAATAACATTATATATTCAAAATTGAAAACCAAAATTCCTAAAAACAAATAAACTCACACAATATACAAAATACCATGAAAAGACTGTCCAAGTACGTATAGAGATCAAACCAAGCAATATTTACAAAAAAGAATTTAAGCCCACAAATATTCGAAAACAGACGTAACAGCTTTATCAAAACACGGAAAAGAAAAGCATCATAAGTTTGACACTGAAAATGTAGAAATTCTAGCCAAAGAAAAGAACCCAAAAGTAAGAACATTCCTCGAAATGATACACATAAGAAAGACAGAAACAGCATCAACAATAGGAATGACATCAAATACCGTAGCCAAATATACAATCTCCTTTTTTAAAATCTGATAAAAAACAGGGAAAGGAAAAAAAGGAAAATAAAAATCAACATTCTAACACACCACAATAGCCAATATTTCACACATCTTCAACAACGTTCGAACGAGCAGCGAGACAATTATCATAAAACGTCTGATTATTTCGTAAGTAGAAAGTTTTTAACAAATAATTGCAATTACACTATATGTTGTTATTTTAAAAGTCGTAAATTGTTTTAGTTTTTCCTGAAGATGACAGCTATAAGTGCCAGAACGTTTATTATATATATAATCAGTTCGGTGTTTTTTGAACTTTCGAAAGATCCAACATCGTTCCCAATTTTGTAAAAGTTTTTCAATGATGATTTTTTTCAGGTATCACGGAGCTCGGTAATATATTTTCCCCAATATACCATTAGTTGGAACACTATGGTACGATCTTGGATCAATACATGTACTTCAGAATGGATCGAGGAATATCGCACTCAAATCCATGATTTATTCTGCTGGCTCATTCCACCATGCATTGAATTCATCGAGAAGAGCTGCACTCAACTCTGTGATCCAAATCAACTCAACTTGGTGAAGAATATGATTTCACTGACTGAGCTGATATTGGACGACGTGTTCGATAGGAAAGACGAAGAAATGAAGAACCTACCAATTTGGATTCAAGCAACAATCATCCAGGCGGGCGCGTCAGGGCTGGGCGCCATTTTGGACACATCGTCAAAACAGAAATTCGATGAATTCTACAAATCGTTATGGAAGGGACAGATTGCAGATCATCCCCACCCAAAATCTTTGGAGAAACTAGAAGTCAGCATTCCCCAAGAAGGTTTGATCTATGACTATCAATATATGTACAAACAGCGGGGAAACTGGAAGCTAGTTCAGGATATTCTGAAAACAGAAAAAATTCGGGAGAGTCCGTACTTGCACGAGTTTCTGGTACCCACTGGCGATACTCTAAAATGCAACAATATAATTGATATGTTTTTGAAAAACAATCAACATTTACTATTCATAGGCCCCTCTGGCACAGGTAAAAGTGCAATCATAGAAGACGCTCTGATACATAGAGTGAATGGGAGAAAGTTCGAATCCTCACATATCAACTTCAATTTGAACCTCGATTCCAGGATGGTTCAACAGTTTGTCTTGTCGAAAATGAACAGAAGAAAGATCGGGTTGTTCACACCACCGTTGGGAAAAAAATTCCTGTTATTCATAGATAATTTGAATTTAATATCACCGAACGTATCAAGTGGTTTGAACAGCATTGAACTATTAAGGCAGCATTTGGATCACAAAGTCTGGTATGACTTCTCTCAAGGCAATGAAATCCAAGTGGATGACTTGACGCTGATCTCTGCAATGGGGGTAGTAGAGGGCAGCAGGAAAAAACTGTGTCGAAGATTCTTGAGACACTTCAACGTTTTTGCAATCAATGAATCCCCAGGAGATTCCCTTACGAAAATATATTCCCAGAGTCTGCTACATAATTGGAGAAAACTAGGATTTCCGAGTGATATAGCTACCACAGTCAATCATATAGTTCAAGCAACTATCAATGTGTACAAGCAAGTGAAAATGTATTGCAGAGCCACATTGAGTAGATGCCATTATATCTTCAACCAGAATAGCTTATCGAAAGTCATACAGGGTTGTTCAATGTTGAAAAAAGAAGTTTACGATGGAAACAAAAAAGTATATTTGAAACTCTGGGCACACGAAATCATGAGAGTATTCGGTGATCGACTGAGTTCTTTGGACAACACTTGGTTACAAACGAAAATCAAAGAATGTGTGGAAAACGACTTCAATGAATCGTTCGAAGACAACTTCGAAAATAACGGGTGTTTGCTAAACAAGTTAGTTTTCAGTACCATCAACGATCGTGAAAATTCTAACAAAAGGTACGAAGAAATATGCAATCAGGAAGTTTTGGTTGAGAAAGTCAATGAAGCCCTGAGAAAATACAATGAGAATGAGTCGCATAAACTGCAGATAATACTTTTCCAATATGCCTTGGAAAAAGTGTTCAAAATCAGTAGAGTTCTTTCATTCTCACCAGGTAACGCTTTACTCATTGGTCCTTGTGGATCTGGAAGGCGAAATCTCACCAAACTGGTTTGTTTTCTGCACAAACAGAAACTATTCGAACCCGTTATCACACAAGGATACTCTCTTGAAGACTGGAACAACGAAATAAAAACCGTTCTGAAAGAAGCAGGCGCTCTTGAACATCAGTGTGTTTTTCTGGTGACTGAAGAGCAGTTGATTGACGAAACGTTCCTCCAAAATGTCGATTATCTACTCCAGAACGGTGAAATCCCGAACCTCTACGATATGGATGAGAAGCAGGAGATATTAGAACTCACTAGGTTGTCAGCTCAGGGTGGAAACAAAAATTTGGAGATCGCTTCTTCTTCTGTGTTCCATTACTTCAACAAAAAAACAAAGGAAAATTTACACTTAATCATATGTCTTTCTTCTACCGATAACACCCTCAGGAACAGAATGAGAAACTTCCCGCATCTGATGAACTGTCACGTGATATGGTGGGATTATTGGCCCGACGAGTCATTACAAGACATTGCGATGGTCTGGACGTCGAACCTGAATCTACAATCTGAAGTCAGGGAAAAAGTTATTCAAACTCTCATTTACTTCCATAGAGATTCCCAAAGTAACGCTAGGCAGGTGAATGATGAATCCAAACAAAATAATTACGTAACACCAGTTTCTTACATCCACTTGCTCAAGCTCTTCATGGAGCTGATGACGAAGAAACAAAACGAAATGACTGCGAAGAAAAATCTCTATCTACAAGGTTTAGCCAAGTTATCCTATGCTGCCAACCAAATATCTGATATGCAAAAAGCACTTGCTGAGTATCAGCCACAACTTGCTGGGATGACTCAGAAAGCTATCGAAATGACGGAACAGATAGCCTTAGAGACTATAGAAGTGGAAAAGGCATCTGCTTTGGTGAGGAAAGATGAGGAAGTGGCTAGCGAACAAGCCATCGTAGCACAAATTCTGAAATCAGAATGCGAGTCTGAGCTAGCCCAAGCTATCCCCATTCTCGAAGATGCGATTTCTGCCCTGAACACTCTGAAACCCTCTGATATAACCCTGGTTAAGTCCATGAAAAACCCGCCAGACGCTATAAAGTTGGTGATGGCCGCTGTTTGTGTGATAAAAGACGTGAAACCCGATCGCATTCCAGATCCTAGTACCGGCAGGAAGACCATCGATTACTGGGGTCCTAGTAAAAGAATCCTTGGGGACATGAACTTCCTTCAAACACTAAAAGATTTCGACAAAGACCATATCAAACCAGAGATCATGGTGAAAATAAGAAAGGAGTATCTTCCCCATAAGGATTTCAAACCGCATGTGGTAGCGAAGGCCTCTAGTGCAGCTGAGGGACTTTGCAAATGGATAATCGCGATGGATATGTATGACAAAGTGGCGAAAGAAGTTGCCCCAAAGAAAGAGAAATTAGAAAAGGCAGAAAGGGAGTATGCGGAAACCATGGCAGTTCTGAATCAGAAAAAAGAGGAGGTGAAGAGAATAGAAGACAAACTAGCGAGTCTGAAAGCTCTGTTGGATGATGCTACCAAGAAGCAGTTGAAGCTACAACAGGAAGTTGACGCTTGTAACAAGAAACTAGGCAGCGCCCAGAACCTAATTGGTAGCCTTGGAGGGGAAAAAATAAGATGGACAGAAGCAGTTCGAAGCCTCGAAACTCATGAGAGTTTGTTGTTGGGGAATGTATTGATATCGAGCGCTATGATAGCATATTTGGGGCCTTTCGGGGTACATCTTAGAACCTCAGTGGTACAAAGATGGCATCTGCAACTGAGTTACTCAGTAGCTTGCAGTGAAGACTTCAGCATAACAACTGCAATATCCTCTGAAGCTGAAACTGAATCGTGGGTTCAAAACGATCTCCCAAACGACGAGTTCTTTTTCCAGAATGGAATCATCCAGAATTGTTCTAAATTGTATTCTGTTTTCATCGATCCAGAATACATTGCTGATAATTGGATCAAGAAAACGGAAAGGAGAAATGATCTGACAGTAACCAAATTCACACATGTTGATTATTTGGAAAAACTTAAATCTTGTATGATGCTCGGTAAACCAATAGTCATCCATAAAATCAAACAAACTCTTCCAGCCTCTTTGAATCAACTCATCTCGAACCAACTCCGCTTCAAAAATGATGGAACTTGTGTTACCATGGACAAGGAAAATTTAAAGATCGAGGAAGGTTTCAAGCTGTATATGGTAAGCAATCTGGATAAACCCCAGTTTCCGGCGGAACTTTGCAAGAATATCAACCTTATCAACTTCTCCATAACCTCCAACGGTCTAAGCCAGTGCCTACTTAAAATAGTCACAGAAATAGAAAAGCCAGATATCAGGAAGAAGAGGAAAGAACTATATTCAAAGAAGTCTAGGAACAGAATTGAATTGAAGGAGCATGAAAGCAATATCTTGAGAACATTGTGCGAATCTGAAACAGACATTCTGGAGGATGAAGCATCCATCAAAATTCTCGACCAGTCCAAAGAATTGGCAAGGATAGTTCGAGAAAAACAGGAAGATTCCAAAGGAATCGAGCTGATCATGGAAGAATTCAGAAGCAAATATATCGATGTAGCTACTTTCGCGGCTGATTTATATTCGTGTGTGGCAGACCTGAAACAACTGAATTACATTTATCAGTTCTCACTGGATTGGTATGTCAATTTGTTCTACAAATCTATTGCACTTGCTGAAAAGTCAAGAGAGTTGGCCAAGCGGTGTAACAATTTGAAGAAAACTTTCATCTATCATTTGTTTCTGAAAACAGTTCATTCCCTTCACGAAGATGATAAAATTATATTCCTGTTTCAACTGACTCTCGCTGTGAAAAAGTCAACCAAATCTGTGACTCCTGAGGAAATTAGTTTCCTCCTGGCAAACGACCGTCAGACTGTGGCTCAAGAGACACGTGATTTATCAAGAAAACTTCGTCGATTGGAAAATCTACCAGTTTTCCAGGCTTTACTATCAAGCTTCAATCCTGAATTGTGGGAGACCTTCTTGGAATCACCGTCTCCGGAAAATATACCCCCTCCCTGGGATATTGAACTGAGCAGTTTTCAACAGCTCATTCTGGTGAAAGTCCTGAAACCAGAACATCTCTATCATTATATTCAAACCTTCATCGGAAAGGAACTTGGGGAAAACTTCACAAAAACTCACTTCTACGACATTATAGACACATATAACGAATCGTATAGTTTGTCTTCTATATTATACATACTGACGCCCCAATTCGACCCTTTGCAAAGTGTTTCTTGTTTGGCAGAAAAGAAGAAAGTTCTGCACAGCTTCAAGACTCTATCTTTTGGCGAAGATGAGGCAGCAGAAGCTAACACACTCATTAATGATGCTCAGGTGAAAGGTTCTTGGGTGCTACTTCAAAATTGTCATCTACTACCAGATTGGTTCGAAATCCTGGAAAGAAGGCTCACAGAAATGGATTTCGATAACACGCATGAAAACTTCAGGCTATGGCTCACATCCGAGGCCACCGAAGATATCCCCATAGAATTGCTGCAGAGCAGCATTAAAGTTGTTGTTGACTCTCCTGCGGGATTCAAGCAGAATCTTCTGGGGATTTTCAAGAACTCCCCATTGTGCGAACCTGAATTCTTCTATGGGTGTCCAAGCAATCAACGATTCTTCACCAGGTTGTTGTATGGTTTGGCTTCATTTCACTGTGTTGTACAACAGAGATGCGAGTTCAACACAGTTGGATGGAATGCTCCTTACGCGTTCGATTATTCGGATCTGCAAATTTCTCTTCAACAACTTCGGGTGATTATAAACGAGGATATATCCACCAGAGTGAATTTAGAAAAGAGCACGTATTTCATTGAAGAGTGCCATTACGGGGGACAGCTCAATAATATTTGGGATATTTCTCTCACTGGTATTCTACTACAGCAGTTCATGAATGCGGAACTTGATGGGACCAAGAATTACTTATTCAATGATCTAGGTGAGTATGGACTGCCCAAAAAGTGTGATTATGAAGACTACATTGGTTTTATGGATGGATTACCAGAAAAGCACAATCCTGAAATGTTTGGGATGAATAAATATATCGATGCTTTCGCGTATGGAATGAAAGCAGAGAAGTTGTTGCGAACAATAGAAGATGCAGCAAATACTCATGTGGAAAAAGGTATCGATGCTAATGAATTTTCACTGATAACTTCTATAGAAGATACTCTGAGGAATCTTCCACAAAAACTTGATCATAACCCAGAGCAGACTCATATAATTTCTAGAGAAATCGAACGATATAATGTTTTATTAGAAGTTATGTCAGAATCTCTGCAGCATCTGAAGCGGGCAATTGGTGGAGCCAAGCTTATTTCTCCTGACGAAGAGGAAATGGCTAAAGATATTTTGAGCTATAAAGTTCCGAAAATCTGGACCAAAAACGCTTTCATCAGCCATACAAATCTTTCCAGTTTTGTGCAAGGCTTACAGAAGGGGATTGATTTTTTTCAGACTGTGAAACCAACCGTAAAAACTTTTCCTTTGCCCATTTTTTCCTTTCCCAGAGCTGTGATATCGAAAGCTAAACTGGATTTTTGCGCCAAATATGGAATTTCTCCCGAAAATGCAGATTTTGAATTCACAGTTGTGGATAATAGATCAGAATCCACTGAAGACGACATAGTGATAAGCGGGTTGTTTTTGTTGGGCGCTAGATGGGACGAAGTTGGTCATAAACTTGGAGAAACGATGGCTTCCGTTCATAATGCTTTTCCGCCTATTTTGTTCCGATCTACCAATAAATCGAAGGAAAGAGATGAACGTTATCTTTATAGATGTCCTTTGTATCGAACTGATGTTTCAGAAGACTTTATTATAACTATTCCATTGAAGACTGAAGAATCAAGTGAACATTGGTCGAGGAGAGGCGTGAAACTCGTTTGCCAAATAGAACAATAGTTCCAGTTAATTAATTTTTGTTGCCTATGTAAAAGTACTCGAAACCTGTTTGAATGAGGAACCACTGACGACAGAGTGATACAATAGACCCCAGCTGGTCGCAGGGTCAAGGGAAGCCAAGTGCCAACCCTGTCTCTGGCTCGTCAGCTTTCAACCAACCAACCAACCAACCAACCAAAAGTACTCGAGTAGTAGTAGAATTTATTTTAGGAATCCTAATATACAATATATAGTTATAAACGTAAATATATAGATAAATATATAGAGTACAACCGAAAAGAATGTAATCTGTTTTATTATATATTTTCTGATTAATTTATATTTACAAAAATAATTGAAAAAAACGGAATTTTCAAGTTGACATATATTGTCAAGACGAAATAAACGTCACGTTGAGAAATGTATTATTTTTTCCGCGACAAGCTACTGATCTTGAAGATTCACATTCTGGAAAGTGTGGAGCTCACAATTGGTTCATCGAGCCCAAAGAGATGTGGGAAGAAAAAATTATTGTCGAAAATTTGAGCAATCCATCCCAATTTTGTATAATAGCAATATATTGAACTAACAATTTGTTGAAATGATTACTCATTACACATTAAAAAAATGTATGCCGATATTGTATTGTTGATAATTCCACACCAGTAATTTTTAACCAATCAAATTGGGTTTTTTTGACAGATCACCATGGCAACGTATGTATTTTAGTGGATTTTTTTTTCTCTTGGGTACCCAACAGCGAATTGAATCGGAAATTTTTTGAGGTTTCAATGTCAGAATAATATTTTTTGACAATACTGGTTTTTCGTTCTTTATTTAATTCTGATACATTTCAATTACATAGTGAAAATGTTTTCTATATTATTCGGAAATCTCATTTCTTCTTGAATGCGAAAAATCTGGACTTTGAATTGAATGAACTGAATATATATATGAATCCTTTATTTAGCCCAAGACTAATATATAAGTACAGTCAATAAAGAAAATAAGTAGAATAAAAATAAATAAAATGAGTAGAATAAAAATATAGTTACATATAAATACATTGATAACAAACAGATAGTAATTAGCACAACACTATATATACATCATATACACACACATAAATAAAAGTTAATAATAGGTATCATCATCGAGGTTTGCACTCACTCAACAGAAGTCTCTTCAATTTAATTTTAAATACAGCAAGAGAGGCTGAATTTTTTATGTCCTCAGAAAGTTCATTGAACTTATTTAGTCCTCTGAAAAAAACTGAATTTTGCGATTTTTTTGTTTTCACATTTGGAATGAATAAATTATTTCTATTTCGGGTGTTGTAATTGTGGTGTTCTGATACGAAAGATATTTTTTCCCTCAGATATGGTGGAGCACTACCTGTTCTTATTTTAAAGACGAAGATCAGTGTTTGATATAGTAACATTTTTTCTACTGGTAACCAGTCAAGCGTATTCAACATTTCATTTATGGGTGTTTGTTTAGAGCAGGATAATATTATTCTCATTGCTCGATTTTGCAATTTCTGTAATCGTTTCATTTCATTTTGTTGTAGTAAAAATAGTATAGTAGAGCAGTAGTTGAAGTTATCTATGTCGAATATAATATATATAATATTCAGACACTATTTATTCACCATTTTTCCATTTAGCACTTTCAATTTTGAGTAGTTTAGCAGCAAATATTCCTGAACAATACGAAACAAATTTTCTTCCTTTAAATAGAAACCACAATCTTCTATTAATGCGGGTAAATAAGACATAGTTTTACATCAGACAATTTTATGCATAATTACCATACAGCCTATTTTCAAATCGATACATTTTTGAAACAGAAAAAATTGCGTTCGTTTTGACTGCACAATATTCTTTTTACTACAAAACACGAGTTTTTGCTGACGTTTTGTACTGTCAAAATACTATGCAATAAAGCGCGTTTAGAAAATTAATAAAAACGCAAAAAAAGCAATTCTCTACCACTTGCAATTACTCAAAACTTATGTAAAATTGAAAAATGAACTATGATCAATCTCAAAATGTTATTTCCATACAACTACAACAAGTAGAAATCAACAATTTATAGGCTAAAATCGCTGCCGAAACTGTGATCCAAATTAAATCTGTTATGTACCTAGCTTTATGAAAAACCGTTGAAATTATAATTTTCTAACACTTGTAGTAGCTCTAAGTAACTATAAAATGAAAGAATATAATATTTTACGTCCTAAAATAATGATTTGTGCTACTTCAATGAGTAGAAATCAACAAAAAAAACCGTTGAAATTATAATTTTCTAACCCTTGTAGTAGCTCTAAGTAACTATAAAATGAAAGAATATAATATTTTACGTCCTAAAATAATGATTTTGTGCTACTACAATGAGTAGAAATCAACAATTTATGGGCTAAGAATCCATTGGTGAAGAAACTAAACCCATGTACCTATATAAAAAACTAATAAATTTTCTACCACTTGTAGTAGCCCAAAGTTGATGGAAAAATTAGGAATATAATATGCTCCCTTGTAAAATGGTATTTCCATGCAACTACAATAAGTTAAAATCAACATCTTATAGGCTGAGAAGCCATTGCTGCCGAAACTGCAAAGCACACTAAATCTATATATGTACCTATATGAAAAATTGATAAAATAATAATTCTCTACTACTTGTAGCAACCCAAAATTGATATAAAATATTAGACTATAATATGCTACGTTTTAAACTGGTATTTTCATGAAACTACAATAAGTAGAAATTAAGAATTTATAAGCTAAGAAACTGCAAACTGCATCTATTATAATATGTACCTACCTATGAAAAATTGATAGAATTGTGATTTTCTACTACTTGTAGTAACCCAAAGTTGATATGAAATGGAAGAATATAATATTTTACATTCTAAACTGGTATTTTCATGCAACTACAATAGGTAGAAATCAAGAATTTATAGGCTAGGAATCTATTGGTGCCGGAACTGCGACGCAAACTAAATTTGTTCATGAACCTATATGAAAATCAAGTAAATAGAGAATTGTCAACTATTCTGTGTTTGTTGTACTCAAAAACATAATAAAAAGAATCAGCTTTTAGTTTTCAATTCAGGTAGCTATAAAATGACAAAATATTCAAATAAAAATAATAATCAACTATTTATATCATTTTGACTATTGTAATTATTGTTTATATGAAAAACGCAATTATTATAAACTATGGCAGGAGGTTGATTGAAAGCGGTGGCTTGTTCTTGCTTTAGAGCTTCATGACTTGACTTTACAGAAGTTGAAACAGACCTCATTGCATCAATTATTTCCTGATGGTGACTCGAATCTATCTGAGATATGATTTTATTGAGTGACTACTTCCATGTCCTGTGATTTTAATTAATTGCTGTTCACCAATTCCTGTTTTGGCTAAAGTTGAAACAGCAGTGGCTCTTGCAGAGTGATTTGTCATTTTGACCTTTTTGACGTCAATTCCAATTGATGATGCTGCCGATTTGAACCAGGAAGAGACCGTATTTTGTCCAGCCGGACTGTTCATGTACCGACCTTTGGAGTTGGGGTGCTGCTAGTTTGGATTGGGAGTTAAAAATAAACGGTTGGTTTTGATGAGGCGATCTCACTTGCTTGTTAACTTTTTCAAAAGTCTAACTGTACATATTTCTTCATTGAGTATATTTGGTACTAACCACTTACTGTCAGCCATTTTTTTTAACCGCCTTTGGTAATTTTAGAGAAAACTGGATTATATTCAATGCAACCTATTGGTTTCCCTTGATTATCAATTTTCTCCACGAAATATTCTATGCATGCTACAGCTACCTCTCCAGGCCAATTCATGAGCAGCGATGTAGAAAACCTTTTTTTTGCAATCCCTCGTGGGTGTTTTCATCACAAAGATCAATAATTTTTTTTAACTTGTCTGTTGATAATGCTGATGAACTCGTCTTTTTCTTGGCTGGGTCCTTTTGTAACTTCCGACGCTTAGCATTTTTCGCAGCTCTTGCGATTTCAAATTCTATATCAGAAAATGGATTAAATTTGCGATTGTACCTTTTAAAAAAATATTCTTGCAACTGCTAGGCTGTGGAATTCCATAAAACTTTTACTACACTCTCCTTGTAGTCTTCGGAGTTCTTTTTCTTCATATTGAACACATAGTCCTCAAAAATAAGCGCCAGTTCCTCCACAGGTATATCCGCTCTATCAAAATCCTACGATTTTTCTTCGCAAAAGTTTGAGAACTGCCTCCATATGCTTGACTTGGATTTCTTAGTATTCGCGGGTGTTAACTGCTGAATCTCCTGACGAATACTTTCTTTACTTTCTTGACCGAAGCGAAACATTTTTTTTCACGTCGTGCCGCTTGACAGATTCGGAACTCAAGTACATTTTAGGTTAAGGTTTTACCTAGTTGCCATGGTAACTAAACAATTAAGTCAATCGAAACATTCTATGTTTTGCTAGTGTCTTGTCGAAGAAAAAAAATTCCCAATGTTGAAAATCAAAAATGAATTCTAAAATTATTTAATTTTCAAACACAATCTGGTGGGAAATTTTCTAACCGAATTCCACACGAAAATTTCCGTAAATAATTCAACCTCTAGTGGTATTATTAGAATGATTATTTTTTGATATTTCATGAAACCAATGGAAAGTTTCAATTAAAATCATTCATGTACGTTTTGGCCTATCAAAACGTTATTATAGTGGGAATATTCTACTTAGAAAATTGCCGAGGGAATAATTTGAGGTGTTTTGTTTGTATTGTCTGACGTTTATTTTCAATTTGACATCTGTCATCAATTCGCATGAAAAGTGAGAAATGAATAAAACCGGTTCAGTGCATTGTATAATTGTGTGAGGAAATGTGTTTATGATCGTAACATCAAAAAACTTTTTAACAAAAAGTCAAACCGACGAAATACGGAACTGAAAAGTAAATAATAAAATAAACCTCCCTAGTCTCAATAACTAAGCTCCTAAACTAATGTATAAGTAACTAATTTTGAGTCGGCGCCAAACAAACAATCAACGAAGATCATTAAATTACTTCAAAAAAATTATCAGAATGTCACCGCCCAACTCGATACCATCATTTTACGACTTACCTAATTCATTTGCTCACATTAGTTCAGGAGCCCAGTTATTGAGACTAAGGTTTATTTTATTTTTTACTTTTCAGTACCGAATTTCGTTGGTTTAATTTTTTGTTAAAAAGTATTTTTTGGTTTTAATTTCAAATAAATGGTGGTATTCGTATTTTGTAGTCGACGTGAAATAGTTATGTTGTGTTTCTCCATTATTTCATTAATTTTATTTGATAGTTTGTCTATGTTTGGTTCTTTTTCTTCTAGAACATTATTTATTTTTCAAAATTCACATCCTGGATTTTGGTTGAGAAAACTTTATAGCACTATTTCAGTTTCGTATTGCTTCGGTTCAATTTTTTGTTAGAAAGTTATTATTTTTTAATTTTATGCGGCTAGAAAAGAATCATCCAAATCGGATAACCCAGTACAAAGTTATGCCTGATAGAAACGGTTAATGGGCCAAAATTCAGAGGGTGAACGATCGATATCCTTCATTTTGCTACCCTTAGGGGTGGCATTTTTCTTCAATTTGAGATGGAACCAACTTTGAAGTACACCCTATCCATTGAAAAAAAAAATATTCGAAATCGGATTACTCTATGGAAAGACATGCGTGGTATGTTGGCTGAAATCTACTAATTACTACCTACTTAATTTTTGATCACTTCCAAAACTTTTTGAACAGATATTATATTGTAAATTGTATACGCATGTTGGAAATTATATAGTACCTCACCAGCATGGATTTATGTCAAAAAAATCATCTAATACAAATCTGTTTCTTTTTAGTAATCATGTATTTGAGTCAATGAAATGTAAATCTCAGCTCGATGTTATATATACTGATTTCAGCAAGGCATTCGATAAAGTCGATCACGACATATTACTAAAGAAATTGGGTAGTTTTGGATTATCATATGACCTACTTCGGCTATTTAAAAGTTATCTAGAAAACAGATACATATTGACTAAACACAACGGAAATACATCGGGGAAATTTGAGGCAAATTCGGGAGTGCCACAAGGCTCCAACCTTGGGCCGCTTCTTTTTGTACTTTTTATCAATGATTTGCCTGAAGTACTAGTGTCATCAGATGGCCTTATATTCGCAGATGACTTCAAAATATTAAAAAAGATAGAAACAGTGAGAGATTGTGTGATGTTACAGAAGGACATTAATAGGGTTTTAGAATGGAGTTATAAAAATAAATTATATTTCAATCTAGGCAAATGTTTTGTGTTAACTATAACGCGCATTAAGCAACCGTGTCTCTTTAATTATTTAGTGGGGGGTCAAAGCTTACAACGATGCACTGAAATCAAAGGTTTAGGCATAACCTACAACAGCAGCATTTGCCATACACATTGAAAATATTTTAAAGTCAGCTAATAAAATGTTAGGTTTTATAATAAGACAATCTCATATCTTTAATAATATTAACACACTTAAACTTTTGTACTATAGCTTGGTTAGGAGCAAGTTAGAGTTTGGCTCATTAATTTGGTTCACGGAATCTCAAAGTAATTTGAATAAATTAGAAAAAATTCAAAATAAGTTTTTAAGGTCACTCTATTTTAAAAAACATCACGTATACCCTGACTACCAGACAATAAGAAGTACAACTCTTAGGAATGAATTCAAGATATTATCTCTAGAAAATAGAAGACAACTCTCAGTATTGGCGTTTTCATATAATATTATAAATAATAGAATTAGCTCCCCTGAACTTTTGACCTCAATTAGATTTAACGTGCCACCTAGAAGAATGCGCCAGGTTCCAATGTTTAATATTTCTCCATCATTTAACATTTCGAGATCACCTACGGTAAACATGTTTCGACTTGCGAATCAATTCAATGCATTAATAGATCTAGAATGGACAGTTTCTACTAGAGTTTTTCGTAAAACAATCTTGGAGCATTTAATACTGATATCTCTGTGGAGAACTTTAAAGGTTGTATCAATCCTCATAAAAATTGAATATAATTATATATTTACATATAACTAATTTTCTTAGGTGTCTACATTTTGTGAATCTTATAAATTCTGTAAATTTTATTTTATTATGTAAAAAGTTATTAATTTGCACAATGTATCTAATTACATATTCATTCATGTAATAAAACCGTAAGGTTTGTATGAATAATAAATAAATAAATAAATAAATACTTACTTGCCTAGCTTACTTCAACTATTGACTGTTAAATAATATGATTATCTACTTTAACTATTTATTGTAATATAATATAAATTATTTTTGAAAGTTATGGTTAGTTGATTTCATCACTTTGTATATAATTCCATCCTTTCATAGAATGTAATTATTATTGTGACGGATGTAGGAGGATCTATCAATGTCAACTACATATGTGTGCCACTGTTCACAAGTGAAAAATCAATCATCCTCTATTTTTCTACCCATAGGTGTGGATCATTTCATTTCAAATTGAAATATGATCAACTATGAGGTATACCCTATCTGATAAAAAAAAATCATCCAAATCGAAGATCCCAGTACAAAGTTATGCCTTATAGAATCGGTTAACGGACCAGAATTCAGAGGGTGAGTGATCAATATTCTTCATTTTGCTACCCTTAGGGCTGGATTTCATTTCTGAAATTCGAATGGGACCAACTTTGGAGTACACCCTATCCACTGAGAAAATCTGAGAATTATCGGAATCGGACGTTTCAGTAAAAAGTTATGCGTGATCATACATAAAAAAAAATTAAAAAAAAATTAAATATACGCGTCGACTAGAGAACCTCCTCCTTATTGGTTTCGTGGGTTAAAAAATAATGTATAGAATACCACACGAGAGTTCGATAAAGTAGAAAATAATTCTCCAGATTTTGTCTCAAACTTGTTGCCATTTGGCAAAGCCAGTCGAGCCCATCGGGCTCCCGTGTCTATTGCCTGGCAACAAGTTTTCGAAAATATGTCGAATTATTTTTACCTTATTCTCACTCTCTTGTGATATTACAACTGCAGGACTCAATAGTCTCCCCTGAAAATCACGATTCAATCTACTAGTCACCATGTCGAGACAAAATTGCCAGTCTATCCATAGTGGTAACGAAACTCCCCTAATGGATAATGGATTTCGTCGAGAAGAGAGGTCAACGAATTTTCTTTATTGGAAATCCAATCAATCCGAACGTGATCTCGAAAATATCCGTTCGTATGACAAGAAACGACAAGGGAATGAAAAATAAAGTTAAAACGTGGGATTCTCGGTTTTTCGAGGGATTCTATTGAAAGCTGTAAAGGGAATTCTACGTCAGTTCAATCGGAATGAACGATTGAAATTCGTCCAAGAGGAGAAAATGGAAATGGAATCTGTAATACATTTGAGGGAATAAAAGCCCGATAGTGTTCAATTTAGAGGAATAATTGACCGATAGAAAAATGATTTTTTGGTGATTATCCCATTGTTATTCTCGGTACTTGTGAAATGTTCGCGGAAAATCATATATACCGGGTGTCAACTTGGCAGGGGTGTTGGATTAAAGAATTGGAAAAATCTTTAATATTTCATTCTCTCCCATTACTTTTGATTTCGCCGAAAACGACCCCAACTCGGGCATTTCAAATAGAACACCCTGTACATTTTTTATTTTTTGGATTCTATGGACTATTCTGAGTAGGATCAAATAGTTCTCAGACGAAAAATGTGTAAATTTGATTTTTTAGAAGTTCTTTCATTTTTGCGTTGGACTCACTTCAACCAATATTTCCAAAACCACTAATTGTAAAGAAGTCAATTATTTCAAATGACAACATCTTTTAGAATCACTTTTCTGTATACAGGGATAATAATCCTAATAACCTGATTATTTATGGAAAAATCATTAGGAAATTGTGGTATATCGCTCGTCAAGTATATTGTGGGTACGAGTCTACAAGAATGTTAAAGTTAGAAAATCACAATAAAAGGAGGCGTGAAAAAACACTCTCACTCAACAAATGGTCACCTTGAATGAAATAACAAATAAAAGGACAAAGGACAAATTTCGTGTATTTTCAACCGACGAAATCAAAAGAGAGAAGTTTCTCTAGTCGACGCGTATATATGTTTTTAAGTATGATTACGCATAACTTTTCACAGAACAGTTTGATTCCGATGATTATTTCTTCATTGGATAGCCTGCTATCGTAGTGATAAGAATTTCAATATATATTCTTTTTAAACAAATAATCCCACGACATAAATTAATCCGCAATAACAACTTAATACATAACTTGATTTATCGTGAAAGTCACGGGACTGGAATATTTTACACCTGTGCAAATCGTATGAGATATTCACAATGAACAAAATAAAATCAATCAGGCGTTTCGCCAACTCAAACGGTTATCAAACACAGTGGGGCAAAATATATATACACAGGACAATATGGTTATAAAAGTGTCATGATGACACAATCAAATCAAGAAGTTATCAAAAGTTTATACACAATGTTTCGCTTACGGTTACCTCACTATTTAAACAAAGTGTTTTCATGAACGCCTATGCTTTACGGAAAACTATTTTTTTGACTAGCGAAGTGAAGAGCTTGTGCTCGACACGGAAGTAAAAGAGAGCGATCCCAATTAAATCTCGGCTTTCATATCCACCGGATTGAAAAAATATATGGGACAAAAACCGTTTAAAGAAATACCCTTTCCTTTGTCTGATTGACACAAGAACTGGACCAAAAAGTAGCATATCTTGAATCTTGAATCCCTCATGAAAAAGCATACAGTTCTAGGGTATTTATTTCATTCCTACCAATACCCAGGAACTGAAAGAAGTCCTTCTGAGCATCCGAAACAAAAATTCTGCTGGGGAGGATGGTATATCAGTGAATATTTTCTTTAATTTGTCTGATTCTGCATTAGATGCACTAGCTTCCGCTATCAATAACTCATGGCAATCTGGGCATTTTTCTCCGTGTCTGAAATCAGACAAGGTAATTCCGCTTTATAAAGGGGGGAAAATCGACCAACCCTCTAATTATCGCCCTATTTCATTGCTATCGACACTATCCAAATTAATCGAAAAACTTGTGAAGACTCGCATCATGGCCTTCATAGAACATCACAGCCTACTAAATCACAACCAGTTCGGTTTTCGAAGTAATAAGAGTACAAATGATGCAATGTTTAAACTTTTGGAATATCTTTATGGTCAAATTAACGATGGAAAAATTGTTGCAGCAGCGTTCTGTGACTTAACAAAAGCCTTTGATTGTGTAAGTCACAGAATACTGCTACAAAACCTTGAATTATATGGATTTAGAGGATGTGCGCTTGACTGGTTCCAGTCTTATTTGACGAATCGGACACAAAAAGTATTCATCGGACAGAATTTTTCATTATGCGGAAACATTAACTACGGCGTTCCACAGGGGTCAGTTTTGGGACCAGTACTCTTTTTGTTATACCTAAATGATCTAGCGCTTCTCAATGTTCAAGGCAAGTTCACTCTCTTTGCTGATGATACCACTATTTTGTGGCACGGAAAAGATTCTTCAGCATTGAAGAAAACCATCCAGAACGATTTAGAAAAAGTTAGGGAATGGTGCGACTGTAATTTGCTGGCATTGAATATCAACAAGACCAAATTACTTTCCTTCAAGTGTGACATTGAAAGTATAATTATTGGCCATGTTACCTAGATCGTGAACACAACACCAAATTTCTTGGCTTAATAATTGACAACGAGCTGAAATTTCAAGACCACATTTTATCTCTCAGTAAAAAACTGGCCTCAGGATGTTACGCCGTAAAAATGGCAACCAGCGAGATTGGTTCTGAAACAGCAAAAACAGTTTATTACGCCCTCGTGGAGTCCCACCTCAGATACGGAATTGCCTTCTGGGGCATGTGCAGCCAACAAAGGCTTAATAACATATTCGTTTTACAGAAGCGATCGTTGAGATACATCTGTAGGGTATCTCCCAAATATTCGTGCAAACCGCTATTTGTCTCTGAGAGAATACTAGAAAACGTGTGCTTAGTTTTTAAAAACCGTGATAAGTCAGCAAGTCATCAGATACATCACAGAACACGTAGGATAAATAATCTAAATCTACCTCTGCCTATACCCTCCTCGACTTTGACCAGGAAATCAATTATATATGGAGGCATAAAATATATAATCACCCACCCTCACACATAAAGTGTATTAACTCTTTTAAAAAATTTCGGAAGTGTGTTAAAGATGTATTACTTGAGGGAGCTTACTATAATTTGGAAGAATACTATTCAGAGAATTGGTAGAGTATGCAGTTTCGTATAATTGTACAGCTATATATGTGTGTTTTTATATGTTAATTTGTTTTTATCTTATGTGTATAGTTATTTAAAATATGTTTCATACTCTTGTGTAATGATGACAAATAAGTTTTCAAGCGCATCTGACGTACTACTTCATTAATGTGTAGTTACTGTAATTGATTTTTATATTATTTACCTACAATTATTGTTAAAACTATTTATTTTAACTTTGTCAATAAGAACATGTTTATTCTTTGACAATAACGTATATTTCTCTCTCTCTCTCTCTCTCTACGTTTTTACTCTACCATCATAGTAAAAACAATCAGAAAAGTCTTTTAGTCTTTTTGTACGGAGCAAAAAGGCATTAGCACTTTCTTCTGCGTGGTTTTGTGATCGTTCCAGTAGCTTTGGATATTCACACTTATTTTCTAAACGGGCATTATTTTGTTGCCAGACCTCAATTAATATTATACCCAAATAGGAAGGGACGTACCAAAGTTACTTCAAGCTTTTGGTTAGCCGTTCTTAGTAACGGAGCTTGGAAAAAATGCGTGGCCTTAGCCGGGGAAGTAGTTGTTTCCTGTTAGATATCCACAAAAATAACTTCATTTTTAACGTGGATCTTCCAATTCACAGAAAAATCTGTCTATTCAATATTCAATTGGGAATGTTTCCCTTTTCAACATGAATACCCCACAAGAGGTTATCTTGAGCAATGGAAGATAGTGACTAAAGTGTATCTTTGAGTCGTAGATGATTCCACATCTGATTTTATGAACACCCTGTTCATATTTTCATACAAATCAGTTTACCCTGTGTATACTACGATATGTCTCACGCAAAGGTCGCATTCCGATTTATGATTATTCGGTGAATGATAATTTTCACAAGCTCTCCCATCATTGATATAACGACTATATCCTCAAAATCCCTTTCTCAATCCGAATTCCCCATATTTCCAGCCCAACAAATGGCCGCCTATAAGGAATGCAATTGAGACGCGTTCGGAGCTATAAAAGTGAGCCCAGTCCAACCCAATCCTAACACTTTACCGCAGCAACTGCCATTAATAATTTCGTGTGCCATAAAAATAACTGGCCAGCAGTTTATCAACAGAAAAAATTGCTCGGATACCAGAGAGTCAAGGCGGATGTGTTGATGGAGAGAACAACTTCATAGAACTAGGTTTTTAATCAAATCCCTCTCTTGTATCGATTCATCAAAACTGGGGATATCACTATGATAAATTATCAGGAGAACGAAAGTGGAAATATTGCGTCCGAAAGGAAATATGCAATATGGGAATATTGTGGCATAGTGGACAAATTATTAAATTAGAGAAAAAAAGCATCATTAAGTGGGAGTCGAACCCACGACCTTATGATCTCTAGCCATACGCTCTAACCAACTGAGCTATTCGAGGACAAAGGAATCGAAACAAACTCGTGAATAGTTTCCTTTCATAATTCAATGATGATGTTAGAAATTGAATCGAAGATCAAACGTACTTATCAATAGCCGTCGAAATCCATTACTTGTTACTCAACGTCATCGTGAATTTACGATTTCAGTAGCAGATTCAGCCAGATGATCTCTAACTACTGATAAGATTCAGCCAAATATAGTATGAAAGTGGAAATATTGCGTCCGAAAGAAAATATGCGAGAGGGGAGTATTGTGACAAGTAATGGATCTCGACTGCTATTGATAAGTACGTTTGATCTTCGATTCATTTTCAAACATGAACATTAAATTATGGAAGGAAAGGATCCACGTGTGTGTGTCGATTCCTATGTCCGCGAATGGCTCAGTTGGTTAGAGCGTATGGCTAGAGATCAAAAGGTCGTGGGTTCGACTCCCACTTGAGAATGCTTTTTTGTTTAATTTAATAATTTGTCCACTATGCCACAATATTCTCCTCTTGCATATCAGGAGAACATTGCTGGAATATTGAAGAAAATGTATTCTTCCCAAAACTCTAGCATTTTCACGTTATAAAAAAGACGTTTCAAGATGACAGATTGTAAACATTGCCAATATGTATTTTGAACTTTCTAAGATAAATGTTATTGGGAGCTGTGAACCTAATTGACCAACTTACTTGTTTCAAAGGACTTGGCACAGATATAAGGGGGTTTCTAGGCATCGATCAGTCCCCTCTGGGGGTAGTTTATACTTGACAATTTTGGAAGAACTTTGCTGAATATATTCTTTTGAAACGCTGAAATATGATGGCACAAAACATATTATTCGTGCCACTATAGGGAAAATTCACATCAGCTACCTTGTAAGGGTAGTTTACACTTGTCATTTTTCGAAAAACTGCTGACCCAGGAAACAAATATTAGAAAATTAACCTCATAATAAATAATTCATTCGATTATTACACTTGAAAATTCTTTAAAAAACATGACTCCTCGAATTACATATGTAACAGTTCACCATTATTCTATTTAAACGGTACTCTTTCAATATATTGTATGCAATTTAAGAAGGAAAATTTTTATAACTTTCCACAACATACTAACATAAAATTCTAGAAAGTGATATCCCCACCGCAGATGCGAATGTTCGTCTTCGGTAGCTCAGTGGAAAGAGCACCTGACTAGTAATCATGTGGACGCGGGTTCAATCCCTGCCCGATGATATCTTTTTCTAGAATTTAAAAAATGTTGTATGCACGTCGCCAACTCTCTTTCACATATTGTATGCACTTTATTACTCTCATATACTTGACTAATAATGACAGTCGAACCTGGATGTTGAACCACCAGGCGAATGATGAAAGTAGTTGTCGTGCTACATACAAACAGTGTAAAAAATTAGGCCCGATTATAGCGCGACGCGATACATATTCAAACGCTGAATTAGTGGGATCTTTTTTAAAAGAACTGTACACTCAGAAACGCAACTAGCATGCGTGACACAGCAAATAAGCCATGACTGGACCGTTGGCAACGTCGCAATCCAACGATCGCTCGCATTTAGTTGTTCAAGATACAGTGCAGTTTGCTCTAAAAACATTGGGGAGGTATCGTTATTAAATATAAGAAACAAATTGAATTTGGAACGTAGTCATACATATGCTCGAAGATACTATTCTGATAAGAAAATAAATAATAGTTAAAAAAAACTAAGAAACATGCTTCAATAGAAAACCAGACTAAAGAAATTCAAAATTTGAAAAAAAAAAATTTCATTTAAAAAAAAGCGTGGGGTGCATGGTATCGCCTCGGTGTGTAATGTACTATATAGTTATTGATACCATGCACCCCACGCTGTTTTTGAAATAAAATACATTTTTTTCTCATTTTCTATTTTTTTATTCTAGTTTTCTATTGAAGCGTGTTTTTTAGTTTTTTTAAACTATTATTTATTTCCTACTTTTTAGTGTGGTTTATTTATAAAAGCGTGTTTTTTTTAACTATCATTTTAATTAATTTTTTGCAAATTGAAAAATGGAATAATCCTATCAAATTAGATAAGCGTAATCCCCTCCAATTTTGAATAGAATCAACCATAACCCCCGACTCGGCCGACATTTCGAAGCCGCAATCTTGAATTTTCCAATTCTTACAAAAGAATCATGATATTCGACCCCAAAAACCCCTACATACCAATTTTGAATAGAATCAGACAATAATCACAAAACTCGGCCGCCATTTTGAAGCCGCCATCTTGAATTTTCCAATTTTTACAAAAGAATCATAATATTCGACCCCAAAACCCCCACATACCAATTTTGAATAGAATAAGACCATAATCACAAAACTCGGCCGCCATTTTGAAGCGCCATTTGAATTTTTCAATTTTTACAAAAGAATCATAATATTCGACCCCAAAACCCCCACATATCAATTTTGAATAGAATCAGACCATAATCACAAAACTCGGCCGCCATCTTGAATTTTCCAATTTTTACAAAAGAATCATAATATTTGACCCCAAAAACCCCCACATACCAATTTTGAATAGAATCAGACCATAATCACAAAACTCGGCCGCCATCTCGAATTTTCCAATTTTTACAAAAGAATCATAATATTCGACACCAAAAACCCCCACATACCTATTTTGAATAGAATCAGACCATAATTAACAAAACTCGGCCGCCATTTTAAAGCCGCCATCTTGAATTTTTCCAATTTTCACAAAAGAATCATAATATTCGACCCCAAAAACCCCCACATACCAATTTTGAATAGAATCAGACCATAATCACAAAACTCGGCCGCCATCTTAGAATTTTCCAATTTTTACAAAAGAATCATAATATTCGACACCAAAAACCCCCACATACCAATTTTGAATAGAATCAGACCATAATCACAAAACTCGTCCACCATTTTGGAGCCGCCATCTTGAATTTTCCAATTTAGACAAAAGAATCATAATCTCCGACCACGAAAACACTCAGATACCAAATTTGAAGCGAATCGGACCATAATCACAAAACTCGGCCGCCATTTTGAAGCCGCCATTTCGAATTTTCAAATTTTCACAAGAGAATCATAATATTCGACCCCAAAAATCTCCACATACCAATTTTGAATAGAATCAGACCATAATCACAATATTCGTCCACCATTTTGGAGCCGCCATCTTGAATTTTTCAATTTTGACGAAAGAATCATAATCTCCGACCACAAAAACATCCGGATACCAATTTTGAAGCGAATCGGACCATAATCACAAAACTCGTACGCCATATTGGAGCCGCCATTTGGTTTATTTTTCACACAAAAATTTCTCAATGCATTGTCACCGGAATTATGTACACCTGCCAAATTTCAAATCATTCGGACGTCTGGAAGTGGGTCAAAATCGCGCCCAAAGGAGTCGGTTACAAACAAACAAACAAACAAACAAACATACAAGTGAAGTTAATATAAAGCGTGTAAAAAGAATACAGATGCTAACATCCAGAGAAAAAAAAGTTGCGCAGAGTTGATTTGACCAAAAGAAGGGAAATGTTGAAAAAATCGAAGGAAAAGTCAGAACGTGTAACATATCAACCAAACGTTGGAATTAACGAATTAAGTGCATCATCACTATTATTAAAAAACATCGAATCAATAAGTTATTTCATAGTTTGTTTTGATTTAGAAACATCTGGATTGTGCATGACTGATGGCATTTTACAAATCGCCGCCAAATGTGAAAATAGAAAATTTTATATATATGTTAGCCCTACGAAGCATCAATCCTGTGGCGACAAAAATTACGGGATGTAGTACAATTTCTGATCAATTATATTTGAATGATGTACAAGTCAATTCACTAAATTTATTAGATTGTTTGGTAGCATTTAAAGAATTTTTAAATTTATCTACAACTCCAAATTCACTCGTTGCGCATAATGCGAGATTCGATGTACCTAGATTACTAAGAGCAATCATTAATATTAATTTAATAGAATATTTTACCATGATAGCAGGATTTGTGGATAGTTCAATTATTTTTAGATAGACGTTCCCAGATTGAAAAGGGCCAGGAATGTTCGAGCTATCAAAATTAGCCAATTCAATACCAAACGAAACAACAGATAATTTCCACGAAGCGATGTATGATGCACATTTTCCAAAAATGAGTTCGCTTCATTGGTAAAGTGTCAGAATTATCAACATACATGAAATCATATAAAGAATGTATTTTAGAGCGACCAGAGAGCGAAAGAATATTCCAAAGTGCCTTAAAAAATGTTATAGCACGGGAATTATTGAAAAAAATTGCGAAACAAAATATAACATACGATTTTCTGAAACAAATGTATCACGATGAAGGAGAAGGAGCTGTAATTAATCACCTAACTGAAAAATTGGAGAATAGAAAACATAGAGTTACTAAAAATAGGAAAGCATCAACTAAAATCATTAATGATTTTAAAATAAATGTTTAGTCAATCAAGTGATTATTTAATATGATAGTTAGAAAAATAAATAATATTACATTCATTGTTGTTTATATTTTTTGTAGAATAATACGTTATATTTTATTAGCCTGTTAGAAATCTGAATCACTTTTGTTTATGTTTAAAAATATTCGAATTATGTTATACGTATATGTGTTGGACAAATGTGGAAATCAGATAAAGTTTATGCACTAGTGTTTGCCGTTACTCGCTAACACTGCATTTCATTCTATATCTATTCCTATTGTAATATGTTTATAATGCATCAGTATATACAGTGTGACCCATTTATTTAAAATGGAACCACCCCTGTAAAATACGCATTTTTCAGTAATTCTCAAAAAAAAAAATTTGAAAATTGAGCATCAAAAACTGTATCTTGACACAAATTTTCATAACTTTAGTTTCATTTCCAAGGCACTCTATGGTTTTTTTTCTTCGTTAAAAACGGCAAAAGTTTATTAGGCAATTTTTGTTTCTAAATTTGACTAAACCACTGGATTTGTAGTCGTTATAAATGGAAACCATGGAAATTTCTTGAAAAAATATTGGTTAACAACGAAGTTACAACAACTTTAATTATGGAAACAAAGTATTTGATATTAATTTTCATTTAGATTATAGACATATTTAAAATTTGGCGACACTGCCGATACAAAGTAGAACACCAGTGAATTTGTACAGCGAAAATCCGAAGTCAATAGCTCATTCCGTTCTACAGTTATAACTCCTGAAAGTATGGTAATGTGAGCGATTTCTGGTGGAAGCGATTTTGTAATAAAAATCTAACTACGCCACTGGATTTGTGAATTATATTCCCTCAAAATCATTTATTTCAAATTAGGTTATAAGTGTATTCGAAAATAACAGAAAATTAAAAATTCATTTTCAAGTTATGCAGTTTTCAATAGCCGATAAAAACGAAATGAACCGAATCAAGTTTTAAAGTATCAAAATTATTTATTCAATAATAAATAGAAAGCAGGACAAAAAAATGTTCCATTTTTATTCTGCAAAACTCAACTGAAACAAGCTTTTAGAGAAGGTATCAATAATTTGAGGAAAGCTGAACTAATACATTGGGCATAGGTATTGTACTAAATCAATAGTAGGCTGTGATTTAGTACACCACAAATCGCTCACATTACCATAATTTCAGTAGTATAACTGTTGAACGGAATGAGCTATTGACTTCGGATTGTCGCTGTACAAATTCACTTGTGCTCTACTTTGTATCGGCAGTGTTGCCAGATTTCAAATATGTCTGCAATCTAAATAAAAATAATAATCAAATACTTTGTTTCCAATATTATAGTTGTTGTAACTTCGTTGTTAACCAATATTTTTCAATGAAATTCTGATGGTTTTAATTTATAACAACTACGAATCCAGTGTTGTAGTTAAATTTGGAAGAAAAAATTGCCTAATAAACTTTGGCCGTTTTTGACGAAGAAAAAAACCATAGAGTGCCTTGGAAATGAAACTAAAGTTATGAAAATTTGTGCCAAGATACAGTTTTTGATGCTTAATATTTTTTAGATTGACTGAAAAATGCGTATTCTACAGGGGTGGTTCCATTTCAAATGGGTCACACTGTATTAACGCAATTATTCATAAGTATGTGCATTCCAAAACACAGTTCAATTCCAAACAGCAAGACCCTCGCGCTCTCGCTTATTTGAATCAAGAGCGCTCGCTTGAGGCGTTGCCACCATTCTCAGCCTTCCCTCTCTTGCACTTCTCATACGCAATCATTTGTAAACTTCTTATGGTAATAACTAAATAACTGTATGGCTACGCGTGTTTAATTTTTTCTATAAAATTTTTTACTTTTCTTTTAATAATATACTGGTTTTTCAAAAAGATCTGAATGGAGGGTTTTTAGTTATGCCTTAGAATGTGGTGTCCGCGGTAGCTCACTATAGGGATTACGTGTTAAACGTTGCAACTTTGAAGCCTTATATCTCGCTTTCGGTGTGGTAAATGATTCCAAAAATTCAATGTGATACAGGTAATAATGTTAACTGAAAGTGGTATGAGTATAAACGAAATCTGATTGGAAGTGGATTTCACGACAACTACCTTAAATGCGTTTCACTCACTCACGTGTTTTAAATCAAATTTTTTCCATTTTCCAAATTATTTTATTCGATTATTTCATCGTGGCAATTCTCGATGGGATGGAAATGGGTCAAAATCAGCTTCCTTTCATTAACAATAATATGAAATGATTTTTCGAAAAACTTCACTGTCCGGGAGCTTTTGGTAAAGCTCTTTTATTGAAACGGTAGAAAATTATTGCACATAACATATTTTTTACGCGATTATAGGAAATATAGAAATCAGTCCCCTCATAAGGGTAGTTAATACTTACGATTTTTTTATAAGCTTTACTGATCGGGAGTTTTCGGTAAAGCTGTTTTATTGAAACGGTAGAAAATTATTGCACATAACATATTTTTTACGCGATTATAGGAAACATAGAAATCAGTCCGCTCTTAAGGGTAGTTGATACTTACTATTTTTCGAAGAACTTTGCTGACCGGAAGTACCCAGTGGAGATATTTCCGACGCTGGAATATGATTCCACGAAACATTATTTGTGTCATAGAAAAAATTCGCATTAGTCTCCTCATAAATGTGACTTTTGTCGTCGAGATTAACCATTGTTTGTTTAAGTTGCTTTTAATTCATGTCTTTTTTTATATCGATAAGATTGAAATTGTACCCGTAAAATAATTCCAAATTACTTTGAAATTTGAGATATGATTTGAGGATTCAACAATGGAAGGAATTGAAGGGAATATTCTTGCCATTACTGGAGTACTGAAACAATTTGTAGATACTATTTTATCTGATAGAGAGTCAGATTCGTATTCTGGCGAAGAGCTTTTGGATATGGATTAAGTTTGAAGAAAATAATATATAACCTATGACTTAACCTTTGATCACTTCTTATTATGCACATGCGGTTGAAATATTTCAACATTTTCACGGACTCTCGAGTTCGTGAAAAAGTTGTTCATCCGGTTAAATCAACCGGAGTACAGGAACGACTTTCACGAGTTAATAAGTGGGAGTCCACCGAGTTTATGAACGGTTAGGATGAAAAGTTGCAGTATTGGAATGCGCCCCAGTATATAAGTATAATAATGAGATTTTAACTATTTAAAAAAGCGAGCGAAAAAGATAAATTACAATTACTTAGAGATAATATTACTGACACAACACGAATAACAATTTTTCCTTCCGGAAATATGTCAAATATATCATAATTAAAGTTATATTTCAAAGGTTCAGAGTTTTATTGTTTGTTTTGATTATTGTTTCTTGTACATTGAGTTTATCTACAGAAATTGATAGAGAATAAGTTGGGTGAATTATTTTCAACTGTAGATGGCACCCAAATTTCAGCTTGATAAAACCAACTTCTCTAGGAAATATAAATTTTTGGAAATTATATTCACGTTACTAATTGAACTACGGCTTTTGCTTCCGCAATAAGAGTTAGCCAGTTACACCCTTTTAGAAAGGAAAAAAATTTTTTTTTAAAATTTTTTTTGGAATTGTTATCTCAAAGCACAGATTGAATTAATCAATAGTAATTTTGGCTTTAAAGTTAGTTTAAAACCCTAAAATAAAAAAAAACAAAAATTGAGAAAAAGTTGCTAAATATGAGGAGAATTTCGCATTTTGTGTTAAATCCTGACATCTGGGATTTTTTTTAAATTTTTGTATTTGTATTCAGCACACTAAAATACATGAAAATTAGTTGACAATAATATTTGAAGCCCTCTAGCATGGAGAATAGGTACTATATTGTTGGCGCAGAAGAAACTTCCTTTAGGAATATGAGAATAACAATAAAGTTCATTCTTAACGATCGAGATACATATCTAGTCACCAATACAATTTGTGATTGACGTGTATATCATACCTAAGGTCATAGAAAAATCCATCTGACTCATATTCGCTATTTTCATTCCCATTCCCATTCCTATTCGAGTTCAATGAAAAAGAAGAATAACTTTTTGAAACTCTCGTACAAAGGCTCACTAAATTCTCCCCACGTCAAGAGCCAATTTGCAAGTAAATTCTAGGCAAATAGTTCCATCTCGCTCTTCACAAACAGCAGATCCAATTCGCATTACATCAGCATAACATGAAAGACATTTTTCAATTTCCAATGAATAAATTAGAGTAGACAAGTTTGTTTGAGTTCCAGCGAAAAGCCATCTGTCACGGGTAAAGTTCAATATTCAAGTCAAATTTACACGTATAGGCCAATCAATAAAGACTTTTTTACGTGATGTATATATATATATATATATATATATATATATATATATATATATATATATAAATGTATGGTATATATGTTAAATAATAAAGTTGAAATAGGGCACAATGATATTTAAAAACTTCTTAAATACCTGCTATGATTGTTTTTATAATTTTTTCTGTGCGGTTTGCATCTTGAAAACCTTCGGCCAAATTCTAGTCGACGCAGATAATCAAAGAGGGTGGCGGTAGAGTTTTTCTATTATCATCATTAAGTTTGATCAGTTCATTCAATTGGCACAACCTATAAAAATATACAAATCCAAATTTAAAAATAAATATTCAGAATTCAACTACACATTATATTTATATACAAGTAACATCCTGTATACAAAATTAGAACCAAAAGGAAATATGACAGGCAAATGTCAAATTATATTCCTTTTAAATGATCAAAATAATGAAATTTGAAAACAGAAAAATGGTACATGTGAACTTTGAGGGAAATTTTGTAAATAGAACTATTATAGAAATCAAATTTGAAAATAAAATATGTATAATAGATAGGAAGTGTTAAAATGAAAGTGCTAATAGTAAAAATTTATATAAGATAACAAAAAGTGATGGTTACCAAGGAAACAAAATAAGAGGAGAAGAAAAATTAAAATTAAAAGGAAAAAAAATTATATGATCGATTTTATGGCAGAAATGCCAATAACTAAAGTATATGAGAAACATTAATGCATGCAATCAGGTTAGAATCAAATCGGAACCAAGGACTATCAAGAAACTACTTACCAGGAATTGGAGGTTATATTTCCAATATTTCACTTCACCAGCGGTAAGGAGGCTGAACATTTGCAAGATATCCACATGAACTATTCACAGAACATCCCTGGATTTGTGTGAGTGCAAAGCATAACTCATAACAGGTACTTTATCGTCATAAACTTATAAAGTGATAATACTCAACGAACAGTCACGTTGTTTTTGGGTTATTTGCAATAATACATAATTTTGAGTGGCAACTTTCTTATTCTATTCATCACAAATAACTGAGTATAACCTATAAATATTTATTTTAGAATATGTTCATTTTTGCGCATGATCAAGTTTTTGAATGTTTTTGATTTTGATTGGTTGGAAAATATAATTAGAATAAATTCGATATTTCGAGAATAGGTTGGTTTTAAGCAATATTTTGGATTCTCTCTCAATCCAATGCTCTCAGGAACTCCAATACCAAAAGAAGGAACCATACAAATTCAGCAATCAGCTTTGGAATATTTGTATATGATGTACAAATAAGGTAATGTTGATTTTCTGCTTATAATGTTGAAATTATTGAATTTTTCTTTCTCTCAAATAAAACGTGGCATTCGTTTTCAAATTATTTTCGGTCTCTTTGTGGCTTTGTTTTCCGTTACTTGGATACCATTTTTCCTCAGTCCTTTTGATTTGAATTTTTGAATTCGCGCACTATGTTCTCACATTTCCACTGTTTGGGGTTATTTGTCAAAACTTATAAATGAATCTATTTTTCCTTTCTTACAGACTATTTACAATATTCAATCATAATTGTCTCTGACACTTTTCCGTTCTTATTTTCTCACAATTTCAATTCTTACATTTGACCATACTGTTCCCTGATTGGCTATTGTCATCAAGAAGTTTGTTGTTCTCCCATTGGCTATTTTTAGTTACATACAATTTCATATAATGTTTCAAGCTTATAATTTTGTTTATCACATTTTATTCAGGATGATTTTGTAAATCTAGACCTTTCTTGTTGTCATTTGAATAATTATGGGTTGTAATCATTATGACAGTGTATGAAATTGATTGTATTATAGTATTTGAATATTTTTATCTATTCGTATTATACAGAGGCTTAATAAAGAAAATAGAATTTCAAAATATGTAAAAACAATCTCTTGAAACTAATAGCTATTAAGTAATTATTCTTTTTGTGGGTTTTTTCTTTTAATATATATAACTGGTTTTTCATAACATAAGAATATATATATATATATATATATATATATATATATATATATATATTGTAATGATAAGTGCTTTATTATTTTTATAATTATAATTTATAATTAATTTCCCTATCTTTATAATAATTTTGAAAATTGAATACCTATCATAACAAAAATGAAACTCCGGCTATGTTGTCTTACTCTTTCTCAACAATCCTTTTATCTTATCCCAGCTCAGTCGGTACGCCTATGAAGAATGAGTCATCTCTATCATCAGCAGCAGGTTCAATAAAGCCAACTTGGCGCAAAGCTAGATGTCAAATATGCTGTTTTGTGAAAAAAATATGGTTGGATGTTCGACAGATAAACAAAGAATGCAGAAAAATCGTCAAATAGTTGTTTTTATTGAAATTAATCCTTAAAATTGACCTACTCTGCGAAATCTAACTTATCTCACTAGAAACAGTGATGAAAAATGGTAAACTTTCTTGTGTATGATAAATATTTGGTGAATAAACGTTTGAATGATAAGGACAGTCTGTGAAAATAGAACAAACCAACAAAAGTTCAAATTGATGGACACAAATGATTAAATAATCACTGTACGTGTCTGGACCTGTTTATGTTGCACTGTATTTAGTTCAGCGTTTGAAATACCTGCTTTCTGGTATTCTCCTGTCTATTGGAAGTGTTCGTGCTTACTGGAACATACAGCTACACTGCAATAAGCCCCTTTTTTCGTTCCTGGCAATGGCCTGAACTTTTGTTATTTTCATAAGGTGAGTGATTTTTTCTCGTTTCTATATTCCCATTCGTATCTGAATTATTTGTAAAACGTTTTCTCTTGTGTTTTTCTTATAATCATTTTCTCTAAATCCGTAACTGACTTCGTTTCCTAACACAATTTTCCATCTCCTCCAAGCTTGTTTCCGTTCCTCTTGGCAACCCACACATTTTGTTTATTTTCACAAATTTTAAAATATATTGCCACTTTCTATCTGATTATTAGTTATTCTAACGTATTCTAATGATTTTATTTACAATGTACTATTCTAGACCCTATATTATAGGTACAAATTTGTTCAAAATTCATATTTGACATTTTTCTGTGTTCATAATTTTTATATTTCATTGTTTGCCTCGCATATTTTTGACATCTCGCTGTTGGGTTTCCTCCTGATATGATTCACCATACAGTATATTCTAGAATAGTAAAAAGCATAGAAAAATTGTAAAACAAACATAGCATAAACCACGATAACGTAAATACCTAATAATAATAAAGAATTATCATTTTAATTATTTTATAAACATTACCTAACATAACAATATATATATATATATATACATATATATATATATATATACTTAAGAGGGATTTCTTGGATTATGGTTCTCCAGACAATTTATTAAAACTTATTTAAAATTTATTGTTTAAATTTTTTTAAATAACGTTTCGCCTGGAGGCCTCTAGGCTTCATCAGATTTCTACAAAAAAAATATTTTTTCTTATGGGACATTGGCTATTTTGTGCATTATATTCTTACCTATAACACATATTCCGTTATAAAAGGTTTATTGTTTAGCACATTGTGCTGTTTGGAGGTGTTTTCTTTCGTTTTTACCATTCTAGTGAGCAATAACAATGTTTCGAAACAAAATTGGTATCTTTTGTTCTTTATGAGTTAATCGTATCGTTTGGAGTGAACTGAAATTGACATATGTCAGTATTTCGACGTCTTCAAGATTATTGATTGTTTGTTCGTTTGTGTTTGTTCTTTTGATGTTTGGGTGTGAGTATATGTGGTTGTTCGTTTGGAAAAGATGTGGCAGAAAGTGTAACATTGGCATATTGTTCTTGTTTTTTTTGTTTTGGTTGGGAGGGTCAAACAAGGAAAACTTTGTTTAGTCTTATTCTTTTAAACATTTTGGAGAATGGCTGTTGTTAAATTATGTTGTGGTATATTTTGCTTTTTTTGCAAATTTGTTTTTTATTTTTTTCATGTATTTTGTTTTTTTAATCAAACTCGAGATTTGTCTCCTTCTTGTGTTTGTTCAATGCTGTGGAGCAGTTTTTTGTGTATTTGTGTGATTTGATTCTGTTTTCTAAATTTGGACCGATTATACTCCATTACAGTCAGGGTTATTGCATGGGATTTCGTAAACATGTTTTGGATTTTTAGTTTTTAATTTGGAGAAAATTATTTTGTTAAAAGTGTTGTGGCCTTTATGACCTATGTTTATGTTGTATAGTCTTAGAATTTTTGTTAATTGTGCCGAAAGATTTTTTATATAGGGGAGCCCAATGTGTTGGGAGTTAGTGGTGTTAGTGTTAATTTTTTTGCTGGTTGTGTTATATGATAAGTTTATTCTTTGTTGAAATATACCGTTTATTAGGGCTTTTGGGTATTTGTTTTCTAGCAGTGCTAATTTTGCCTTTTTTATTGCTTTCGGTCTATATTCAGGGTCTGATAAACTGATAGCTCTGTCGGCAAGTCCGATTACTACAGACTTTTTTTGGCTTAGTGGGTGTTCGGAGTTAAAATGTAGGTATCTGCCCAACCAGGTGTCTTCAGTGTGCCGTTCTGTTTTAATTTTTTCATTTTCTCTGTGAAGTGAGAGGTCTAAGAAGTTTATTCGTCCGTCTTTTTCTTCTTCTATTGTGAATTTTAATTTGTCGTGGTATGCATTGAATTTTATTTGGGTATATTTGTATTTGTTTTCTGGAATAACTAATATACCAGTCGTCCACGTATCTCATATATAAGGGAATATTAAAATTTAGTTGTGGTATGACGGTGTTTTCAAGGTCTTCTGAAACCAGTTGGGATATTACACTGGAAATGGAGGCTCCCATAACACAACCTTCAATTTGTTTGTAGTATTTTTCATTGTACTGGAAATACGTGGAGGTTAAGGTGTATTCTATCGCAGTTTGGAATTCGTCGAGGGGTATAGTTGTATGTTGTTCTATGTCTTTCCAGTGTTTTTTTATAATGTCTTGGGCTAATTTGAGAGGTATATTTGTGTATGAAGAGACTACGCTAAGAGAGATAAGAATGTGGTTTTTTGGGATAGTCACGTTTTTTATTTGATCTTTGAATTGCATTGAATTTTTTATATAATATGGATTTTTTTCTACGCAGTTTCCTAAAATATTGGCGAGGTGTTTTGATAGTTTCTCGAAAGGAAACTGAGATATTCTCCTGTATTCAGTCTCCTTTCAAGAAACTATCAAAACGAACAAACCATCAATAATCTTGAAGACGTCGAAATACTGACATATGTCAATTTCAGTTCACTCCAAAGAATACGAATAACTCATAAAGAACAAAAGATACCAATTTTGTTTCGATACATTGTTATTGCTCACTAGAATGGTAAAAACGAAAGAAAACACCTCCAAACAGCACAATGTGCTAAACAATAAACCATTTGAAACGGAATATGTGTTGTAGGTAAGAATATAATGCACAAAATTGACAATGTCCCATAGGAAAAATTTTTTTTTTGTAGAAATCTAATGAAGCCTAGGGGCCTTCAGGCGAAACGTTATTTTAAAAATTTTAAACAATGAATTTTAAATAAGTTTTTATAAATTGTCTGAAGAACCATAACCTCTTAAGTATAAAATAAATGGTTCAAGAAATATACTACTGATATATGAATATATATATATATATATATATATATATATCCGTTTATTCAGTGAAAAATACATTGTTTATAAAAAATAACAATATATGCCAAACAATATTAGTACATGTTGAAACGTTTTCAAAATGAAATCAAGAAGATCAAGGAAATAGCAATAATTATTGGATATACACCAGACATTATTGATAATCTCTTGAGAAAATAGCGACTCTAAGAAAAACGACGGAAAGCAAAACATTCGTAAGAATCCCTCTCCATCGAAACCTCAGGAGAGGTCTCAACACTATATTCCGGGATGTAAATCTCCAAGCAGTTTATAGTAATAGAAATAACTTGCAAACGTTAGTAGGAAACCCGAAAGGCAAAACGGGCATATTAGATAAGTCGGGAATTTATGAAATTATTTGTCAAAATTGTGACAAAGTCTATTATCTAACGTTCAATTTCTAAAAGGTTCCACGAACATTTGGCACATGCTACTTACCGAAGGGAGAATAAGTCAAGTGTGTTTTATTATTACCAGGTATATAGATTCTCACAAAAATCCTAGTTTTACTTCCTCAATATTGAAAACTTTCACAGTACTCTGGGTTTTGAATTTCTCGGAAAAAATCTTCAATGACTGCGCTAGCAAGCAATATTGTCAGGGAAAATTTACAGGTTAATGAAATATTCTGGCCATCCGGTACCATTGCGGTCGACGGTATAATTCACACTGGACATTGACAAATTTTCCATCGAGATTGATTTATTGGATTGATATTTACTGGTTTACCGAGAGCACCTATCGAACATCACTGTGAGGGATTTAGTGAATCTATATAGAGGGTTTTGAGGATAACAGCTAATTTTCACATCTTGGTTTACTGCGACTTTGCTATTTGCCTGCGTTCCATCCCGACGGGAATATAATATATCTCTCGCCAAAAAAACATTATTATCCCGAGAGGTAATCAACATTTCAACGGACTGAGCTTTACGTTCTTTCTTCATTTATTTCCGTAGAAAGTTCTTCATCGAAAATAACCAAACTAAAAATCAATAACACCATACACCTCTATCCTTTCATTAGCTGTTTAACCAAACTTAGAAATGAAGATAAATAATCATGGAAGAATTTAATGTGCATGAATGTTGGTCTTTTGACAGTAGAAAATGATAAAAACTGTTTAACAAAAAATTAAACCGACGAAATACGGAACCGAAAAGTAAAAAATAAAATAAACTTTCTTAGTCTCAATAACTAAGCTCCTAAACTAATGTAAGTAACTAATTTGGAGTCGGCGCCAAACAAACAAGCAAATGAATTAGATAAGGCGTAAAATGATGGCATCGAGTTGCGCGGTGACATTCTGATAATTTATTTGAAGTAATTTGATGATCTTCGTTGATTGTTCGTTTGGCGCCGACTCAAAATTAGTTACTTACATTAGTTTAGGAGCTCAGTTATTGAGACTAAGGAGGTTTATTTTATTTTTTACTTTTCAGTTCCGTATTTCGTCGGTTTAATTTTTTGTTAAAAAGTTTTTATTTTTCTATTTTTTGTGGCTGAAATCTACTAATTCCTACCTACTTGTTTTTTGGGTACTTCCAAAATACTTACATACCCACCTTACTTCAACTATTATCAGTTGAATAATATGATTATCTACTTTTATTATTTGTTGTAATAGAAATTATTTTTGTTGTTCTGGTTAGTTTATTCCATTACTTTGTATATCATTCCATCCTCTCATAGAATATAATGATTGTGACGGATATAGGAGAACAAAAATAATGACATTAGCGATCTGTCATTGTCAACTACATATGTGTGCCAATGTTCACATGTGAAAAATCAATTATTCCCCATTTTTCTACCAGTAAGGGTGGATACTTTCATTCGAAATCCAAATTTGATCAACTATGAGGTATACCCTATCTAATTAAAAAAGAATCATCCAGATCGAAGAACCCAGTACAAAGTTATGCCTGATAGAATCGGTTAACGGACCAGAATTCAGAGGGTGAGTGATCAATATCCTTCATTTTGCTACCCTTAGGGGTGGATTTCATATTTTAAATTCAAATGGGACCAACTTCGAAGTATACCCTATCCACTGAAAGAAGAATTATCGGAATCGGACGTCTCACTAAAAATATACGCGTCGACTAGAAAACCTCCTTCTTGGTTTCGTCGGTTAAAAAATATATTAAAAATCCGCGCTAAAAAATTGCTATTATAGACAACGGCCTCTGACCTCATGCACCTGGCCCGTTCGGGTAGCTATCTCAGTGACATTCCATTATATTAGAATAATTGTTTGTCCTGAATTTGTACCTTATTGTACCTTAAAGAAATTATTAATAATATGTGAGGTTCTGAATTTAATGTCTATCTGATGGAAACAGAAACACCAAACAGGTGGGGGTGGTGATTCTGTTGTTTTCACACGATTGATATTCAGAACGCTGAAATTGTTTTTCTATCGCTTGGTATATTTTTTTTTAATTTAATATCATACTATATTTATAGTTATGAACTCAGAATTTTCTCGCTACGCTACGCTACGGTGAAACATTCCTAAACACAAACATGGATATACTGCTTAAATCATTATTCATATTCAATATTTTATTATATTCATTTCTATGAACTCAGCATTTTCTCCTCTTCTATTTGACAACCCACTCGATACGATAGCAAAAAAAATTCAGAGACACCCCTTTTTTAAGTAACATCCATCATATTGGTTTCATTCGTATAAAATGTAGCCTATGTTACCCGGACCATCATCAGCATTTTCTTCTATTCCATCTTATATCCCACACAATGCGATAGCAAAAAAAAAATCAGAAGGCCCACACTTTTTTTATGTAACATGCGTCATATTGGTATTATTCTATTTTTTTCTATTTTATTTTCTATTTCACTATATTAGTGGTCAAGAAGTGCCAACGATCGAGCTTCGATCGAGAGATCGTGGTTCTGAAACTTGTCAGTCATTGAGTAGAGAAATAGAATTTTGTTCATGTTGAAATAACTAATGATTTAGAGCATCTTCCTTTCTTCTGCGAAAGTGATTTCAAATCAGTGAGTTCAGTGTGATATCAAGGTATGTAAGAATAATTTTTGGCCATTTGTTCTGAATATGCCACGTTCAGATATTTTCTAACGAGAACGTGAAATATTTCTTCAGAAAGAATTAATTGATATATGTTCAGTGAACAGCGATTAGATTTATTCAGGTCAATCCGATAATTGATTACAGTGCCGTACCCTATTTATTTTTCCAAATGAGTTCAGGTAGAATTAGGAATATCACATGTAACATATCGAATTGAATAAAGATGTCAGTGTTCAGTCTCATCTGATTTGATTGTTTCTCTGACAAGGTTTCATTGGGGTTTAAAGAGGGTTTCTCAAATAAATAGTATCACTTACACGGCATTTGGATATATTTTTGGTGTCAATCACAAAAAAGTATGATATAACTGAATAGTATATATTTTTCATGGTCTTTTGGATATATCTTTGGAATGGTTTCTGATTTGGTGATAATTATCACAGAGCTGTATATATATATATATATATATAAAAATATATATATATATAAATATATATATATATATATATATATATTCACATATTTAATCCTTGGAGTTTGGAATCATACAGAAAAACTTTGTGAAGAAGTATTTGACGATTGGTCAAAGAAAATTCTTATAAACTTACTCTGGATATCATCGAAATTGAAGTCATTTTCGTATATCAAATTCTGATTTAATTCTTTGTAAAATATAGTCTTGGCTGATCAAGATTAGAACAACTTTCCTTTCTTTATATAGCGCAAAGATCAATTTTTGTGTAAATCAAAATTTAATCTTGAATCTTCAAATTCAGTATTGAATATTATTTACAAATCTCAGCACAAGCTGATTTGTATGTTCAAATAATTTTAAGCAATAATCTCTTGATGAGAGTACACTCATCTGTAACAACTGTGCGTTGAAGAGTGCATTGAGAAATTCTAATTTCAAGGAGTTGAATTTTTAGTAAAAACAAATTCTGACACAAGCAATATTGTTTTTCATGTTGTATTGCTGAGAACTATCATTTCATGGACAAGAAGCTGATGCTTGTATGTTCCAACCGATCGGTCCCCCCCCCGATTGCGAGCCACAGGACTACGTGAAGTCTAGCTACGAGCTACACAATACACAATCAGAGGTACATCGTCGTCGATAAAACCGGCAGGTTCAGCAACCAAAAGCAATATTTCTTTTTGGAAACTAAAAATTTGTTATACAGCAGACATATGGTACATATTTGTTATACAGCAGAAACTTATGTATATTTGTAAATAGACTAATATAAGTTTGGTATTCGTTTTACTGTTGTAGTTATTTACAGAAGGAAACATTATTCGATTTGCAATCATTATTGAATAGGAAATTTGAATTTTCATCCTAATTTAACAAAAAATTCTGGCGTCCATTCAAATTCACAATTTCTTAAACTTTTGCTAGAAACATAAATAAATTTGAAACTAGCAAGGCGGTCCAAAGAACTCCACACCGCTCTTAACTGAATAGTCTGGGCATTCTATTACAATTTCATTAATTTGTTCAACATTACAATCCAACGTTTGTTTGAAGGTTGTAGACGATGTGGTAACTTGATTACTATCGTTTCGGACGTCCATCGTCTTAATGTATTTAAAAGGTTTTCACGACGTTTCGAATGCTTGTATCTGCAATCGTCTTCAGGTGAATACTGACAAGTTTAGGTGCTACTTACCAATTTATATTACTGTCGGCGCAATGATGCGTGCAATTCCGCCATGTGCAGCGGTGCGTGAATTTTCGCGCGGTGTGGTGGTGCGTGAAGTTTCGCGCCTCTGCAGCCCGCCAGAAAGAGCAATCAGGGGTTTCCATACGTTCTTGATCTTAACGCTTGGTTGACTAAGGCGTTATTGGCTTCGATGTAGGCGGCCTCTTTGAACTTTCGTTTGAACCAATGCTCCTCTCTATGTAGAACACTTGCGTCGTCCCATAGAACTCGATGGTGCTCAGTCCAGGCGTGGTCAGCGATTCCCGATTTTGATGTTTCTCCACGTTGAGTCCATTTCTTGTGCTCATCCAATCTTACCGATAACGGTCTCTTTGTCTCTCCAATGTAGGAATCTCCGCATTCACATGGAACTTCATAAATGCAATTCTTACTGATTTCATTTTTGTTGTCAGGTTTGGTCTTGGTCAGGAAACTCCGTAAAGTACTGCCGGATTGGAAGCAGCTCTTGATGTTGAACTTGTTTCCGATCCGTCTGATCTTCTCGGAGACACCTCTGATGTACGGAAGGCAGATCACTGTGCTTTGTTGTTGCTCTTCAGATGTCTTCGTTCTCCGGAGAGGACCTCCACCGGAATGGATATCCCAAGAAACTCCTAGAAGAAGTATTGAAACAACTCCGGAGAACGAAGACATCTGAAGAGCAACAACAAAGCACAGTGATCTGCCTTCCGTACATCAGAGGTGTCTCCGAGAAGATCAGACGGATCGGAAACAAGTTCAACATCAAGAGCTGCTTCCAATCGGCAGTACTTTACGAGTTTCTGACAAGACCAAACCTGACAACAAAATGAAATCAGTAAGAATTGCATTTATGAAGTTCCATGTGAATGCGGAGATTCCTACATTGGAGACAAAGAGACCGTTATCGGTAAGATTGGATGAGCACAAGAAATGGACTCAACGTGGAGAAACATCAAAATCGAATCGCTGACCACGCCTGGACTGAGACCATCGATTCTATGGACGAGCAAGTGTTCTACATAGAGAGAGCATGTTCAAACGAAAGTTCAAAGAGGCCGCCTACATCGAAGCCAATAACGCCTTTAGTCAACCAAGCGTTGAGATCAGAACGTATGAAACCTGATTGCTCTTTCTGGCGGGCTGCAGAGCGCGAACTTCACGCACCACCACACCGCGCGAAATTAGCACCGCACTGCGAATTGCGCATTCGCAGTAATATAAATTGGTAGTAGCACCTAAACTGTCGTATTCACCTGAGACGATTGCAGAACAAGCTCGAAACGTCTGAAATACATGACGATGGACGTCAAACGATATAATCAAATTACAATCCAAGTTGAAGAACAAAAAAAGCGTGGGCAATGACAAAATAAATGTGAAAATACTAAAAACTTTAAAAGAAGCAGTTAGCGCACCCTAGTCATACCTAATCAATTTGACATTTGACACAGGAATATTTCCGTCCCATTTAAGAAATGGGTAGTCATAACTATACATAAAAAACGATCGTACTTCAACGGACAATTATAGACAGGTTATTTCCAAGATTTTTGAACGTACCTATTACGAAAGAATTGTTGACTTTTTGGAAAGAAAAAATATTTTCTCATCTCGACAACATGGATTCCGTGCGGAGAGATCAACAGAAAGTGCGACAATTGAATTCATGGAATGTGTCTGTTATAATATTGATGCAGGCAAATTTGTCGCTGGCATTTTCTTTGATCTCTCGTGTGCATTCGACAGCCTACAAATAAACTTCATTTTGAATAAACTTGAAATAAATGGAGTAAGGGGTAAAATCCTTGAAATAATGGAAAGGAAGACCTATGTACAAATAAAAAATGAATGTTCTGAAACCTACCCCGTAGATATCGGGGTTCCACAGGGGTCAGTGCGGGGACCACTACTATTCTTACTATTCGTCAATGATATGCCCGACCATGTCACGAATGGACTAGTCACAATGTTTTCAGACGATTCTTCGGTGGTGGTATCTGCACGGACTCTAAAGGAATTGGAAAACACTGCAAGCGATGTCATTAATTATTTTGGAAATTGGTGTAATACAAATAATCTGATACTAAATACTGAAACAACTGTATATCTCCAATTCAAGCGCAGAACAAACAGTTCTAGCTCTTCTCTAGCGGAAATTCAGAACTCGGACTCAACCAAATTCTTATAGTCTAGTTAACAAGTGCTTTTTGGGTCAAATTTTTTTTCGCATTCTCCGAAAATTATGACTGAGGTGTCATTCGATTCGTAATGGCATGTAGATATTTTTTGAGAAAATGCTAAGGCCGCTCGCAAAAATTGCAATAGTTATAAACAATTAGGTGAAAAAAAGGGATTTTGGTTTTTCGCCAATATCTCAAAAACTATTCGAAATAATTCGAATTTGAAAAAAGATGCAAAAAGAGGAGAAAATTTCCTTAAGAAAAGTTCCAACTCTTGGAACTGTAGGGTCAATATTTATAATTTTCCCAGAGGATTGAAAATACGCCCGAAAACGGGTACTCCGGCTTGCGCAAGCCACGTCCCCTTGGGACCTTTAATAAATAAATATCATTTAAACTTATTAAATATGAAAATTAAAAATTTAAAAAATTCAGGCGCCTGCAAGATAGATCAATGAACAATAATCCTTGTTTAAAAAATTTTTATCGCGATTTTTCAATAAGTTATCCATTAGTAAATCAACAATGTTTTGTAGCACGAACATTAACATTGCATGTGCGATAATTGTTAAACTATTAATCTGAGAATGTTTTCCTTCCGTGGAGCTATTTTTCAAAGGTCTAATGAAAGATTTCCATTGGAAAAATTGAAAAATTTTAATTTAATATAAATTTTAATTTTTATTTAATAAACAATTTGTTATAAACAAATGAACTATCTCTTTGTATTTTTTTTTCTTCTTCTACTCACAAAAACAAGAACAACCATGTATTATTTTCAGAAAAAAAAAAACAATTTTTTATTGAACTTTGAATTTTCTGTGCTCTTTCATTTCACCACTCTGACCTGGTTTTTTATGTTCAATTTTATTTTATTTTTTTAACTAATGGAGATACAAGGAAAAACTACGAGATTTATTTATTCTTTATTAATTAAACAACAAATTAAGCCCAAATTTGAAGCTCTCATTCAATTATTCATTTAATTATACCATTTGTTTATAAGAATAATCTTTCAGAAAAAAATGTCTACAATATTTTATAAATAAACTTACTTGAATTAAATAACATTTCTAATTAATTTCTAGTTACTAAGATGCTTAGGCTAATAAACTTGGAGAATTTTTTTTCAAACTTATTTTTATTCATAATTGAAAAAATTACCGAGCAAAACTAAAATTTATATGCTAAAATTGTTGATAAATATACGTTAGATAAAAAGTTACATAAGTTGTATGGTCATAGTTATATTAGTTTATAAGATATTTAGACATAAAAGTAGGAAATAGTTTTGGCCTAATTTGTTGTTTAATCAGTAAGGAATAAATAATCCTTAAATGTTTTCCTTATATCTTCATTAGTTAAAAAGTTTTAATAAAATTAAACATAAAAAACTAGGTCAGAGTGGTGAAATGAAAGAGAACAGAAAATTTAAAGTTCACCAAAATATATAAATATTTTTTTTTTCTAAAAATAATACATGGTTGTTTTTGTTTTTTTGAGTAGAAAAAGAGAAAAAGACAAAGAGATAATTTATTTGTTTATAACAAATTGTTTATTAAATAAACAATGGAAATATAAATAATAAACGTTTTTTTTTTAATATCGAAGACCAAGATAAATCATGATTTAAAAAAAAATGCTTCGTTAATTTTCATAACAAGTGGTCAAAAAAAATTTTATTTAACAAATGCGTTTTTAAGCAATAAAATTCTGTTTTTAAGAAACGGTTTTTTTTTTTGAAAAATCATAATAATTATCATAGATTATGTTTTTTTTTAATTATCTCATGAACAACGCATTTGTTTAAAACAATTTTTTAAACAATAGGAGATAAAAATTATTTAAAATCATTTTTAAGTAGTTTCTGATCATAAGAAAACGGATCAATAATAATATTATAAAAAAAAAAGTTTTTTTCAATGTTTAATGAAGCCTTATAATTTTTCACCTTGTTAATAACAAAACGAAAATTAACAATTTTTCAATTTTCCTAGCGGGAATCTCTTCTTAGACCTTCGAAAAATATCTCCACGGAAGGAAAACATTCTCAGATTAATAGTTTAACAATTATCGCACTTGCAATGTTAATGTTCGTGCTACAATTTTTTTTTAATTAACTAATGGATAACTTATTGAAAAATTCGCGTGATCTATCCTGCAGGCGCCTGAATTTTTTCAATTTTTTATTTTCATATTTAATAAGTTTAAATAATATTTATTCATTAAAGGTCCGAAGGGGGCGTGGCTTGCGCAAGCCGGAGTACCCGTTTTCGGGCGTATTTTCAACCCTCTGGGAAAATTATAAATATTGGTCCTACAGTTCCGAGAATCATAACTTTTTCTTAGAAAATTTCCTCCTCTTTTTGCATCTTTTTCCAAATTTGAATCATCTCGACTTGTTTTTGAGATATTGGCGAAAAACCAAACCTCCCTTTTTTTTACTTAATTGTTTATAACTATTGCAATTTTTGCGAGCGGCCTTAGCATTTTCTCAAAAAATATCTACATGCCATTCCGAATCGAATGACACCTCAATCATAATTTTCGGAGAATGCGAAAAAATGTTGACCTAAAAAGCACTTGTTAACTAGACTATTAGGACTTCGCCTGGATCAGTACATATCATGGGACACCCATCTTCAACACACTCTAAAAAAACTTGATTCCGGATTTTTTGCTATACTGAAACTGAAAAAAACATTGGACAATAACGTACTAACGTATACTGCCATCTTTCATACAACGTCATTTCATGGGGAGATTGCACCAATTCTGAAAAAATTCTTGTGTGTCAAAAACGCATCCTGAGACTTATGTTCAGTATGAAATCCAAAGATACCTGCGAGACTGTATTCCTAGACAACAAAATAATGACTTTTCCGTGCATATATATATATATATATATATAAATATATATATATATAAAACATTAATTTATGTGAAAGATAACATACATTCATTCAGGAGAAACTCATCCTTACACCACCATCCAACAACAACTGCATATGCCTTGAGCGTAACTCAACATAGACTGACAACATTTGAGAAAAGCCCGGGATATATCGGAGCTAAGTTCTTCAGCAAGCTACCGGTCAACATACAGAGCAAGAGTCCCAGAAAATACAAAGAAACAATTAAGAAAATAATGTTGGAGAAAGCATATTATTCGGTGAGAGAATTCCTCAATGACTCGCTAGAGTGAATTAGTCATAACGACATTTTCCATTTTAAATTTAATATTAATATTTTTTATATTTTAGTGACTACTCTCGCATATGTATGCTTGAATCTTCTAGATGGCTGCTGTAGCAAATACAAATAAATATAAATGTGAATTTTTGAATATTCGTATGAAATGTAGCCTATGTTACAACTCATTGACACCTCATTCATCAAAATCGGATGGATAGCTTAGGCGCTACGATGGAACATTCCTAAATACAAACATACATAGACTGCTAAAATCATCATTCATATTTGATATCGTACTATATTCATTTTTATGAACTCAGCATTTTCTCCTCTTCCATTTGATAACCCACTCGATAGGATAGCAAAAAATATTCAAAGACCCCTATTTTGTTATTTAACATACGTCATATTGTTTTTATTCGTATGAAATATAGCCTTTGTTACCCGGACCATAATAATGAATCGATCAACCCCTCATCAAAATCGGATAAGTAGTTTAGGCGCTACGGTGAAACATAGATAGACTGCTAAAATTATTACCCCTCCTTTTCGGCTGTGACGTAGTCGGGTATAAACCGCAACTCTCACCATAAAAGTTTTCAAATTTCACGAGATATATTTTCAGAACCCTGAATAACCGTATAAGCTTTTCCTTGCGACATCTTTAACACCATATTGCCTAACTCCACCAGAAATCGTTCCTTAAATCCCGATTTACTCAGGTTAACGAGAAAACTTAAACAGAAAGTGAGAAAAGTTCAGGAGAGAAGTGGGAAAACAAACTATTTGCCAAACTCCCACATCATTACTCATTTCTTCGAGTAATAGTTTCCAGAAAGGGGGGACTTTAGCCATAATCCACTTCATCACTTCAAAAGCTTCGGAAAATGATTGATCCATTCTATTTGGAATCATACACGGAGGGAGTGCAGAGTCGGACTGGACTGGATTTAATAAACTGGTTTCACCCTGATATAGTGCATTATAATAATAATACAATAACAATAATAATGATAATAGATATTTATTCAACTTATATAGAATGATAAAGAATAGAATAGACATTCAGTGTTTGTAGGAAAGTGTACAGTAGTAAAGAATAAATTTACAATTATGGAACAAGTCTCAATCATCGGTTACAGACTATTCGCTTCTACAAGAACTATCATAACCAAACTATTACACAATAAGTACATTTCATAATGTATCAAAAGAAAGTCATCCACTGAATAGTAGACCTTTTTCAGCAGAACATTTTTAATTGAATATAACCGAATTATAAGAATGGACAGGATGTGGTACCACTCCCAACAAGCGGTCAAGAAAGTGGAGTTGAAGGATTATTGGGAATACTGATATCGAGAGTATTGGCTATACATGCAACAATGATACATTTCAAATTAATTTACTTCCACAAATTTGATTTTATACAGTTCTCATTATTGATACTGTTAAAGTAAACATTCACATTGTGTTTCCTCAAAACTAACGTTTATGGACATACAACATTTTTCAATTCAATTCAAGTTTATTCATCTGAATACCACAAGTGGTATAAGACATGTCAATAATTTGGAGTATAGAGACAATACAAAATTACAGAGTAAAAAATTAAATATTACAAGAATGAGTACAAGTGCACACAGAGTACACTACAATTTAAATATTATGATAAAAAAAACAATTTCACATACAGTACGACAGAATACACTAACATTAAATCACATCTCAAAGAATTCTTCCAAAGTATAGAATGCACCCTCCATTAGTACTTTTTCCAGTGACTTCTTGAATCTGAAATAGGTAGGTTCATCTCTAATGTTTTGGGGAATTTTATTGAAAATTCGAATTCCGATACTTAGAGGTCCGTTTTGCGCTAGGTTTAACTTGTTTAGAGGAGTATTCCATGTGCGCTTTGAACCAAGGATATGTAATTGGTATAACTTACGTCTCTAACAGCAGTCAGTGGAAGTAAAGGACCTCCATTTTCACGTTCTCTTTAGGCATATTGATATTGAATGGAAAGGAGGGGAGTTGTATGCACTTTTAGATTTGGTTTCAATAAATATCGAATCTAAAAATCGTATATTTATTGGTTGAGGCTGGGAAGCCTTTGGGCTATAGTGCATAGAAATAAATAAAATCACAAGCTATTCTCTAACGTTTTCGATCATCAGATCATCATCAGGAGAATTTTGTCAGAATTTTACAGAAAGTACAGCTTATCGAAGAACAGAATTTTGTGAAACATTATCAAATATGATTAACTATGTAATGAATAAACTATTCTGAAATGAAACAAACAACAACAAATCATGAGCAGCAAAATGTCTGACCATGTCTGATTACATTTACGACCAAAAAAATCGACCCACCGTAACAGTTTAAGTTCTACTTCAGTTTAGGATATGTGTTTCAAAAATGAAAAACAGAGTATATCTGTTCGAAATCCATTTTACATTTACCTGTGTAATAGTTTGTGATCGCCATATTGGAACGAAGTTCCTTATCGCGCGTTGCGAAAGGGGGCTAGACGGAATAAATTAAGACCAAAAGTTGTAACGACACTTTCTGCTGTAGTTGTAAGCCATGCGGCGTGCGCGTGTTTCTCTGTCTGTCTCTCTCTCTCTCTCTCATAGAAAGCAAGCCAGTTATTTTCGTTTCGTCTTTCTATTTCGCATTGAACAGGGTGGTGTCGCGACGATTATTTTTGTTGAGTGTATACAGGTTTTTTGTACATAATAAATAATATTATAAAAAATAATAACAATAATGAATCCTGACAGTGTTTCTGCACAAGTTCTGGATATTGCTGATGGAGTTAGGTAAGTAGATATTTTATACAGACAATAATAAATGCTTATGTATTTTTAGTACGCATTATAACCTCTCTTTACTATTGTGCTAACCAAGTCATACGCGTTATAATCTCTCCATTATTGTGTGTTTAGCAAGTGTACGCGTCATAACTTTAATAAATTTCAAAGCAAATTATATTTTAATATTACAATATTAATGCGTATGTACTAAAATTGAGCCTACTGATTAAGTTTATATTATATTATATTTGTTAATAATAAAAAAAATATTATTAAAACTTTAAAAAAAATTATTTCAATTCCTTCACTAATTAATCGAAAGGAACTTCGTTCCATCCGGGTGTCCCTTGACACCTCTCAACTTTTTTTCCATATACATTAATCGAAATTACCACAGTTGAATTTTGAATATTTGCATTCCCACTGTGCAAAAACTCATAGTATTAACGTTATCATATGGTAACCTAGGTACATTGTTACGTTATGATTATTTTGCCCATAACGTCTCAATGAACATTTTAGAGTCGTTATAGACCAGGGCTGAAGCCTTTGAAAATGGTAAAAAGGGAAATAAAATAATAGTAGGATGAAACCCATTGGAGAAGAAAGAGAATATGACAAAAATGAAAGGAAAAATAATTTACGGGCGATCTGAGGTCGGGAAGTGGAAGGGGGTGAGTTTTTAAGGGTAAAAAACGGTTTATCTCGATTTCCGGCAAAATTACGGGTCCTATGGAGAAAAGTATATTATATATAACCTCAAAATTTACGTGAAAAATTCAAATAACCAAGTTTTTGGTTTTTTATTTTTATCTTTCCCAAAAACAAAATTTTTTCCACGAAAACTTCGGTGAAAACTCACCTTTTCATGTCCCAAACACATTGTAATTTTTTTGATTTGAAATATCAATTTTTTCACCTTATTTTGACTTAATATCGAAAAAGCACCCTAATTTTCAATCAAAAATTCTCCCGTCAAAATATTAGCTTTTTTAAAAGCTTGGTGGGTTTTTTGTTCGTCGAAATCTCTACTTTCTGATGGTATAAAAAAATATACATTACTATGGTAAATGTTCTCAGGAAATGCAAAGAAACGTAAAGTTAATATCACCGGCACACAAAAAAAAAAGTTGTCTGTGCACCGGGCGCCACCTATCTACGGGCATGTTTTTCGACCCGCTGAACACGAATTTCAAGTCAGTTTAGGCCGTCCGGGCTTCAATTTCGAGTAAATTGCAAAAAAACCCAAAAATAGCGAAAATTCGATATTTTGACAAGATAAAAAATTCTGATTCTGCAATAAATTTGGCCCATAGTCCCCTAAAACATTCATAAAACTTCGAAAAACCGATAAAATAGCAGAAAATTGCTGCTGAAAAAATGGATTTTTTTTTTAAACACAATTAAATAAATTTCTTGTATTTTTCATTTCTAAAATACAAGATTAAGATCCAAGAATGTACACAAATTGAATTTTTAACGGTTTTTCGAGGGTATTGTACTGTTTCATTCTCAAATGATCTACGATGTGGATACCTCTTTTTCCACCTTTTCCTTTATTTAGTAAAAATTTGTCATCGTGTTGGAATTTCAACTTCTTCGAAGTGCAGACTTCATTTCATTGCATGATCGCTTGTACTTGCAACCAGGGCACCTCCTCGGGGTGACGGTGGGCAACAGAACCATCTGGCAGAGTCCCTGGGTTAACGGCGTGTGTGCCGTCATGGCAGTAAAAGTGATGAGTACTTTACGATGCAGGGATTCCGAAACCCAGTATCGGCGTCTGGTCAGGGTGAGAAGCAGGCCCGCAGGCGTCGTCATCCAGCGACTGCAGCTCTTCAGTAGTGGAAAACTTGGCTACTGGAGAGTATACTATTACAAGAAGCAATTCCCATCTATGCAATAAGAGTCCTGATCAATTTTGTTACGTTTGTGGGGAGTTTCAGCCGGTAAAAAACCGCAGAACGTTTTCAGATAGATTAAAACAAAATCCCAATTTTCTTCGATTTTTGTAATTTTTGATGATTTTTTACAATTTTTTTAGATTTAAAACGGTTTATGATTGAAGTACGATCGAAATTAGTATTTAACAGATCAAAATACATGAAAATTATGCTTGCATTAGATCTCAAAATTTTTTTTCTTGCCAAAACATCGAATTTTCGCTATTTTTTGGGGTTTTTTGCAATTTACTCGAAATTGAAGCCCGGACGGCCTAAACTGACTTGAAATTCGTGTTCAGCGGGTCGAAAAACATGCCCGTAGATAGGTGGCGCCCGGTGCACAGACAACTTTTTTTTTTTTGTGTGCCGGTGTATTTAATAAGACATCTACAATATTTTGAGAAAGTTGTAGAATCTTCAAATTATATGCGTAGATGCCTATTTATTGCTATTTTGAGATAACTTATATACCTGAGTGACCCACGGAAAATTTTAGCCCATCAAAAGGTATTTCATAGAGAAGTGGTGAAGGGGGTAGGAGGGTCTGGGCCTTACTAGCTGTTATTTCTTTGCATTTTCTAGAACATTTACAGTAGTAATGTGTATTTTTCATTATACCATCAGAAAGTATAGATTTCAACGAACGAAAAGCCCACCGACTTTTTAAAAAAGCTGACATTTTGACGGGAGAATTTTTGATTGAAAATTAGGGTGCTTTTTCGATAGTAAGTCAAAATAAGGTGAAAAAATAAATCTTTTGAATCAAAAAAATTACAGTGTGTTTGGGACATAAAAAGGTAAGTTTTCACCGAATTTTGTGATTAAAAAAGTTTTTTTGTAAAAGTTAAAAATAAAAAACCAAAAACTTGGTTATTTGAATTTTTTACATAAATTTTGAGGTTATGTGAAAAAAGTGTGGATACAAAAGTTGTAGATCTTTTTATTACTTACAACTTCTTTTTTTTTCCATAGGACTTGTAGTTTTGCCGGAAATCGAAATAAACCGTTTTTAACCCTTAAAAACTCACCCCCTTCCACTTCCCGACCTCAGATCGCCCGTAAATTATGTTTCCTTCCTTTTTTGTTATATTTTCTTCCTTTTCCAATGGGTTTCATCCTACTATTTTTTGTTTTTGTTTTAAAAATTATCGACCCTGGTCTATTATATGTACACCAACATAACAAATCGTAGGTACGTTACATAAAAATCGAATCTGTTACGTTATCTGAAACTGTTCTGTTACAGCAAAAGTACTCATATGTATAATGTGTTATATGTGTAATGAAATCGTTACATAACAAGACATTTTTTTCACATCATTTGAAACTACTTTCTGAAGGGAATAGTACTTTCTCAAAGAGTAAGAACTGAGCAGTTATGTTTCAAATCTCCTCTTTTATGTTCTTTTGGATGTATTAAATACATCATAATATACCTAAATTCATCTTTCCAACACATGCTATCGATGGATTATTTACAATTAAAGTCAGGTCAATACATAAGAGCTTTCCTACTGAAATTTATAAAATATTTGAAAATACACTATCGAGCACAAAGTTTGACACATATGATATATCCATTTGTGCCTAAGCTTCATATGCTATCTGTCTTCAGTCGAGTTATATTACTATAAATCATGGTCAGTTATAAATGACAAGTCATATTATTAGAATGTATGAATGAAAAATCAATTAAATGATTACATCTAGTGAATAATAGTTTTTATCTACTCCTATATATATATTGATTATTCAACTGCTTTTGATCAATTAATAGTATCTATAAACAAACAACGTGAGTTATAATAACTCAGTACTATAACTCATTATAATAAATCGGAAAAAATTCTTGGAATTATTTACGAACCGAATATCAAGGTGGCTCTGTTCTTCTCTACAGTCCATCATTGTTATTGAGGGGAGTAATGTCACTTGAATAATTTTGACGTTTTCAAATTAAGTTAATACCTAAATATTCTGAATTTTATGCTGAAAAAGATGAATTCAGATAGTGAAGATGAATTATCATGTACTCCTCCCCAAATAAGACAAGTAGCTAATGTTACCATACAGAATTTATTGCCCGAAAAATCCCAAAACAAATATAAAGGTGTATAGAAAAATTTTCAAGATTGGTGTAGCAGCAAGAACATTAAGTCATCGTTCACAGAAAATGTACTTTTGGCAAAAATCCCAAAACAAATATAAAGGTCTATACAAAATTTTTCAAGATTGGTGTAGCAGCAAGAACATTAAATCATCGTTCACAGAAAATGTACTTTTGGCATATTTTAGTGAACTTAGCACTAAATATAAAGCATCGTCCCTGTGGACTTTCTTCTCCATGCTAAGAAGCACACTCAACATAAATAATGGAATCAATATAGAGAATTATTTGAAATTACGCGCGTTTCTTAAACGTCAATTAGAGAAACATGTAGCTAGAATGACAAAAACTTTTAAGCCAGAACAACTTAATTTTTTTATAAATGAAGCTCCTGATGAGAAATATCTGGCGACAAAGGTAGTAGATCTCACAATATTCAATCGTTTTTATCATCTAGTCAATTACATAATTTATTTTAGGTTGCTTTAATATTGGGCATTATGGGTGCTTGTCGTGCAGCAGAATTGCACTCTATGCAAATTACAGATTTAGAAGATCATGGATCTATTTTTATGGTCAGTGTACCAAATACAAAAATAAAAATTGCCAGAAAATTCACTGATATATCGCAAACGATATTATTCTTGGAATTTCGAAATGGAAAATATCACTCACAAAGAATTGGCATTAATAAATTTGGAGCAATGGGAAAAGACATTGCTACATTTTAAAAATTACCACATTGTAATTTATATACATGGCATTGTTTTCGCCGCTCGTCGGCAACTTTATTAGTGGATGCTGGAGGGGATATAACGGCACTGAAACGCCATGGCGGTTGGCGACCAACTACTGGGGCTGAGGGGTACGTTGATGATTCCGAGAGAGAGAATAAGACAGATACTGCAAATAAAATATACAGTTCTATAACACCTCAACCAGTCAGTACATCAACAACATATATGCAACAAACCCAAAATGAAACAATAAACTTGCATAATTCAGTCCCACATATTCAGTTTACTGGTTGTTCAAACTTTATAGTTAATTTTATTAATAAAAAAAATTAGTAATTATAATTAAATTTTGTATAGCATTGTTATGTGTGTAACTATTAGGATTTGGGAATAAGTTCTTTCTCTGTACTTGTATCTTAGTATTTATTGTTATAGTCGTAGATAAGGTATAGTATTCAACTTGCGGTAATGGTCATAACTCGCTTGATGAATTACAACACTCGCCTGCGGCTCGTGCTGCAAACTTCATCTGCGTGAGTTATGACCTACATTACCGCTCGTTAAATAATATACTAATACAGTGTGCAGTTTTCTGTAACTTTCACGATCGTTACACGATCGTACCGAGGATGAGTTTAAATCTCTCCTAGAGTTAAACTGAGTGGCCTACACTGCGCGCCAGCGGCGATGGATATACCGATTTTTTAGGGGGCAAGATAGGCTCAAAAATCTTACGGATTCGTCATCGGGACATCAACTTCAGTAACAATCTATATCTTCCGTAATTATTGGAGTTGAATTATGTAATTTCTACGATCGTTAGATATACCGAGGAAGAGTCTAAATCTCCTCTGGGGTTGATCTGAGTGATATATACTGCGCGCCAGGGGCGATGGATAGAACCAAATAATTAGTAAGCAATATTAATTTCATTAAGAACAGGTGGGTCGATTTCTTTGCTCGTAAGTGTATACGCAGATCTTCCTTTCCACTTACCCTCAACTTTCGGCTAAATTCAAAACGAAGGTTCGAACTTTCTTTCACTTAACCTCAACTTCCCACTTTACCTCCACTTTCTTCCCACTCAACCTCAACTTTCTTCCCACTTAACCTCAACTTTCTTCCCACTTACCCTTAACTTTTGGCTAAATTCGAAACAAATGTTCGATCTTTCTTTCACTTTACCTCAACTTCCCACTTTATTCTTCCTTAACTTCAACTTAAGACCCTTGAGACCCTTAACTTTCTGGTAAATTTTTTCACTCAACCTCAACTTCCCACTTTACCTCAACTTTCTTCCTACTTAACCTCAACTTTCTTCCCACTTAACTTCAACTTTCTTCCCACTTAACCTCAACTTTCTTCCCACTTAACCTCAACTTTCTTCCCACTTAACCTCAACTTTCTTCCCACTTACCCTTAACTTTTGGCTAAATTCGAAACAAATGTTCGATCTTTCTTGCACTTTACCTCAACTTCCCACTTTACCTCAACTTTCTTCCCACTTAACTCTTAACTTCAACTTAAGACCCTTGAGACCCTTAACTTTCTGGTAAATTTTTTCACTCAACCTCAACTTCCCACTTTACCTCAACTTTCTTCCTACTTAACCTCAACTTTCTTCCCACTTAACTTCAACTTTCTTCCCACTTAACCTCAACTTTCTTCCCACTTAACCTTTCAATCCAGAAATGATATCGATCAATTCGTTTCTTGTTACTGGGTGTAGGAATATTGAGTTGGCGATATTGTTTCGGCTTTCTATAACGGGGAATGTGGGCTTTTCTATTTTACTTGCCATATCTCCACCAATTTCAACGAAAACATCATCTTACAAAAAAATTTGTTGGTTTTCATCTTCAATATCATAATTAGTAGATTTATTTATTCATTTGCACTGTTCGTTATTTCGTTCACATTCTGTCAAACTTTTTTAAATCATTTTCAGCATCTAATATTTCATTTGTATAGAATTTGTTTTTGGTTTCTCGGTTAAGTTTTGTCAGGAAGTTTCTATAAAGTTTATATTCGTTTTGAGACTGAGAAGACTGAGAAGTCGACCAAAAGATTTCATTTTAATTTGTCTCTATGGTGTATAGAAATAAGAAGGCCATTTGTCATCCATGTTTTCAATTTTGTCTGTTTGTTTCATTTTTCTTTCCCTTCTGTACATTTGCCAATATGATTTTCTAGTTCATCGAAAAAGGTATTGTATGCAGATTCTGGGTCTTTGGATTGCATAATTGACTCCCAAGTTTCTTTCTTGAGTGCTTTCATGAGCTGATTATAATTAGAACTGTGTATGATTTTTTTCGTGCATATATTGGTTGTATTCAACGTTTCATCAAGTTTTACCGATAACAGTGACATGTAGTGATCGGTTATATCACATTTAAATATACAGGGTGTGGCACCCCATACGACACGGTCCCTGTAAACCAAAACATTAATTTTTTAACGAATTTCTCCATTTCATTATATGTATATTGATTAAAACTGCAAAAAGAAATTATTTTGGAGTCTACAGGGTGGCTCAAAAAAGTGTGACATATCAAGTTGTGTTTTTTTAAATGGAACACCCTGTATTTCGTTACACATTTGAATAGTTCAGGAAAAATAATATGATTTCATATACGGTACTATGTACCTAACTATAACCGTTCACGAGTTATTGATTTTTTTATGAAAATTCTAGATACAATTGGAAACTAAATAACATCGAAATGTATAGAAATCATCCCTTCGAATTCTGACCGAGCATAACAGAGGTTTTGGGCTATTGATTTCGATAAAACCCGTTTCTCAATAATATACAGAATGTTCAAATATCATTGTCACTTTTTTATAATTTCGGACAAAGATAACTTTGTCATTTCAAGTAGAACACCCTGTATTTATTTGGTCTGAACAATATAAAATTCAATTATCTTCCATTTCATATTGGGGTTCCCTATACCTAACCTGAATAGTTTTTCAGATATTCGCTTTTTCAAATAGTAGTTCTTATTTCAATGCATTCTTTGAATCAAGATAGCTTTGAAACGACATTTATTTGATTTGCTCACATAATTCTCATTGACAGTTGTTATACTTCATTTCATCGAAAATATTTACTGTTCACTAAAATGAAGTTATCATTTACATTCATATTCTGACAAAGACTATACAATTTTTTTTATTATTCAACTGAAACAATAACAAAATATGAAACACAAATGTATTTAATTCAAAGTAGGTGCTCGAAATGACGATCATCCTGTTGAATACAAAGAGCTACTCTCTCTATGAAATACTTCTTAACATTTAATAACATTTGAGGCGTCACTCTTCGAAAAGCAGCCCTTATTCTCTGCTTCATATTTTCCAGTGTGGTTGGAGGAGTGTCGTGAATCTCATTCTTCATGTATCCCCATAGGAAAAAATCGAAGCAAGTCAAATCTGGTGATCTCGCTGGCCAATTTTGTGGTCCTCCCCTACCAATCCATTTATTCGGAAAACACATATTCAAAAACTGTCTGACACTGAATTTGAAATGTGCCGGAGCTCCATCCAATTGTAACCACATTCGTTGTCTGATATTTAGCGGCACATTCTCCAGAAGCTCAGGCAGATCATCTCGTAAAAATTGTAAAAAAATTTGACCATTCAAGTTTCCATCAATGAATTATGGTCCTATAACTTGTGTACCTATAATTCCTCCCCACACGTTAACAGACCATCTATTCTGGTGATCCAGAGTGCGGAAAAAATGAGGATTCACATCACTATAATAATGGAAGTAGTGTCTGTTCACTAAGCCATTGTTATGAGAAGTAGATTCATCAGAAAATAAAATGGAATCCAAAAAATTTTCATCTTCACTAAACTTGTCCAGAACCCATAGACAAAACTCGATTCGTCGATGGAAGTCTATTTCATATAATTCCTGGTGCATCTAAATACGGTACGGGTAAAATTTGTATTTTTTTATTAAATAAATGAATAATAAATAAATAATTTTTATTTTCCAATAAGACATATAAAATGTATAGGAATAGTCAGTATACAATGTATATAAATAGTGAATATATAATATACAGTTAAAAGTAGAGTATTGTCAGCGGTAATTAACACACACATAAACACCTATGCTCAATGTACACATTTTTATAAGATCTAGCTAACTATTGAAATATTCTTCCAGCGAATAGAAGCATTTTTCAGTCAAGAATTTTCTCAAGGAGCTACTGAATTTTTTAATATACTTTAACTTCTCTTAAACTTTCAGGTAAATGGTTGAAAACATTCAAACCCATTATTGTGGGTGAATTACTTGAGACCTTGTATTTTGTAAAGGGAATATGGTATTTTTTCTTTTGGCGTGTGTTCACGGAGTGGAAGTCGCCCGTTAGAACAAACTCTTGTCTATTTTTAAAAATAAATACGGACAGTTCATAAATATAGACTGACATGAGGGTCAAGGTATTCAAATGTTTGAAGAGGTCCCTGCAAGAATGAGTACTTGGAACTCCCGCTATTATTCTAATAATTCTTTTTTGTGTCGAAAAGACATTTTTTGCCAAGGTGGAGTTGCCCCCCAAACATATTCCATACCTTATTCGTAACACAACCTGTGCATGGTATAGGGCCACTAGTTGGGGAATTTCAAGTATTTGTTTGAGATTCCTGAACATGAAACATATAGAGTTCAGTCTTTTCATTGGGTTTGTACAATGACCCTTCCAACTCAAGTTTTCGTCAATAAGGAGTCCCAGAAAATTGGATTCCTCCGAACTATCAATGAATACATCATCACTCATCTTAATTCTTAGAGGATCAACTTTCTTTGATAGTTATGAAATCTTAAAATTTGGGTTTTCTGGGCGTTCATATTCAGGCGATTGGTACTGCACCAGTCTTGCATCATTTCTAGAACATTTTCTGTATCTTCAAGGATACGTAAATCATTTTTGTGCGAGATAATCAAAGACGTGTCGTCTGCATACATTGTTACATGAACACCTTTCAAGAATTTATCTAGATCATTGGAGTAAAGTATAAATAAAATAGGTCCGAGGATAGATCCTTGGGGGACATCAATATTAATGGGTTTACTCTCCGAATTGACGAAGCCAACACTCTCAGATTGGATATCAGGAACACATACGTACTGAGAACGATGATTAAGAAAAGATGAAATCCATTCTAATGTTACACCTCGTACTCCATAATTATACAATTTCGATGTTAACTGATTATGATTGACCGAGTCAAATGCCTTGCTGAGATCACAGAAAATCCCAGCAGGGCACTCGCCTGTCTCCATAAACTCTGTGACGTTTTCAAAAAAAGCAATAATTGCTGAATTAGTAGAAGGGCCGGATAAGAAGCCATGTTGGTTTGAGGTGAAGATATTGCATTTATACAAAAATTTCAAGAGACGGTTGAGAAATGCGTACTCAAATACTCTTGAAAGACTGGAAGTTACAGTAATTGGACGATAGTTATTCATGTCGGTAGAACATGCCTTTTTGAAAATGGGAATAATTTTTCCAACGTGGAAACTCTACCTAACTCTAACTATTACCCTAGAAATGCTCCGTCTGCTTATCCCTGTATCTTTCTCGATCTTACGTTGACTCATATGAGGGTTTTCTATGATTGTTCCCATAATAAGAAATTCATTTTCCTCATTTCCAATGATAAGTTTTGATCTAATTGCCGTTTCATAAGCTACACTTCCAGTCCTACGAAATTGATGTAGCAATCCTTTGAAAACCAACTTGTTTGGATGATTCCGGTCTGGATATTTTTAGGCATACACCCTCGACGCCAAAAGGCAATTCTCTAAACACTCACCAATCGCTAAAATATCTATCCGCTCTTGAATGGGATGAGTTTTCATTTTCGACGCTAATAATTCAGTGAATGTTTTGAATAACGTAAAACACAATAACTGTCGATAAGAATTCTTTCAACAAGTTGAATGAATGTCGTTTTAAAGCTATCTTGATTCATAGAATGCATTGAAATAAGAACTACTATTTGAAAAAGCCAATATCTGAAAAACTATTCAGGTTAGGTATAGGGAACCCCTATATGAAATGAAGGATAATTGAATTTTATATCGTTCAGATCAAAAAAATACAGGGTGTTCTGTTTGAAATAACAAAGTTATCTTTGTTCGAAATTATAAAAAAGTGACAATTATTTTTTAACATTCTGTATAATAGTGAGAAACGGGTTTTATCGAAATCAATAGCCCAAAACCTCTGTTATGCTTGGTCTGAATTCGAAGGGATGATTTCTATACCTTTCGATGTTATTTAGTTTCCAATTGTATCTAGCATTTTCATAAAAAAATCAATAACTCGAGAACGGTTATAGTTAGGTACAAAGTACCTTTCATGAAATCATATTATTTTTTCCTGACCTATTCAAAAGTGTAACGAAATACAGGGTGTTCCATTAAAAAAAAAACAACTTTGATATGTTACACTTTTTTGAGCCACCCTGTAGACCCTAAAATAATTTCCTTTTGCAGCCTCAATCAATATACATATAATGGAATGGAGAAATTCCCGAATAAATTAATGGTTTGGTTTACAGGGACCGTGTCGTATGGGGTGCCCCACCCTGTATAAGGATTGATTAGTTTCAAACAACTTCAAATATCCACTGCTTTGTAATGTAATTGTTATTTTTCATTGTGGGATTATCAACACACGCCACTGCGCGACCCTGCAGATGTTCCACTCGCAGGGAAATTCCGGTCTTCTAATCCGCCCGAAGGACCACAAATGAACCTGCATGAGTCACAAATTAATAAACATCATGCTCTGCTGGCCTGATAGTGACCTGCAACCCAGCATTGTTTGCGAGTTTATGAAACATTATTTAGCGGAGAAGGTTTCATCGCCCTGCTGAGTTTCCTGCACTGGGGATTAGCAGCATCGCAGGGAGATGCTGGGAAAAGTAAACACTGGATTTCGTAAGATTATGCTCCGGGGTGATTGGTTGGTGGTTTGTTAATTTTGTTATTATTTAGTTAGGCGTGTAGGAATTTTCGGCTGTGTATATTTACTGTGTGTTTGCTGTAAGTTCTAGCAATTACCACTTCTTTGTGTGATAATAATAATAATAACCATTGAAAATTGAAAGACAGTCTGATACAAAAATCAAGTCCCAGGGAACAATCATTCAAAATAATAATATGTCATTTATTTTATTATAGAATTATTCACTTAACTTTGTTTTGTATACTTTGTATATATTTCAATTTTCTTATGTTACCAGGGATATTGAATATTAGCGAGGAGGTTTGACAAGTCATTTAAAAAAGTTGTATCCCTACCATATTCAAAGAGTGCAGGCACTACTCCCTCGTGACTTTCCGTTACGTATCAACTTCTGTCATTGGCTTCTCCAATGCCTTATTCGAAATCCTTTATTCGAAAATCAAATCCTGTTTACCGACGAAGCAAATTTCTCACTCAACGCTATTCGCGGGGTGCAAGACTGGTAATGCCCTCTAGTGACTCGATAGCTGAAGGTTTCCTGTTTTATTTCCAATACTCACTATGTAACAATTTCAATTTTTTTACAATTCCTAAATAATCTTCCACGATGTAACAATTTTGTGCTCACTGCTAGTTCTAGATGAATCGAAGTTTTTTTCTGTCAAAGAAGAAAGTAAGTAAATTATAAAGAATATGTGTTTTGATACCATAGTTCACCGCATTTCGAGGTTATCCATGTAAAGTTATGATATTTTGAATATCATAAAGTAATGCTACTTCTGTGTACTTTTAGGTACAGCAAGTAATGTGCTTGCTCGTTAGTTTATTAAGGTCGCAGGTTCATAAGCTCTCGAGAACATAAAAAAGTGAGGGAGCCAAGTAGTTTAACAAATTAAAAAAGGTACCCATATAACCCTGGCTAACTTTAACCTGACGGGAAACCACTAAATAACATCAGATTCAACGCAAAACTATTTAATGAAATTCTCAAATAATATATATAGTCAGAAAAGGAATGAGGTTCACAATTGTACCTGAATATGGGATCCCACTTTTACCCTTGCAAGGATGTAAGAACGGTCCCTAAATAATACAAACACGTTCAACACTCTCTAACACGTATAATTATATTGGGTATTGCTCATACAGTACAAGTAACGATGTTTACTCTTAGTACTTGAAATGCATTACATTTAACATTAGTTCAGATGTAAGGCCAATTGCTTTTATAACCGAAACCAGTTCGTGAAAATTAAAACAAATTAATAATCCTCTGCGAGGTACTTTGTCCTGATAGCATGCCGTGTTTGATAGACAACTTGGAAAGACATCAAAAGTATCTCTGTCCTCCGTTCATAAGGCTGATTAATCAGTTTACAACACCGTCCAGGCGTTCCCGAACTCTCAGTTTGAGTCGCTATTTGCTTTCTATCATCGGCTAACACCGTCCCACGGAACTTGGCCACTTCTAGACGATCAGATAGAAAACTTCTCAAATATTTATCGAATGAAAACCTCACGTCCCGGCATTAGAGATTGAAATATCGTGGAATAACAGAACATTTATCTCTTTGATGCAGTTTTGCAATCGACTACACAGCAATAGCGAGGGCTCATTGTTATTATATTTATGATTGTTGTTATACTACCCAACCGTGACCGTTGCCACTACGATAGTAATAATTTTTATTCATCTGAAGTATGGTACAATATTTTTAAGGGATTTGAGAACAAACGGGGAGATCTCAGAAACTGAAAGTTTTCAGCTTGTGATTAGTAATAGTGATTACCAGGATCATCACCTACTTCTGCCACCATGGGCGCTGTCATAGTTTCATCTATCCCCTCCAGCCTAATGCACACAGCGAATAGGCAACTTTTACAAAAATCATTTTTGGTCAGAAGAACACCCCCATGCGATACAGGAATCACATTTCCAGGAACAGTTCTCTCTTAACGTGTGGGCAGGAATCCTTGGAGATTATTTTATAGGTCCATTCTTTATTCCGGGAAGATTAAACGGAGAGATATATCGTCATTTTCTTGAAGAACATTTGCCTATTTTACTGGAAGATGTGCCGCTTAGACTACGAAATGAAGTGTTGTTTATGCATGACGGTGTCCCGGCATATTTTAGCATCCAAGCGCGAGAATTTTCAGATCAAACTTTCGGCAACCGTTGGATAGGTCGGGGAGGGCCTCCACCATGGCCCCCTAGGTCATCAGACCTTAACAGTTTGGATTTTTTCCTGTGGGGACATCTGAAATTCTTAATTCACCAGACACCTATCCAAAATGAAGAAGAATTGAGTAATCGAATAATTAACTCTTATAGAACGATTCAAAATACTCCAGGAATTTTCCAAAGAGTGCGCGAATCATTGAGAAGAAGATTGAATGCGTGCATAGAGGCAGGAGGTGGACATTTCGAACATTTATTGTGATTTTGATTTATATCTTGTGTTCCGTTGTTTATTGTTGTTTAAAAAACTGTCATCTACAAATGCATGCCGATGACATTCAGATATGCTGAACAGCTGTCGAATAACTCATAGGGAATTGAACATCATTCCCAAAATCTCCCGTGATCATTATCTGGCTATAAATCCCAACAAATCAACACCTTTGCTCTTCGGTAATAACAAGGCCAGAGCGACATTGATTACGAAATTGCACATTTCCATTAATAATGCCGACGTGGGACTGTGGACCGATTCCACCTTGAGATTCCAAAGCATGTTTCAGAATAAGCACTCGGATTATAAAAATTATTCTACCAATAAAAGCCAAATCACTTGAAAATGAGTTAAAGATTTATTCAATGATGAATTCTGAATTGAAATTAATATAGTATATTATTGATATGCAAATATTGAATTTGAATGAAACTGAGTAAAATATAGAATCGATGATAAATTCGTTATTGAAATTAATATAGCATATCATTGATATCCAAAAACTTATATTATATATTTGAAACATCCATTAAAATTCAATGGGCCTCATATTCAAATCAATGATATAAAATCGAATTAGTAACCAAATATAATCCTATCATTGGATGAAGTATTATTCTACTCGTGGAATATGGAATATAATACCGGGTGAAACAGGATATCGGGCCACCCCTGTAACTTCTGCATTCGTGAACAGATTTTTCTGGAATTCGGTACAGTTATATAAGCAACCATTTCGGATTTGATCACATTACAATTCAATATTTTTTTTTTTTTTATGTTCTGGTTCCCACGAAAAGGGATATCCTGTAATGTTCAGAGAACATTGTGGGAACCAAGGGAAAGAAGGTAGGAGTTGGTGTTCTTCTTAAATTTCTGAACTTGACGGGTTAGTCTCGAAGAGACTGCCAAAGCAGGAACGATTGTTGATATTTCAGAAGAGCATCGCCCATGAAAATATCTATAAAATAGAGACAAATCGCCAACTTTTCTACGGTGTTCCAGACAAGTGAGCGAGTTTGTAAGCGAGGCATCACCGACGAGACGAATTGCCCTTTTTTGGACAGAATCCAATAGCCTCAGGATATGTTTAGGTGCCGCGCTCCAAATATGGGAACAGTATTCCAGGACAGGTCGGATCTGTGCCTTATAGATCATAAGCAGCTGAGTGGGGTGAAATAGCTCTTGGCACGAAACAAAACCAAGTTTTGGGATGCACTTTGGCAATGGACCTCACGTGATTTTCCCAGGAAAGGTTATTGCTGATGGTAATACCAAGCATCGATATGGATGACTTCAGTGGTATGGTTACTCCTGACAAAGTTATGTTAGGCACAGTGAGATCGGCTTTTCTAGAGAAAAGACATGCTTGTGTTCTGTTTGCATTGAATTCTACCAAGTTATTAGATCCCCACTCGAGAATTGTTGCTAAGTCCATATTTATATTATTAACATTTCTTCCTCGTTCATTTCTGGTTTCACGGGCTGATATAGGGGCCCTGGAAGAGAAAGCGGTATGGAGGGTACTATCATCGGCAAAGCTGTGTACTGGACATGAAGTTGCTTTCAACAGGTCGTTGATGTGAAGTAGAAATAGTGTTGGTGCGAGAATAGATCCTTGCGGAACACCAGCATTTATGAGTAGTGTGTCAGATGAAACTCCATCGACCACTACATGGAGAGACCTGTTTGAGAGAAAACTAGCAAGCAGAGAACACAGCTGAGGGGGCAAGCCATAAGACGGAAGCATGGCGAGGAGTCCCTGGTGCCAAACTCGATCGAACGCCTTGGAGATATCTAATGCCACAGCTAAAGTTTCTCCATACTTTTCAATAGATAGCTGCCATATATGTGAGACGTAAGCGAGCAGGTCACCAGTTGATCTCTGATGGCGGAAGCCATATTGCCTATCGTTGACAATTCCTGAGTCTTCCAGATATTTCATGAGCTCGATGTTGATGGCTTTTTCCATGACCTTTGAAATAATAAATAGCAGTGCGATAGGTCTGTAGTTGCTAGGTAGGGCCTTTTTCAGGGACTGGCTGTACTCTTGCAATTTTCCAATTGGACGGAAATACCCCCAAATTGTAAAAGTGGTTGAACAACTTGCAAAGAACAGGTGTTAGTTCGGGGGCACATTTCTTGAGAACAATCGGCGGGATTCCGTCAGATCCACAGGCTTTGTTGGTGTTGAGACCCAGCAAAATCTTTCTGATAGTACGTTGGCGAAAGGTGATATCGGGCATGTGACTGTCAATAGGTGTTATGTTCGGGGGTTGTTTTCCCGATGAATCCAGAGTGGAATTTCCAACAAATAGGTGCGCAAAGATATTGGCTTTTTCCTGGGCAGTCGTTGCTAGTGTTCCATCTTCTTTGGTTAGAGGAGGAAATGAGCTGGAAGTGGTTTCTTCCCACAGCTTTGGCAAAAGACCAAAATGAACGGGATCCGTTAGGACATTCAGCAAGTTTTGATCTTATTTTGGCATTGTGGGCATCTTTTGAGCATTCTATTGTCTCTTTGCATATGCCTCTAGCCTCGACATATGCTGCTCTGGTCTCAGGGCCCGGATTTTTTAGCCATCGATGGTATGCTGCCTGTTTAGAAGCCACAGCTCTAGAGCAGTTTCTGTTAAACCAGGTCTTATCGGATGATGTTCTTCTTTCGGTATTCGGTATGTAAGTTTGCATCCCCAACATGATGATTTCAGAAATTGTCTCAGCACATCGTGTTGGATCTACTGAAGAGAAACAAACTCTCTTCCATGGAAACGCTGAGAAAAACATACGAAGACCTTCCCAGTCGGCCGAATTGTAATGCCACATGTATTGTGCAGCTCGATGGTAAATGGAAAGAGCATGTTGTGGAGATGAGGGTGTGATCAGAGTTTCCAAGTGGGGCACAAACTTCTATTCTATACGGGTCAGGATTGGTGGTGAGGAAAAGATCTAGTGTATATGGCGGACTTCCGGTTTTTCTGGTGCCATAGACCTTATAACTGATGGACTGGCCGTCACGTGACTTTAACACACAGTTCCTGGCGGACTATATATGAGAGAGAAAGATGTTGTGAAGGATAGAAATAGGACAAGGCAGAAGATACAAATTAGCTATGGCATTACATTGTAAAATCCTAATTCTTTTTATTTTTTCAAGGGAAATATTGACTACTTCGAATGAGATGAGTTTTGAAAAAGTTCAAGGAATCACAGTGAGGAACTTTATGCGACATATTTTCATGATATCTTTCAGAAACAAAAGAATTCCATTGAGCCTCCATCTGAATGAAAATGATTTTTATATCTCCACCAAAGTTTTCAGAAAGTTCAGGAATGAGAAAAATTATTGATAATTAAATGTATATTCGATATTATGAAGTTAGGAGTGCAATTAAACTAAATTGTGAACTCCGGCGATTTCAAAATTTGTTATCAATAATACCTACATAAAAAACGTTTATGCAATCTATAAAATTTAGTGTCTAGAAAAAATGGCCATATTAATTTTGGGAAATACTAAGGAAAATAGTACGTGTTATTGGGAATAAAAGTGATATTTTTTCTATCGAGCGTGTCGGAGGTCGACGGATAATCCGTAGGGAAGTCTATTCCAGCCTGGCGCTGTAAAAGAATATCTTTACTCCGGCGGAGTAAAAGTATGCCATTAGTCCAACGGAGTAAAAATTCCATGTATATTTAAAACGTTTAAAGAAAACATTCTTCGATTTAAAAACATATATATCTGCGTTATTTGTTGAATTTTTTTTCGCCGTGCCAAATTACTTGTAAAGACTATATATATCACAGTCGGCACGCGGCTCGCAGGTCAATGGTCAAGAGAAACTTTATTTTAGCGGTTTTCTTTATAGATAAGAAATGGATTGTTTCGACAAAGTTGAAGGGATGCGGCATCGGAGTTTTTTTTGCTACTTCACCACTATATATAAACCATTTTCATTTCAAAATGTTCATTTAATTTTGAATCAACATACAATAAGACTGGTCATAAACACAATCAAGTGCAAGTGTAAGTTAATATTGGAAATTAAGGACAAGGTGTTGCTGTTGAGTATCGTTTAAATATTTAAATCAGAACTGTGATAAGTACCAAAGCTCTTAACTAGATTTATGAACGAATGAAATGTTGTACAGGGTGTTTTCTGATTAGATAAAAAAAGTGGGCATATTTTTAAACTAATTTTGTCGATATGATTCGTTTTGAAAATAAGTACAGAATGTTTGAAAATTCAAAATTTTTTAATTTTAAAATTTTACACAAAATTAATTTTCTTACAAAATTATAGGTTACCAACCGGGGGAGTTTATGAAAATTTTAATTTTTACCCAGATTTTGAAAGAGCGCTACGAATCATTATTTATTTTACATAATTTGCTCTAACTTTTTCAACAGGAATGGGGATTTCTTATGAATAACCCATATTCTTACACTTTAAGTAAAAAAACAATGGTAGGTACTTTTTAGAGGTCATTTCAATGAATTTCAAAATTTCTGAAGAATTCCTATTCATTTTATCTGCATCTGTGAGCCATGATATACTTATCGTTCTTCTTACCTTTAGATGTCGTCCTCGTCCAAAAACAGAAAAACTAAAAGAGAGTCAGGTGCCTTCTATAGAAAAGAGTAGAATAGAAGAAATCTCAAAACAAGCGGGAGCATTGAAAAAGTATTTTGGAAAACCGGATAAAAGTGAGCCCGAACAAAAAGGTTTGAATCAAATCGCGGAGTTTGATTATTCTCAACCATCAACATCCACCAGTACTAGTGAAACAAACAATAAATCAATAGATTTCACACCCGATGAAGGTGATAAAGCTGCAAGATCATCATCAAGCAGTCCCATTCCCAGTGAAGCCGAATGTGAAGATGAGAGCAAAGAGGAAGAGGGCTCTGCTCAAGTAGCACTAGATGATCCAGGTACTTGGCCTAACATTTTGACAAAAAAATATATTGATTTATTGGTAGAACACGGTCCCAAACAAGTTGCAGATTTCAAATTTTCGATTGATGAGAGTGGCAGAAAATTTAGCTGTTCATATTATAAAAGAAGAACATCATCCGATAAGACCTGGTTTAACAGAAACTGCTCTAGAGCTGTGGCTTCCAAACAGGCAGCATACCATCGATGGCAAAAAAATCCGGGACCTGAGACCAGAGCAGCATACGTTGAGGCTAGAGGCATATGCAAAGAGACAATAGAATGTTCAAAAGATGCTCATAATGCCAAAATAAGATCAAAACTTGTTGAATGTCCCAACGGATCCCGTTCATTTTGGTCTTTCGCCAAAGCTGTGGGAAGAAACTTCACTTCCAGCTCTTTTCCTCCCCTAACCAAAGAAGATGGAACACTAGCAACGACTGCCCAGGAAAAAGCCAATATCTTTGCGCACCTATTTGCTGGAAATTCCACTCTGGATTCTTCGGGAAAACAACTCCCGAACATTACACCTATTGACAGTCACATGCCCGAGATCACCTTTCGCCAACGTACTATCAGAAAGATTTTGCTGGGTCTCAACACCAACAAAGCCTGTGGATCTGACGGAATCCCGCCGATTGTTCTCAAGAAATGTGCCCCCGAACTAACACCTGTTCTTTGCAAGTTGTTCAACCACTCTTACAATTTGGGAGTATTTCCGTCCAATTGGAAAATTGCAAGAGTACAGCCAGTCCCTAAAAAGGCAAAAGACCCTACCTAGCAACTACAGACCTATCGCACTGCTATCTATTATTTCGAAGGTCATGGAAAAAGCCATCAACATCGAGCTCATGAAATATCTGGAAGACTCAGGAATTATCAATGATAGGCAATATGGCTTCCGCCATCAGAGATCAACTGGTGACCTGCTCGCATACGTCTCACATATATGGCAGCTATCTATTGAAAAGTATGGAGAAACTTTAGCTGTGGCATTAGATATCTCCAAGGCGTTCGATCGAGTTTGGCACCAGGGACTCCTCGCCAAGCTTCCATCTTATGGCTTGCCCCCTCAGCTGTGTTCTCTGCTTGCTAGTTTTCTCTCAAACAGGTCTCTCCATGTAGTGGTCGATGGAGTTTCATCTGACACTCTACTCATAAATGCTGGTGTTCCGCAAGGATCCATTCTAGCACCAACACTATTTTTACTTCACATCAACGACGTGTTGAAAGCAACTTCATGTCCCGTACACAGCTTTGCCGATGATAGTACCCTCCATACCGCTTTCTTCCAGGGCCCCTATATCAGCCCGTGAAACCAGAAATGAACGAGGAAGAAATGTTAACAATATAAATATGGACTTAGCAACAATTCTCGAATGGGGATCCAATAACTTGGTAGAATTCAATGCAAACAAAACACAAGCATGTCTTTTCTCTAGAAAAGCCGATCTCACTGTGCCTAACATAACTTTGTCAGGAGTAACCATACCACTGAAGTCATCCATATCGATGCTTGGTATTACTATCAGCAATAACCTTCCTGGGAAAATCACGTGAGGTCCATTGCCAAAAGTGCATCCCAAAAACTTGGTTTTTTGTTTCGTGCCAAGAGCTATTTCACCTCCAGTCAGCTGCTTATGATCTATAAGGCACAGATCCGACCTGTCCTGGAATACTGTTCCCATATTTGGAGTGCGGCACCTAAACATATCCTGAAGCTATTGGATTCTGTCCAAAAAAGGGCAATTCGTCTCGTCGGTGATGCCTCGCTTACAAACTCGCTCACTTGTCTGGAACACCGTAGAAAAGTTGGCGATTTGTCTCTATTTTATAGATATTTTCATGGGCGATGCTCTTCTGAAATATCAACAATCGTTCCTCCTTTGGCAGTCTCTTCGAGATTAACCCGTCAAGTTCAGTCTTCACACCCCTTCGTGGTCACTTTGGAGACCTGCAGAACATCACTTTCCAAAGACTCATTCATCCAACGAACTGCGAGGCTTTGGAACTCATTGCCTAGGGAGGTGTTCCCCGAGGCATACAACCTCCAGAAATTTAAGAAGAACACCAACTCCTACCTTCTTTCCCTTGGTTCCCACGATGTTCTCTGAACATTACAGGATATCCCTTTTCGTGGGAACCAGAACATATAAAAAAAAAAAAAAAAAAACAAAACTTTAGTGAACGGGGAGAAAATAAATCGCGCGTGGCTCTGCTATTCCATAAAACTAAATTGTATTTTTTGTTTTGCATGTGAATTGTGTAGTAGAAATAGTTCAACACAACTTGTGAGTACTGGCTTTTCTGATTGGCGTCATTGTTTGGATTACCTCAATAAGCATGAAAATACTCTAAAACACGTTAACTCTATAAGATCGTGGTGCGAAATAAAGACGAGGATGGAAAAAAATTGTACTATTGACGCGGAACAACAAAATGTTTACAATAGAGAGAAAAAGCGATGGCGCGCTATCATTGAAAGAATGATTGCTGTAGTACAATTTTTAGCCAGTCAAAATTTAGCATTTAGAGGAACTAGTACGGAGTTGTATCATAGAGATAATGGTAATTTTTTAAAGGCAGTAGAGATGTTGGCCAAATTTGATCCAGTTATTTCAGAACACCTTAATAATATCAGTAAATACAAAGATAAAAAAACACGTATTCCACACTACTTAGGGCAGCATTTTCAAAATGAAGTAATTCATATTTTAGCCGAATCTATTCGTAATGAGATAACACGCATTGTCAAAAAAGCCAAATATTACACTATAATGACTCTACGCCCGATATTAGTCATACAGAACAAATAATGTTTGTAATTAGATGTGTGAACACTACTGATGTTAAAAGTAAAGTAGATATTTTAGAATTTTTTCTAGGATTTTTTTTCAGTAACTAATACCACTGGAGAAGGTCTGTGCAATTTTCTATTAGAGATGCTATTACCTAGTCTGCAGCTCGAAGTTAAAGATATACGTGGTCAGGGCTACGACAATGGATCGAACATGAAGGGGAAAAATATAGGGCTTCAGAAACGGATTCTCGATATCAATCCTAGAGCATTATACGTGCCGTGTGCGGCTCATACCTTAAACCTCGTCGTTAATGACGCTGCCAGCTCCAGTGGTGAAATTTCTGTTTTTTTTTTATATGGTACAAGAGGTATATAATTTTTTTTCTGCGTCCCCATATCGATGGGATATACTAAAAAAATACGTGAAAAGTCTAACTTTGAAACCATTAAGTGAAACAAGGTGGGAAAGTCGTATCAATGCTATTAGACCTCTAAAGCAAGACCTCAAAAACATTATTACCGCATTAAATGCCTTAATTGAAGATTCCACCAGAGACGCGAAAACAAAAAATGGTGCAAAATCAATACTTACAAATCTTGAATCATTCAAATTTTTGTGTTCAATTTTGATTTGGCATGATTTATTATCAAGAATTAATGTTCTGAGTAAAATGCTTCAAAATCCTAAATTAAACATCGCGGAATGCATTGAAGGCTTAGATAATTTAAAAAAATATTTTGTTTCACAAAGATCAGACGATAATTTCAAAATATTTGTCGAATCAGCCACAACACTTGCTAGAGATCAAGGTATTGATCCTGAATTTCCAAGTTCGAGGCTCAGGAAAAAGGTCCGTTTATTTGATTACGAGGGCAGTGATGAACCCCTTTTGAATACCTTCCAGCAATTCAAGACTTCTTTCTATTTTGCAATTCTTGATAAGGCGATCTCTTCGGTAAATGAAAGATTTACATTATTATCTGAGTGCTTTTCAATATTCTCCTTTCTGTATGAGTTTCACAACATTTCTAGTGATGATCTCATGAAAGCCTACATGGACTTAGATATTAAGTTACAGGTACAGGAGGAAGGAAGTATCGTGAAAGATATAGACGGTATACAACTTTTCAATGAAATAACTTCATTCAAAGATATTTTTCCAGGTAAGAAATAGCCAATTGAGGTATTAGAAATCATAGTCAAAAATGATCTCATTTCCTGTTTTCCTAATTTTGCTCTAACAATAAGAATTTTTTTAACCTCACCTGTTTCTGTGGCTTCAGGAGAAAGAAGTTTCAGCAAATTAAAAATTATTAAAAATTACTTGAGAAATAATATGACACAAGAAAGGCTTTCAGATTTGGCCATCATCTCTATTGAATCCGAAATCTGTGAAAAAATAGATTTTACGGAAATTATTGATAAATTTGCCACTCAGAAAGCCAGAAAGGTTATTTTATAATAGGTAATTATAATGATTAGGTACCCAGTTTGTAGACTGTAGAACAACTGATTTATATACTTTTCGTTGGTATACGCACTGAGTATGTCCAAAATCGTTGTGTGAGAAATAGACGTTATACAGGTAGATGAGTTTAAGAGTTTATAACGTCAACGTTAAATATTAGTCAAAATAAGAAAAAAATCTCTGGAGGGGCGGCACATCTGGTATTTGCACGCGGGCGGCCAATACCCTAGGATCGGCCCTGCCAACACTGCTTTGCGCATATATGTGCCATCCATTCTTTGTCTCATTAAAATATGTGGTTATAAACGACCTCAAACAGTGATAAAAAAGATGCATTCTTCAGCGATTCCAGACAGTTTCTGTTGATATAAACCGAGCTCGTTGAACTCATCCTCATATCGTTCAATATTCCAACTTCAACAAGGACTATGGCACGGCTCCCGCATTAAAAATGATAGAGTTACTGGAAAACACTTCAATTTATCACTCCTAACGAGTTGCCTTGAAGTGCTTTGGATATTTGAATAGCCCAAAGTCGTTGACCTGTCTGGGCCCCCGCCACCGCCGGTGCAACAGACTTTACTCATCGATCTCCACCTTGAACTTGAATCCATCCCTGGCGATAGTTATCCTGGAGGGACTGGAAGGGTGGAGTTTTTTCCAGGATATCGTCCGTGAGTGGAAATTATGTTCGAAGTGGTTGGATTGCAGTTGCAAGAGGGACACTTTCCAGACTCGTAGATTATCTATCGATCAAGTTCTCCAACGCGTAAAGAGATTAGCAGACTTGGAACATTCGACTACTGGACAAGCCAAATAGTTTTCTGAATGCGAATAACATGCGATCTGACTGGAATATCTGAAAAACTAACGAACGTTAGCTAACGAATATTTTATTAATTTTTAACCAATCAGAACGTTCAATTTAGTTAAGTTACCTTGTATAATTTCGATAATACCTGATTATACAGAGACTAGCTCCACCAATCGAAAATTTTACAATAATTTCATTTCCGTAGTAACCACATCGACATCAATATAATATAAATATAATAAATCTTAAACCCTCAGCAATTGGGGTTTCAGTACAAAAAGAGTACAGGGGATGCCATCTTCCATCTGCTGAAAAGACTTTACTCTGAGTTGAACTTGAAGAAGGTGTGTGCGGCAGTTTTCTGTGACTTATCGAAAGCTTTCGATTGTGTGAACCACGAAATACTACTGCGCAAACTCCAGCACTATGGTATCAGAAATCAAAGTCTCAACTGGATCCAATCATATCTAAGTCAACAAACCCAAGTTGTCAGAACTGCCACACTATCCGACATTGGCTTTGTCAGACACGGTGTGCCCCAAGGCTCGGTACTAGGTCCAGTACTGTTTTTGTTATATTTCAACGACCTGGCTTATATCAAATCTAATGGAATGTTTACAATCTTTGCGGATGATACAACCATCATGAGGCATGATATCAATGAAACAAATCTTCACAACAAAATAGCTCAAGATATTGCCAGTGTGAGAGAGTGGTGCAACTCCAATCTGTTATCCCTCAATATAGACAAAACCATTCTCATATCATTGAATTGCAACTTATCAGACATTCCGTTGGGTAATAATATTATATCAAATAAAAAAAAACAATGAATTTCTTGGAATCAATTTGGACAGCAACCTCAATTTCAATAACCATATCAAATTACTGAACAAAAAACTAGCTTCGGGATGTTATGCTTAACGAATGGTGTCGAATGAATTAGGTATTGTAACCGCCAATATTGTGTACCACGCTGTAGTTCAATCGAATCTAAGGTATGGCATGTCATTATGGGGCACCTGCAACCAACAGCACTTCAATACAGTATTCATTCTTCAAAAGCGCGCCATTAGATATATGTGCAAAGTTAGGCCTAGAGTGTCTTGTAAACCCTTGTTCAAGGAGCAAAAATTACTTACACTCTCCTCTTCATACATACTAGAAACTGTGTGCCTGGTACATAAGAACAAATCATCCTACGATGTGGATATCCACCCGCCAAAATGACAAGTTAAGACTGCCCATTCCATCATCAAATTTGATTAAAAAATCGCTGATCTATAATGCAGCTAAAATATATAATCCCTATGAAATATTTTACCTTCATACTATTTATCACCCTGAAATTATTTTATCACTTCCGTTTAAGCATACAATTCAATCTGTTCATCTTTGATGTGGTTTGAATATGATTCGTATATCTATTGTGCTCTGGCTCTTACACATACCAATATTTTAATTTTTTTACTCAATGTTTAATATTTATATATACCTTCTTGTGCTTACCTTTTTTTATGTATTTATTTTTACTGTACTGATTTGTTCAGGAATCTATATCATCATTCAATGGTTTTGATAAGATTAGTGTATCTTTCTGTTCTGTAGTCTTTTCTTACTCCTTTTCATGTGTATACCAATGTCCTTCCTTTCCTTTTTCATTTTATATATACATTTATAGGATAGTTATCTAATTTAAGTTTTATATACATACATATCTCCTCGTACATTCTTTTTATATATACATTTATATGATAGTTATTTAATTTAAGTTTTATACACATACATATCTCGTACACTCTTTTTCATATACACATACTGTAACTACTTCCATATCGTATTTTAAATTTTATAATTATTACTTTTATACTAAAATAAGTTTTACACAATGGAATTTTTTCTGCAGACCATTTTAGACACTATAATGTGAGCGAGTCTACCATGATAAAGTCCACATACAAGTAGTTTCCACTACTTCTGTGGTATTGTTTTCACATGTTTGTTCATTTATATGTAACTAAATGCCATGTCTATTTTCTGAGATTGAATAAACTTCTTCTTCTTCATAGTGTAGAAACTGCCCATAGACAAGCTCTTCGAGAGCTTTTTTGGGCCAATCTGCTTATTTACCATATGAAAAAAAAACTGTGTACTCTACTATTTTATATATTTGTACTCATGATGGTGAATAAATGTATTATTATTATTATTATTATCTTCCGACTAATTTTAAAGATATCCAATCAATTGATCAGTTCAGAAAGTCTGTAAAGCTTCTTTTCTCTTCTTTTCTCTTCATTTTTCTCGAACTTTTTTCAATCCCCAGAACTTGTTATCTCGTTCCATGACAACACTCACCAATTTCTATTTTTTGACTGATTTCCGAGTTTGTATCACTTTCTACCGAATTATTTGCTATTCTAGTTAATGTTAATGATTTTATGAATGATATCTAATTCTAACTCTTACATACTATTTACAGATTCATATAAAATATATTTTTTTCAATTTCTGCCCTTACATTTTATTCTATATCAATACTTTTCCCACACAAACTCTTTCGAATCCCATTGGTGGGTTTTCTGTTCATGTGAATTGTCATACAGGATGTTCAAAACTTATCTATACGTTGATCTTACTATAGTTCAAAGTTTGCTAGAAATTTCAATTTTGATATAATTTAATCGTGGATTTTTGTTAGATGTATTTTTGGATATAGAATTTTGATATCAGAACTGCTTCAGGAATGTTCTCTTCACAGACATGTATCGACTAGAGCATAGTATAAGGTTTTATAGTAGTGAGAAAGGTAAAGAAAATTGTAAAATATCATAGCTTTAACGATACTAAAAAATTTTACTAATAATAATAATGATAATTATAAGTTTAATTATTTAATAACATTTCATAACATTACAATAGATATAGTATTGCTTGGTATTACGTGACGATTTCTATCAGTCAACAATCTACCGCAAGCCGCATAAAGGAACTTAATTCCTGACGGGGGTCCCCCAACCGCACACGTTTTTATTTTAAATCAAAATTCACTTCATCTGGAAAGATTTCAATGGAGTCAAAGTTCGAGGCCCTGAAAGGAATAGACGCAGACGCAATTTTTTTTGGCAAGCTTCTACTTCCCCTCTGAATGCGGATCTGTCCCGCCGTCTGAAGCAGGCGCCCCATCCCCGACATCGACGAGACTTCTCCACCGTCCTGCTGGGGTTCGATCTTTTTGTCGAGTTTAATGGCCGGTCTCCCAGCCGATTCTCTGCCAGCTTCCCTACCATTCAACTTTCAAGAGGGTGAATTTCGCATCTCCGAGTTGATTTCGATTATAAATGCTTCTGGGACTGGAATAAAGATGGGTACTTCAGGGAAATTATTGAATCCGACGGCAAAATCTGGTTCCGCTTCGGTGTTTATTGATATTTCGGGGTATTTCGAGATAGGAAATCATTACAATAATTTTCCCGAAGATATAAGGGGTCGTCAAGTATGTCGAGCGATCATTACTCAAACAGCATAGTCCGCCATACACGAAGATGATTTCCTGCGAGATCGGAGTTGGCGTGTGGAGTTTTAGAAATTAAGAAGATTCTCTGAAGAACGAATAAACTGCCGGAGTTCATTAGATTTCGTTGCTGAAAATTTGGTCTCATAAGCAACAATCTTTGAAACTCTTTCTTTGTGGAGAAATATCGATTTTTATTTTTTTACCATTCACACAAAATGTTGAAGTTTCCGGGATTTTATTGTTGCATACCCCAGAGCCGGAACTAGGATTCTAGCGCCCGTGGCGAACTTTCAAAATGCGCCTCTTAGGTTATTTATTTTTCAATATTTTTCATAATCGATATTTATTGATTATGATGAAAACGTCAACGAGTTTTAAAAAGTGTCACTTTGAATGTCAAAATTAGAAAAAATTCATTTACATACAGTGTGACCCATTTAAAATGGGACCACCCCTGTAGAATACGCATTTCTCAATCATTCGAAAAAAAATTTTTTTATATTTAACATCAAAAACTGTATCTTGACACAAATTTTCATAACTTTAGTTTCATTTCCAAGGCATTCTATGGTTTTTTTTCTTCGTCAAAAAACGGCAAAAGATTATTACGCAATTTTTGTTTATAATAATAATTTATTTAAGTTTAGGTTATAAGTGTATTCGAAAATAACAGAAAATTAAAAAATCATTTTCAAGTTATGCAGTCTTCCATAGCCGATAAAAACGAAATGAAACGAATCAAGTTTTAAAGTATCAAAATTATTTATTGAATAATAAAACAGAAAGCAGGACAAAAAATGTTCGTTTTAAATTCTGCAAAACTCAATTAAAACAAGCTTTTAGAGAAGGTATCAATAATTTGAGGAAAGCTGAACTAATACATTAGGCATAGGTATTGTACTAAATAAATAGTAGGCTATGATTTAGTACATCACAAATCGCTCACATTACCATACTTACAGGAGTTATAACTGTAGAACGGAATGAGCTATTGACTTCAGATTTTCACTGAACAAATTCACTGGTGTTCTACTTTGTATCGGCAGTGTTGCCAGATTTTAAATATGTCTATAATCTAAATAAAAATTCTAATCAAATACTTTGTTTCCAAAATTAAAGTTGTTGTAACTCCGTTGTTAACAAATATTTTTTTATGAAATTTCCATGGTTTCCATTTGTGGTGTAGTCAAATTTGAAAACAAAAATTGCCTAATAAACTTTTGCTGTTTTTGACAAAGAAAAAAAACCATAGAGTGCCTTGGAAATGAAACTAAAGTTATGAAAATTTTGTGTCAAGATACAGTTTTTGATGCTTAATATTTGAGATTGACTGAAAAATGCGTATTCTACGGGGGTGGTTCCATTTTAAATGGGTCACACTGTATATGAACATTGAACACTCTTTGGATGAGAAGTATAAAAATGTAGAGAAAATAGACTTCAAACGAATGAATAAATAAATAAAAATTTAAGAACAAAAATTTTCAACAGCAAAAAAAATGAAAAATTCAATAACAAAAACCATAAGAGTAAACGAACTGAAACTTCACTTTTCTTGATTTAGTTTCTGCGAAAACATCAATGATGTCGTCGTAGAATTCTAAACCGCTAGCAAATCGGTCCCCCTCTATTGATATAATTGCCATGTCGGCTACTCTCTCCTGTCCCATCGAGGATCTTAGGTGAGTTTTTCACTAATTTCAGTTCACTGAAAGAACGTTCACATATTGCTGTGGTCACTAGTAACGTTAGGAATATCCTGATAGCTGTGTCGAGATTTGGATATATCATTTGAATCGACAATTCGCGCATTCTTCGAAATATATCAAGAGCATTAATTTTGTCCAATTCAGTAAACATCGCACAAGCTTGAAATTTGAAGATTTCCAATTCGTTAACGAATTCATAAGGATCCAAATCGGAACTTCAAAGCCAGATCCGCAGCTTTCTATAATAATAATAATATTTTTGCACGACCGGGCGTAAAGTAGCACTTTAGCGCCCGGATTTGCGGGCGTAAAGTAGCACTTTAGCGCCCGCGGACTACTTTATCGCCCGGCGGGCGATAAAATCGTTGAACAGGCGCTAAAGTCTGGCGCAGGAGTATACGAGGAAGGTACAAAGAGAGAAATCTCAGTTCCTCTAGGCAAATACGCCTCAGTGTTCCAGGCCAAAGTATATGCTATACTCACCTGCATTCAGGAAAACCTCGACAACAGAAGTCGAGGACCTATTCTCATCTACTCGGACAGCAAGGCAGCAATCATAGCGATAGGATCAAACAGGATCACATCCAAATTGGTGTCCGAGTGTAGAAACGCCATAGAAAGTTTGCAAAAAAAAGGAAAGTCAGCCTCATATGGGTACCAGGACACACAGGTGTTCCTGGGAACGAAGAGGCAGACAGAGTAGCCAAGATTGGATCGGGAAAGACTCCGGTCGGACCGGAACCAATCTTGGGAATACCCAATAGCATGGCCATCTCAAACATGGAGGGACTGCTGCAAAAGCAGTTCATCAAAACATGGCAGGAGGCGCCATGCATGAGGCAATCGAAGCTCCAAATAAAGGGGCCTTCGAAGAAACTGTCAAGAGAGATCCTGTCACTCAACAGACGGGATATCAGGACTGTGACTGGGCTCCTAACGGGACACAATCACCTGAACAGGCACATGGACTCATCGGGATCACAGATGACCCTTATGCAGACCTGGAAGATGACGAAAATCGTCGCACATCCTTACTGAGTGCCCCGCTCTGGTGCACCAGAGGGAGATCAACCTGGGTAGCATAATTCTGAACCCAGAAGATGTCAAAGAGATTCAGCTGAGGAAACTGCTGAGTTTCGTCAGAGAAATCGGCATGCCCAGCTGATTCTCAGATCATGTGGGCGCACAATGGGCCCAAGTAAAGAGGCCTACGTGCACGGGTGCACCATGTGCACAGAAGAAGAAGGAGATACACAATAATTGTTTTTCTTCATCAAAAACATGTTGATTGGACCATATTTTCCCAGATAATTCAATCAGAAATGGGTTTGATAATGATACTCCAACATAAACTTCAACTTATTAAGAGTACTTATCTTCAGTTTTTCGCAAACATTATTTCAGACCTTAACTTTTATCTAAGTGGAGTTTGTTTGTCAGTTGATCTGTCAAAACAATCATATGCAAGAAAGTATGGTAACATATCAGTGAATCCGCGACATCGATTCGATCAAATAATATGATGAATGAAAAAATGTAGTTATCGGTCTCATTCTGACTCATTTCCGATTCTCCCCACATTAAAAAATGTTCAGGAGGTTGACACATATTCCGATATGTTGTAAGAAATTAGCATTATGCGATTATTGCACATAGGAAATTATGTCTCTACCAAGGACATATCTTCAGATTTTCTCGATTATCTCAGAAACCTTCACTTTTAGGCACATGGAATGTTATGACTTTTAGGTTGAGTATCGATGAGCCAACCTGATGTCAAACGCTCATTTGTCCATCCACATATGACCACATACCATCGTAACTACGCCACTGGTTTACGAAAATGAAAAATAATGACTTCAAATTAGCACGTTGATAAACCTTGATTAGTGTACCAAGTTTCAAATTTTTTCCTTCAGGAATTTTGGAGAAAACAAATTAAATCTTAACTTTTTTCGTACTTTCGACACCCTGTATCTCAGAGGGGAGGACTTATCTTGATAGCAACTTTTCACCTCGAAATGAGGTGAAGAATCTGTAGTCGGAGTTTGTCGATCTTATTCTGACTCGCCTTGTATATGTATATTGTTATATTAGGAAGGACCAGTAATATATTTTAAAGATGAAAAAGAAATAATTTCATAAATAAACCACAAAAATAATAAATACTCAATAGTTAGTAGCTCATGAGATATTGTTTATTACATATTTTTGAGATTCTATTTCCTTTATGAAGCCTCTGTATAACATTGATAGGTAAATATATGCAAATTTTTTTTATGTTCTGGTTCCCACGAAAAGGGATATCCTGTAATGTTCAGAATTACAACCTATAATTATTTAAAATATAACAGAAAGTCTAGATTTACAAAATCATTCTGGATTAAATGTGATCAACAAAATTATAAGGTTGAAACATACAGTATATGAAATTGCATCTAACTAAAAATAGTCAATGGGAGAACAAGAAACTTCTTGATCACAATAGCCAATCAGGGAACAGGATGGTGAGATAAAAGATTTGAAATTGTGGAAAAGTAAGAACTGAGAAATGTCAAAAATAATTATCATCGAATATTGTATTTAGTTTATAAGAAATGTAAAATATATCAGTTCATAAGTTTTCTCAAATAACACCAAATTAATCAAAGTGCGACAAGGAAGTGCGTGAGTTTGAAAATTCAAATAAAATGGACAAAACAGAAATGGTATCCAGGGAATGAAAAAACAAAGCTGAAGGAGATTGAAAAAATTTTTTGAAGAGAAGCCAGATACAAAATTTGAATGTAAGAAATGTAGAATTTTCATTAATGAGAAGATAGTTTTTCAACAATAAAAAACCAATACAACTTCTGAATAATCTCGACACAAAATAAATAGCATAAAAAAAGATTACCTTTTTGGACTCCACATAAAAGCTTGTCCAAGCTGATTTCGGGAATTTTGGATGGTTCCTTTGCAAATGGAGAGTCCCTGAGAGGAGTGGATGAAGCAGGATTTCAGATTATTGGCAGTATTGCGACATTCCAGTTCCAGGTATAAACTCTTTTAGTGCACATCACAAACTGAATCACTTTGCAAAATAACTCTTATATCTGAAGAACTTTGTTCAATTTTGTTACTGAACTATGAAACAATTTTTCTACTTAAAATAAAAAGTGAGGTAATATTTATAATATACTTTATTGTTTTTCATTATTTTCTGTGAAAATTTGTCAATTGCTCATAGTTTAAGTTATCTATCGCAGGCAGGTCAATATGAGTTTTCCTGAATAAAGGAAGTAATTGTTTTTAATAATCTCTGTTTTACTTTCCACAATGATATGCTGATCTTTCACCTATAAACACTGAACTGAAATAGTTCTATTGACATCAAGAAAGGCAGAGTGGCTCTGTTGCCAGTACCAGTACCAGAAAGGGTAATAACAATTGGCAGCAACGTGGCGAGAAAACAGTGACGTTAGCTAGCAATTATTATTTCATAACTATTAGCTATCATCATATCACAATATAACAATTGCTTCCCATCTCGGAGCTGAATTGCCTACATAAGTATTAGAGGTATATCAAAATCGAAATCAAAATATTTATACAGGGAGAAAATATTTGTGGGGCAATAACAATAACGTGGGGAAAAATTAACAACAAATTATTATTAAAAAGTTATTATTCTATCATAACAATTTGGCAATATCAGTAAAGTGGGACTATAACAATTTGACTTCCAACGCGGAGAAAAAACACCTATTAGTATTTCACAACTATATATATATATATATATATATATATATATATATATTTGCTGACTAGTTAGGTACAAAACTAGGAATAGTGAGGTAAGCAGCAATGAAAAAGTAAACTTTTTAAGGTTTATCCAAGCTTTCCGAAATGTTTATTTCCATCTTCAGAGAAACTACAATAGATGGAAAAATCATATACATACATATTCAAGTGCGAAACATCATGCCACTTACAACTTTGTTGAGGTTGGTTTCAATGATGTTAAACATATTCTTCTAACATAATGATACTAAACAAAACTGATCAAGGAATAAAACGAAGTTCAAACTTAATACAAACACATTAACATTGTTTAAAATTATGTAAATATGAAGATGTACTCTTCCTAATTTTTTTCCGTATAATCCATCCTCGGGCTATAACTAACATTTAAAAAAAAATGCCAAATCGGAGCAGTTATTCTCAGGTTTTGCGCTGTTAAAGAATCGAGATCAATTTTTATTATATAGATTAAAAATAATTCTTATTTTTATATTCTCCTCGAATAGCTGATTTCAATAAACTCCACAACTTTGAGTTAAAAGTGAATACCTATTTATTTATGTTTATACCTGAGCAGTAGTGTGGTAGAAATAGCCAATTCTACAACTTTAAGTATAATTTCTATATTGGATATTTGAAAAAACAGTTCACATGTCCCTATCGCAACTTTTTCTAGGACTATTCAATGATATTAATAAGTACTTGGTCCAATTTGTATCTCAACATTACAAATTTCCAGGTTTCTTATTATTGAATACTTCATCGCTTTTTCAAAACTGAAGAGGACGGTTTTTCTTTTATTTAAAAAATTGAAGACTGGCTGGACACTGTGGTGTCATTCAAAAATGTGTTTACAAATAACTTTTTCGCGTCATCATGCACCTATCTGAAGTGCTCGAGGAAACGTGAATATAGTTGGCACCAAAAAAAATATTTTTCACCTACAATGGTTTTGACCGAAGTTGTTTTTTTTTTCACTGTAGCTTGGAAGGATGAAACTGACAAACATACCCTTTGTCTTTGTAGTTTGGTCCACTTGACCGACTCACTCAATTACGATACTGCTTGTGCCATCTACTCGACGATAGTCGAACTGTTATCCTAAACTTGTCAAAGAGAAACGACACTAGGAACCATAGTTCGTAAGTTCAACAAAAGATGGTGACACTAAACATCAATTTACTCCAATATGTGTTATCGTCATTATTTATACTTCTCATGTAAACATTGGTGTAATTTATTGTGATGACACTATTTCTTGTTCACTGTTCAAGTTATTCCAGCTGTCGAATGTAGATATTTTCCCTGAGATAGCCCGTTTTCTGGGATATTTTGATTTGCACATGAAGATTACCGCCTATAATAGAAAGCTCAGCAACAAACTAACAAATTGAAAAAATGTTTAATGTTTTTCTAATTCGAAATTGAAAACGCCAATTTTTTCATCATGTTCAAAAACTTAGGTACTCCTAGTGCCTCTGATGGACACGTTTGATTATTCAATTTTTTACCGCTAGCATTGTCTAATATCTTTAGACAATGCCGCTAGTTACTTCGAACTGTCAACTATAATTTCATCTGCCTTTCTTTATATGTTGTACTGTTATTTTCATCAACATAGTACATTCAATTGTTACTGAAACATCAAATTAAAAATTAGCTTGAATTAATGTTTGGGTTGTAAGAAATAGTACTGACTATCAATATTCCTGAAACAACCGCACTTAGCGCTAGTGTTTGGAGGATGTTATTATTCAAGTGAAGGTCAAATCGAGTTTTCAAACTACAAAACTTGTCCGCTATTTTGAGTTTTGATAAAAGAATATATAATCACTAATCCCAAAAACTTCCACATACTAATTTCGAATAGGTTCAGGCAACGGAACTCGTCCTCCATAGTGTATTGTTCATCGACCTCAAAAACGAAAACTTGAACCATCTTGAATTCTTGATGGTCGACCAAAACTCCTTTATACATACCAATTTTGTATAATCAGATTATAAAACTGTTTAATCAATTCGACCATAAATGACCCAAACACGTTCGCCATCTTAGGGCTGCTGCCATCTTAAACTTTTTCTATCAATACTGTCAAATAGAATATTTTGATTTGCACGTGAGGATTGCCACCTAGAAAGCTCAGCAGCAAACATGGAAATTGAAAAAATGTTTTTTTTTATAATTCGAAATTGAACACGCCAATTTTTTCATAATGTTCGAAAACGTACACGTAGCGATAGTGATGGACGTATGCATCGTTACTTAACACAGTTCAAACTTTTACCGCTAGTTGCTTCTAAATGTCAACTATAATACGGCCTTTAGTAATACGTCCTTTAAGGCCAAAAAACCAAGGCGTAAATATTAACACAGCACTTTATCCAAACATTCAATTCAAATAATTCTGAGGATATTTAAGCACTTTTAGCGATATGCTTATACGATATTATGGGATAATACGTGTGTTTAGTGAATAAGTCACTAACGCATTTTTTTGTTGTGTTTGTTAGTCTTTGGATGAAAACAAACCGTAACGCGTATTTTGTTAACACAGCACTTCATCCAAACATTGTATTTAGAGGATTCTCGAGATATTTGAGAACTTTTAGCAATATACTTATGCAATATGGGATTATAATACGCTTTGTTGACATCCAAAGACTGATTTACACCAATAAAAATTGGTCGCGTGACGTCACACTCAACGCCCGTATAGGCCTTTTCACGACACGTTACGCGCAAGCGCATCCGCATTGTTAAAAAAGCGGATAATATGAAAATTTCGGACACTATAACTTGCTTGCTTTTTTTTGGCCTGTCTAGTATGGACAATGTACCAGTATCGGGAATTGTAGCGCATATTCACGGGTTATATACGTATAAAGTGTCCGAAAAACATGGCGGAAAATAAGGCATGCACACAAAATATTTTCTAGAATGAAAAGACCTATTGCAGCTGTTTTCTTCAATGTTATACTGATATTCATATCATCATAGTATTTCCAATTGTTACTTGAACATAACATTAAAGGTGGGGTTGGACTTATTTTTGGGTCGTAAGAAATTGTATTACCCATCAATGTTCCTAAAACAACCAAATTGGCGCAAGTCTTTCGACTGAAGGTCAAATGGGAAATGGGAAATGAATACGGGAGTGCCGCACAAGTTGCCAACTTCAAAAACTTCTGCCTCTCCAATGGTAATTATTGTTTGTGCTACCAACCATTCACATATTTAGACAGAAAATCTCTATGAATGACACATTTGATACTCGAAATTTATAAGCGCTTCATGACCAAAACTAATTTAATTGGTATATCAAATTGGCGATTCTCTATACAACCAAAGTCAAACAATTGCCATTGGAGAGGCAGAACTTTTTTCTAAGTTGGCAACTTGTGCTGCACTCCCCTCTTGAGGAGCACCCACTGACATAACCTTAATCTAGACCGCTAGAGGCATAGAAATCATAATATATATACGAGTAAGTATATATATTATGATTTCTATGGCTAGAGGTCATATCCCCACCACTCGAAAAATTCATCCAAATAGAATTTACTTGAATGTGTCTGCGCAAAGCGCAGAAACCACAAATAATGTCATTTCAGACATTGACATCTAAGGAGGAGCCATTATGTGATTTTGAATCGTCACAGACACAAAGTGCGCATGCTTTAAAAGCTCTTTGATATCTTGTAATTGGTTGAATTCTCATCATACGGGATCAGCAGTGTAGATTAAGGTTATGTCGGTGGGAGCACCTTTAAATTTGAAAATTTTAGGATCTGATAAATTATTTTCACAAAATGTAATTTTTGATAACCGAACTAAAGCAAAGAAATATTAAAATAAAATCACACGTGTTGCCTATTACATAGTCTCGCAAGCCATATATACTCACCAACCTTGAATGAGTGGTGGTGACCGCCTGTAGTAGTGCTTTGCATGATTATACCTTGAATGTAACTCAATATTTGCCAAGCTGTTAGCCCAGAAAAAGCCGTTTTATAATACACCACACCCAACGTCTGGGTACGTAGTATTGAGCATTTACATAATAAAAATTTCGGTTCTTTTAGCAAACTCAAGTAATCAGTGTAATATTAATCCACAAACAACTACTTTCCTGGATACCTCGACAGATATCGTCTCACTTCAGAGCGAGTACTGACCAGAAAAGAATCAAATTGGTTCCTCGCCAACATTTCGAATTTCATCTTCAGGGGGCTCAAAAATTGTTTTTTCCGAGTTGAATATATTACATCAGTTTTATTTACATCCAACTCGCAAAAACTCATTTATGAGCCCTGAAGATTCATTTGATGAAATCAGAAACATTGGCGAGGAACCCATAGTTTTTTCAACCAAATTGATCCGAATCCCAACAAACCTTCTCAATACTATTGATTCTAAGCATGAAATGGTGGGTCAAAGTTCCATTAGAAAACAACTATTTTCTTGGATACCTCGACGAATACGGATTGTCTCACTTCAGAGCAAGTACTGACCGGAAAGGAATCAAATTTCACCATCTTTGCATTTCATCGCTCGTCGAGCTAGTAGTCAGGGCAGTAGCATATAATTTTAGAGGATGAATTTAATAAAAAATGTAGAACTAAATCCCAATAGACCTCAATATTATTGATCCTAAGCTCTGTAATGGTGGGTCAAAGGTCATTTAGAAAACAGCTACTTTCTTGGATACCTCGACGAATATTGTCTCACTTCAGAGCGAGTACTGACACAAAAAGAATAAAATTTTACATTATTTGCACTTCATTGTTCGTCGAGCTAGTAGCCAGGGCACTAGGTGTTTTCTAATGGACCTTTGTCATACAATATCGATAATATTGAGAAGGTTTGTTGGGATTTGGATCAGTTTGGTTGAAGAAAAAATATATTGGTTCCTCGCCAACGTTTCAAATTTTATTAAATTCATCTTCAGGGCTCAACAATTTGTTTTTCCGAGTCGGATGAATTGTATCAGTTTTATTGAAGTCCAACTCGGAAAATATAATTTTTGAACCCTGAGGATGAATTAAATGAAATTCGAAACGTTGACAAAGAACTAATAGTTTTTCTTCAACCAAATCTATCCAAATCCCAACTGACCTCAATATCATTGATTCTAAGCTCTGTAATGGTGGGCCAAAGGCCCATTAGAAAACAACTACTTTCTTGGATACCTCGACGATTATTGTCTCACTTCAGAGCGAGTAATGACTGGACAATAATACAATTTCACATTCTTTGAACTTCATTGTTTGTTGAGGTATTAGTCAGGGCAGTAGCTGTTTTCTAATGGAACTTTGACCCACCATTACAGAGCTCAGAATATTGAGAAGATTTGAATCAGTTTGTATGGAGAAAAACTATTGGTTCCTCGCCAACGTTTCGAATTTTATTAAATTCATCTTTAGGGCTCAACAATTTGTTTTTCCGAGTCGGATGAATTGTATCAGTTTTATTGAAGTCCAACTCGGAAAATATAATTTATGAACCCTGAGGATGAATTTAATGAAATTCGAAACGTTGACAAGGAACTAATAGTTTTTCTTCAACCAAATCGATCCAAATCCCAACTGACCTCAATATCATTGATTCTAAGCTCTGTAATGGTAGGTCAAAGGTCCATTAGAAAACAACTACAGTAAAAACCGAATATAACGACATCGTTTATAACGACAGATCGTTTATAACAACCGAATGGCAAGGTCCCGGCCGAATCTATATAAACTAATAAGTACACATACCGCCTATAACGACATCGGATACAGCGACATATCGCTTAAAAGGACGAAACTTTATCGAAATTCATCGGCTATAACGACCAACCGTTCACCTATTCCAGCAAAACAAAACATTACGAACAATTTTCACCTTTATACTAATAATATGAAGGAATATTTTGCTATAGAACCTCTTTCCCGCTCTTTGCCATTTGACCTTGCAAGTTTTACGACTTATTCAGTGCGATAGTTGACCGCGTGAATTACAGGTTGATTTTAAAACTTTTGGTTTAGATCGTGTGTTTACGAGTTACTATGTCGCAAAAAAGAAATAGGAAAGTGTTTAATATTGAAGAAAAATCACATATTATATGGAGATTAGAAAATGGCGAGTCAAATAGTGAAATTGCAAAGGGATGTGGAGTCTCACACTCTACGATATCAACGATTTGGAAGGATAGAGATAAAATAAAAGGTCTTTTCGAGAACAACTCTTTGAAAATTAAACGATCGAGGACATCTGAACATAAAGTTATTTGAAAACAAGTTCATATGCATAACCTATCCCCATACTACAAACAGACATAATATATAAATACATACTTGTGTATATTGCTTATAACAACTATCGGACATAACGTCCGAAGTATACGGTCCCTTCAATGTCGTTATATCCGGTTTTTACTGTACTTTCTTGGATACCTCAACGAATATTGTTTCACTTCAGAGCGAGTAATGACTGGAAAAGAATAAAATTCCACATTCTTTGCACTTATTGTTCGTCGAGGTAGTAGTCAGGGCAGTAGCTATTTTCTAATGGACCTTTGACCCACCATTACAGAGCTCAGAATATTGAGATTTGAATCAGTTTGTATGGAGAAAAACTATTGGTTCCTCGCCAACTTTTCGAATTTTATTAAATTCATCTTCAGGGCACAACAATCGGTTTTGCGAGTCGGATAAATTGTATTCGTTTTATTAACGTCCAACTCGGAAAATATAATTTTTGAACCCTGGGGATGAATTTTGTAAAATTCGAAACGTTGGCAAGGAACCAATAGTTTTTCTTCAACCAAATCGATCCATATTCCAAAGACCTCTATATAATTAATTCTAAGCTCTGTAATAGTGGGTCAAAGGTCCATTAGAAAACAACTACTTTCTTGGATACCTCGACGAATATTGTCTCACTTCAGAGCGAGTACTGATCGAAAAAGAATAAAATTTCACAGTGTTTGCACTTCATTGTTCTTCGAGGTAGTAGCCAGGGTACTAGCTGTTTTCTAATAGACCTTTAACCCACCATTACAGAGCTCAGAATCGATAATATTGAGAAGGTTCGTTGGAATTTCAATCAAATTTGTTGGAGAAAATCTATTGGTTCCTTGTCAATGTTTCGAATTTTATTAAATTCATCTTCAGGGCTCAAAAATTAGTTTTTGCATGTATTGTATAAGTTTCATCTACATCAAACTCGAAAAAACGTATTTTTGAACTCTGAAGATGAATTTCATAAATTCGAAACGTCGGCAAGGAACCAATAGTTTTTCTTCAACCAAATCGATTCAAATTCCATCATTGATTCTAACTCTGTAATATGTTTTTCCTTCTTTTATAGGTATGACCACAATTTCAACATAAGGGCATTAATGATGTTCTGCAAAGTGAAAGTTTTTTGTGTATAGTAACCCAAAATTTTTAAATTTTTTTGTATATTGTATTGTGTTGTATGGTATTTTGTATATTAGGTGTAAGGTATATGTAATTGTACTGTGTTGTAATGGTTATTACCGTAAATAAATAAATGCTGGGCCAAAGACCCATTAGAGAACAACTACTTTCTTGGATACCTCGACGAATATTTTTTCCCTTTATAGCGAGTATTGACTGGAAATAATAAAATTTCAACATCTTTGTACTTTATCATTCGCCGAGCTAGTAGTCGGGGCAGTAGTTATTTTCTAATGGACCTTCGATCCACCACTACAGAGCTCAGAATCAATAATATTGAGGTTTTTTGGGATTTGGATCAATCTGGTTGGAGAAAACTATTGGGTCCTCCCCCAACGTTTCGAATGTTATTAAATTCATCTTCATGGTTCAAAAATTAGTATTCTTGAGTTGGATGTATTTTGTATTGGTTTTATTTACATCTAACTCGGAAAAACTATTTTTTTAATCCTGAAAATGAATTTCATAAATTCGAAACGTCGGCAAGGAATAAGTAGTTTTTTTAGATAGATAGATTTATTGATCTCTTCAAATCATATACATGACATGAGACAAGTCATATGTAGTACCACCAAATCAAAATTCCAACAAATCTCAATATTGATTCTAAAGCTCTGTAATGGTGGGCCAAAGGCCCATTAGAAAACAACTACTTTCTTGGATACCTCGACAAATATTGTCTCATTTCAGAGCAAGTACTGACTGAAAAAGAATAATATTTCATAATCTCTGCAGTTCATCGTTCGTTGAACTACTAGTCGGGGCAGTAGCGGTTTTCTAATGGACGTTCGACCCACCATTACAGAGCTCAGAATAGATAATATTGAGAAGGTTTGTTTCGCCAAGGAACCAATAGTTTTTCTTCAACCAAATCGAAACAAATTCCAACATCATTGATTCTAACTCTGTAATGCTCGGCCAACGGCCCATTAGAGAACAACTACTTTCTTGGATACCTCGACGAATATTTTCGCACTTCATAGCAAGTATTGATTGGAAAATAATAAAATTTCATCATCTTTGTACTTCATCTTTCGCCGAGCTAGTAGTCGGGACAGTAGTTATTTTCTAATGGACCTCCGATGCACCACTACAGAGCTCAGAATCAATAATATTGAGGTTTTTTGGGATTTGGATCAATCTGGATGGAGAAAAACTATTGGGTTCTCCCCAAACGTTTCGAATTTTATTAAATTCATCTTTAGGGCTCAACAATTAATTTTCCAGAGTTGGATGTATGGTATTGGTTTTTTTACATCCAACTCGGAAAAACGTTTTTTTTTTCCTGAAGATGAATTTTATAAATTCGAAACGTCGGCAAGGAATAAGTAGTTTTTCTATATAGATAGATTTGATGGATCTCTTCAAATCATATAGAAATCATTTTCTTCAACATCATTGATTCTAAGCTCTGTAATGGTGGGCCAAAGGTCCATTGGAAAACAACTACTTTCTTGGATACCTCGACGAATATTGTCTCACTTCAGAGCGAATACTGACTGAAAAAGAATCAAATTTCACAATCTTTGCAGTTTACCGTTCGTCGAACTAGTAGTCAGGGCAGTAGCGGTTTTCTGATGGACTTTCGACCCACCATTACAGAGCTCAGAATCAATAATATTGATGCTTGTTGGGATTTGGATAAATTTGATTGAAAAAAACTATTGGTTCCTCGCCAACGTTTCGAATTTCATTAAATTCATCTTTAGGACTCAAAAATTAGTTTTCCCAAATCAGATGTATTGTAATAGTTTTATTTACATCAAACTCGTAATAACAAATTTTTGTACCCCAAAAATGAATTTAATCAAATTCGAAACAATGACAAGAAACCAATAGTTTTTCATCCACCAAATTCATCCAAATCCCAACAAACCTTCTTAATATTATCGATTCTAAGCTCTGTAATGGTGAGCCGAAGGTCCAATAGAAAACAACTACTTTCTTTTCAGAGCGAGTACTGACAGGACAAAAATAAAATTTTACACACTTTGCACTTCATTGTTCGTCGAGCTAGTAGTCGAGGCACTAGTTGTTTTCTAATGTACCTTCGACCGACCACTTCAGAGCCTAGAATCAATAATATCGAGAAGGTATGTTGGGATTTGGATTAGTTTGATTAAAGGAAAACTATTGGTTCCTTGCCAACGTTTCGAATTTTTTCTTCAGGGTTCAAAAATTGTTTTTTCCGAGTGGGAAGAATTTTATTATTTTTATTGACGTGCAACTCAGAAAATATCATTTATGAACCCTGAGGATAGATTTAATAAAATTCAAAACGTTTGAAAGGAACCAATAGTTTTTTTCAACGAAATCCCAACAGACTTCAATATCATTGATTCTAAGCTATGTAATGGTGGGTCAGGCAAAGGTCAATTAGAAAACAACTACTTCCTTGGATACCTCGACAAATATTGATTTTCTCACTTCAGAGCAAGTACTGACCAGAAAAGAATCAAATTCCACCATCTTCATCGTTCGTTGAGCTAGCAGCCAAGGCAGTAGCTGTATTCTAATGGACCTTCAACCCACCATTATAGAGCTCAGAATCAATAACATTGAGAAGGTTCGTTGGAATTTTGATCAATTTAGTTGAAGAAAAACTATCGGTTCCTCGCCGACGTTTCGAATTTTATCAAATTCATCTTCAGGGCCCAAAATCTAGTTTTTCCGAGTTGGGTGTATTGTATTGGTTTCATTTACATCCAACTCGTAAAAACTAATTTTTGAACCCTGACGATGAATTTAATGAAATTCGAAATGTTGGCGACGAACAAACAGTCTTTTTTACGACCAAATTGATTCAAATCCCAACATATCTCAATATCATTGATTCTAAGCTCTGAATGGTAAGTCAAAGGTCCATTAGAAAACAACTACTTTCTTGGATACCTCGACGAATATTTTCTCACTTCAGAGCGAGTACTGACAGGAAAAATTTCACGTTCTTTGCACTTCATCGTTTGTCCAGCTAGTAGCCAGGGCACTAGCTGTTTTTTAATGGACCTTTTTGACCCACCATTTCAGAGCTCAGAATCGATAATATTGAGAAGGTTTGTTGGGATTTGGATCAATTTGGTTGAAGAAAAACGATTGGTTCCTCACCGACGTTTCGAATTTTATTAAGTTCATCTTCAGAGCTCAAAAGTTAGTTTTCCCCGAGTCGAATGTATTGTACAGATTTTATTTACATCCAGCTCGGAAAAACTAATTTTTGAGCTTGAAGATTAATTTTAAAAGTTCAGAATGTCTGCAAGAAACCAATAGTTTTTCTTCAACCAAATCGATCCAAATCTCGACAAACCTCGTCAATATCATTATATTGGATCACTAACCTTAATAAAATCTGGAATCAAGGAAAAGGGAACTAGGATGGAAATGAGACAAAAGTAAAATTGACATCGATAGCAAAATACCATCGATTAGTTTATTAACATAAGATTTCACAGTACAATTGTTTTAGTTTTTAGTGACACATTAAGTAATCTAAGTGTATAATCGGAAAGAAAATTCAACTAGCTCCGTAACAAAAAAATACTCAAAGAAATACATGAGGATCGGACGTAAAAATACACGGATGAGAACAAATGTTATAAAAAGTTTCATAGAATAAAAAGCCCATACAAATAACACAGTCGATCAGATATGCGATGCGTTCTCCGAAATGAGCCGAGAAAAGTGAATCGAAAATATCGCAGAAGGAAACAAAAGTTCCGATCGACGGGGACTGGCATCTAAGCAAACTCACAGATCTACATCACTCTCGACTATTCTCCACTCGAACAGAAAAGACATCGTACATACTCGAAAAAAAAAAAAAAACTATGTTTACAATTCCACTAGAAGTCCATTGAAAATGGAGGAAAAATTGCCCACACTGCCATGAACAAAGCTTCGCCCGAGAAAACCTGACGGAGAATTCGGCCCAAGTCCGCAATCTCGTACGAAAAAATAATAACGGGAAAACGAGGCGTCCTCGCGCGATACCGAATCATTCCGATGGAACGGGTGCCTTGCGTATCGGGTTTTGTTCTGTCGAAACAAGTGAAAAAGTAAAAGTAGGACCGTCGAGCCCCTGCAATGTAGTTTTAATAACTTATAATTATGTTTAAACTTTTTTTTCTATTGCGCAACTTCACACGCTACTTATCTAACCCCCAAGCCGTCTCAATCGTCGCCTTCCTCTTCTTCGGATTCGGCGTTTTGTAACCATGTAAGCCAACTGTTGACCTGGAAGAGACGAAAAAAATGAATTGGAAAGGCGATTATGAAGACAACTATAAATAGCCATATTATGGGCCAACCGATGTGAAAAATTATGCCCAATTTATTGCTCCTCGAGATTGTTCAAAATGAATGAAAGCACTCTATCCCTTATTACTTTGATAAAATGCAAATATCCCCATTTCTATGACACCAAACCAATAATGACAAACTTTGGCTGGGTCATATTAAATTTCCAAATTTCTATTCTATGATACACGGGACGCCAAAAACCTGAAAATCTCAACCCAGTCGGTCCATAAAGATGAAATTTGATCGTCATATTGGCACTGCCGAGACATTTACAACGAAAAAGGCCTTTATAATGAACAAAACATTCACAATGAACAAAGCAGTTTCAATGAATGCCCTTTGTGTTCATTTTAACTTCTTTGCGTCCATTTCAACTGTGCTTGGTTCACTGTTCTGCTGCTTGCACATTCTTACAGCCCTGTTCATTGTAACTGTCCTTCATAACTGTCATTTGTGTCCATTTCAGCTGTGCATGGTTCACTGTTCCGCTGCTTGCACATCGTTACAGCCCTATTCATAGTAACAGCCCTGTTCATTGAATTCGTTGTAACTGTAATTTGCATCCAATTCAACTGTGCATGGTTGACTGTTCTGCTGCTTGCACATTGTTTAACCCTGTTCATTGTAACTGCTCTTCGTGTTCTTTAATTGCATGGTTAATGTTCTCTCTTTAATTTACAGCCCTGTTCATAGTCACAGCCCTGAATTCATTGTAACAGCCCCTTTGCGCCCATTTCAACTGCGCATGGTTCACTGTTCATTGTAATAGCCCCTTGTGTTCATTGTAACTGTAATTTGCATCCATTTCAACTGCGCATGGTTGACGGTTCTGCAACCCTGTTCATAGTAACAGCCCTGAATTCATTTTGACAGCCCCTTTGGCCCATTTCAACTGCACTGCTGATTGCACATTGCTACAGCTCTGTTCATTGCCCTTTTTCCCTTTAATCCTTGTGTTCATTGTAACTGTAATTTGCATATATTTCAACTGCGCATGGTTGACGATTCTGCAGCCCTGTTCATAATAACAGCCCAGAATTCATTGTAACAGCCCCTTTGCGCCCATTTCAACTGCGCATGGTTGACTGTTCTGCTGCTTGCACATTGTTATAGCCCTGTTCATTGTAACTGCTCTTTGTGTTCATTGTAACAGCTCTTTGTGTTCATTGTAACTGCCCTTTGTGTCGTTTGCGTCCATTTCAACCTTGCATGGTTCACTGTTCTGCTGCTTGCACATTGCTACAGCCCTGTTCATTCTCTGCCCTTTGTCTTCATTGTAACAGTCCTTTGCGTTCACTTTGGTTCAGTTCTGCTTTTAACCCTTTTGTTCATTTTATTGTCCTTTGCGCCCTTTCAACTGCGCATGTTTCACTGTTCTGCTGCTTGCACATTGCTACAGCTTTGTTCATAGTAACAGCCTTGTTCATTGTAACTGCCCTTTGTGTTCATTTTAACTTCTTTGCGTCCATTTCAACTGTGCTTGGTTCACTGTTCCGCTGCTTGCACATTGTTACAGCCCTGTTAATTGTTACAGCCCTGTTCATTGTAACTGTCATTTGTGTCCATTTCAACTGTGCATGGTTCAATGTTCTGCTGCTTGCACATTGTTACAGCCCTGTTCGTTCTAACAGCCTTGTTCATTGTAATTGCCCCTTGTATTCATTGTTACTGCACCGGGTTTATTGTTTCTGCCCTTTTGTTCATTGTAACAGTCTTAAGCAACTATCTTTTTTACTATCTTGTTCATTGTAACTGTCACGTTCATTGTTAGTGCGTTTTTCAATATAACTCATTGTTTATTTCAAGTCTTGTTCACTGTTACTGCCTTTTTAATTATACCTAAGTACATTGTTTATCGTAACTGCCTTGTTCATTGTAACTGCTCCTTGTGTTCATTGTAACTGTCCCTTGTAGTCATTGTAACTGCACCTGGCTTATTGTTATTGCCCCTTGTTCATTACAACAGCCCTGTTCATTGTAACTGTCTAAATAAGATCAGAAATTCACCTACCTGGAATAGAGCATGCCCCTTGCCGGCATAAGCATCCGTAACGTCCTCCTTCCAATGCAAAAACGCCTCCTCGTCGACAATCTCCATGTCGTACAGTGCGACGAACCACCTCAACAGCTGACCTCGCGGAAAGCCCAGCGAATGGAAATGCATCTGAAGCGAATACAGTGCCACCAGCTGCAGGCTCGACTTGTCCTGTAGGAAGGTGTGCAGGATCGGCTGATAGCGTTTCAACAGAGATGTCTCCTTCTCGATGACGGCCTTCTCGTTGTCGCCGCCAGCAGCAGTGGATTCCTGTAATGAAATCATGCCAAACTATTCCATACCAAAAATGTTCGATGCGCTCTATCATTGACCGAATGTCGCACAGGTACTCACCTGGGTAATATACTTCAACAGCACCGTCATGAGTGCATTGATGAAACCGGAATCGTTGAAGTTAGACGGTTCCAGGTTCTCCTTGATCCACTTGTAGAACGACTGCGGGTTCGGATCGGTCTGCAGTTGGCGCGTCAGGTCCGCTTGGATACGGAGCAGCGGGTACAAGAAGGTTAAATCGCGCTCTTCCAATATTTCAGTCAGCCTCTCTTTCGTTTTGTCGTTTTCCGGCAGTTGAGTCATTAGATTGATCTAGCAAACGAAAAAAATGGCCTGTTACACAAGACAAGTGGGCAATCAGTTTAGGACGTCTCCATAACCACATATTCTCGAACATTTGTTTTGAATTTACCCGAAGGTTAAGGGTAAGTGGGAAGAAAGTTGGGGTTAAGTGGGAAGAAAGTTGAGGTTAAGTGGGATGAAAATTGAGGTGGTAAAGTGGGAAGTTGAGGTTAAGTGAAAGAAAGATCGAACATTTGTTTTGAATTTAGCCGAAAGTTAAGGGTAAGTGGGAAGAAAGTTGAGGTTAAGTAGAAAAAAGTGAGAAAGTTGAAGAAAGTGGGAAGTTGAGGTTGAGTGAAAGAAAGCTGATGTTAAAAGGAAGAAAGCTGAGGAGGAGAAAATTCAGGTCACATGGAGAGGTAGGAGATATTTGAGGTTAAATGGGGAAAAAGGGTAGGTTATTTAGGAAGTGAGGATAAAATTAGATAGTTGGTGAAGGGGATATTAAAACGGAAGGAAAATGAAGTGAAGGGGGGGGGGGAAGGGGAAAGGAAAAGGGGGGGGGGGTTGTAGACTAGATATGGAGTGGAAGGTAAGTGGGGTGAGGAGAGAGATATAATGAAGTTTCAGGGGGGAAAAGGGGCATATAGGGAAAGGCATGCAGGGTTGAAGTTGGGTTCAGTGGGAGAGAAAGATGGGGTCAGTGGGGCAGTTGAGATTGTGTGAAAAAATTTGACTTATGCCTGGAGAAAATGTATGTGAAAAGGAGAGAGAACATGGAAAGTAAAGAGAAATATGTAGTTGAGAGGAAAAGAAGTTGAGTAGAAGTGAGGATGATGTTGAGAAGTGGAATGAAAGTGTAGGGGAAATTAGTATGGAGCAAGTGGTTATGGGAAAACAACAGAGTAGTAGAGGAAAAGTGGAGAGTAAAAAGGAAAGGGCAAGTGGGGGAAACAGTAAAGGACAAGAGATAAGGGAAAAAAGATGGATGATAAGTGGGGGAAAGCGAAAGGAAGGGGGGGAAAAGCGAAAGAAGAGTACGGAAAAAAGTCAAAAAAAGGGGGAAAAAGGGGGAAAAAATATTGGAATTAGAAACGGAGGGGGGGAAAAAGGTAAGAGGGAAAAGAAAAAAGATAGGGGAAAAAAGTGGATACATGTTGAGAAAGTGAAGTTGGGAGAGGGTAGGTGCGAAGATGGGAGAAAATAGATAGTAAGTAGGGAGAAAATTGTAGGGAAGACGAGGAAGTTGAGTGATAACGAGAATATTGAGAAAGGAAATAGTAGTAAAGGAAGAGTAGTAAGGAGAAAGTGGAATAAAGGAGAGAAGGGGAGGAGGGATGTGTGTAGATAATGGAGAAGACAGGGATATAGTAGATGGGAATTGGGAAGGAAGTATACGGGAAGTTGAAAGAACGTGGAAGATAATTGGGGTTGAAGTAAAAATGAAGATGAAGAATACAACAGCCAACCGAGGAAGAACCTGTACAGACTAGTACAGGGACTAGAATTACGGAGTGGGTGTGCTGTAAAACAAAACCGGAGGTGCAGCTGGCGACAAGACCAGCATCCGAGGAAGAGGAAAAAAATTGGAAAATGGAAGGGACAAGAGAAGTGAGAAAAACTAGAGATGATGTAGGAATAAAATACAAAGGAGATGGCAAAAGGTACAGAGAAAGTGGAAGTTAGAGAAAATGCGGAGTTGGACAAAAAATGGGAGAGGAGAAAGGAGAGTAGGACTAGAGCAGGTTTGAATAGATGTGGAGGTGGAGCTTCGCCTTTCTCTATAAAAATTACAAGTAGGGGATAAGGAAGGGGATAAATTGAAAAGGAAAAAGTGTGAAAAGCCCCCTTAAAAATATAATTTAAAGACAGTTACACTCCACGCAAATTCCCTAGCAGAACACTCACCTTTTCACGTTCTATTTTATATAAGTTCCACCTTCATTTTGTCTTTTTTGTTTTCATGCTGAAAGAATTACCATCGCAAAAATCTCAGAGACAAACCTCGCGCACTCACCTTGCTCTTATTGAACAGCTCCGACAACTCCGACTTGCCACGCTTCTTGTGGATGTGCTGCAAGACCAGCAAGAACAACGGATAGTGGGCGCCGTTGTCCGTCAACGCCGCAACGTCCGACAACGGAATGAGATGTTCGCACACCGCCGTCGCGAACAACACCGACGCCGAATTCGTCACCTTGTTGATCTCGTTCTCCCTCTCCTCCAACACATTGCACAGCGACTTGAAGGCGTCCTGCACGTTGTTAGCGCTCACCAAATTGTCTTCGCGCAGGTTGCTCAGCAGTTTGATGAGCTTCTCTTGTTCCACGTCTACAAATATCAGTAGAGAGTTACAAAAGATCCGGTTCGTACATGAATCTATCGATTGACTTACCAGATTTGTCCAGAGCGACAGATAAGCCACTGAGGATCACCTCCTTGCCGAACTTTTCAGGAACTTTGTGCTCTTTGTACGAGTTTATTGCCTGTTTGAGATCTATTTCCCCCTTCCAATATTCATCTATCAACGTATTGAACTTCTTCAGTATCTCCTCTTTACTTGGACCCTGGGAAAGTTGAAAAATTATTAACTGAAATCGCGGCCGCATTGGTAAAAATTTGCGTTGTGTGTCGAATTCGCTACAAATACTTGCGCAGAAAGTTTCTCATGTTAAAAACTGAGGAGCGCAGATTCGTACAGTTTGTTGGACTTTTGTATCAAGTGCTAGCGTATGAATCGTGGTTCTATACGACAAATACTAATTCATGCAATTTTTCCAAATGTACAAAGTATTCCCATTCAGCTGGGAGTGCATTATGATTTTGAGTGGCCCATTTGGCTATATGATTGTCGGAAAACCTAGGATAAACCGTACAATTCCACTTACTATTAACTAACTTATCATCGTTCTCGCGTCCTTTACTTGTCGATGCAGAAAATCCTTCGTAACAATCATATTTTATTTACATAAATTTACAAATTTTCCTTCTTAAAATTCCATGTTGCTCACTGACCATTTTGTCCCCCTTGGTGGACTTTCGGACCATATTATTTCCCGTATGAAACCATTCAAAACAACCGAATATATATATTTTCAGGTAATTAGGATGGGACATATTTTTTTTTATTGCATATTTGGAATCTACGCATACTTTATTATAAAAAAAAAAAAACTTACGTTTCTCAAACATTTTTTTTGGAAACGCCGAGTTTCAAAACGCCTTTATAACCTTGGAGAGAGCGTGACGTCACAATACTGTTGGGCGCATCCTGATGCACGAGTCCCAACAGTTTCGTGACGTCACGCAACTGAAATGCCGACTGAGCAGACGGAGAATTGATCAATTTTTTTAAAGTCATTTTTAACGAAAAATGTATCGCAGAATTTGTTTTTTTCAACGGCATTACTGTTTTAAGTGATCAATCTCTGTTATAAAAGTGGTTTTATATTGATTTTCCACATCATGTCCCAACCTAATTAAAGAGAAATAATTTTAAAATACCTTATCCGAACATATGTTTTGTTGCGCCAATGACATCAAAAAAACGTAAGTATTATCAAAATTGGGTTAAAAAATATCGACCCGTCAAAAAAATAATGAGAGATACTTTTTACGTCCGCACTGTGTATTGTATATTGAGAAAACACATTCATTGAACCATAAGTCGCAATCTCAGGGTTATGAATTCTGGCCCCACGTTGAGCGCCAACTTCGGTCCGTCTTTCGTTAGGTTATAATTTATTAAATATTGTAGAAAACACATGCATATTTCAAAAGGTGATTACAGGATCTGGCCCTCAAATGTCTGGTCGAGAAACGATAGACTTATCTACAATCTGAATTTTTAAAACACTTAATTTATTTCGAAACACGTTTGTGTCGGATGCCAGGCACTATGCAATTTTTTTACAATTAAACACGACCTTGTAGATTTTTCAATATATTAATACACTTAATACTCTATCGATGTCAAAAAGATTGGGCAACATTGCCATTCTTCAAATTTTTTAGCTGCGAAGTACAACACTTAAAAAAGGACAATTTTTTTTTGAAATTATTAAAATGTAGTCGCGAATTTGTCTTGTTTGACGCATACACATTTATTTACGTCATGAGCGGTGCATCATCCCCTTAAAATCATGAGACTTCCAATATCAGGGTTATGAGTTCTGGTCCCACGTTGGGCGCCAACTTCAGTCAGTCTTTCAGACTATAATTTCATAAATATCAAGAATTCACATTTGCCCCAATTTTTTTTTTGAAACAATGAATTAACCATGTGTGTACATGTAGCGGAAATTTACATTTTTTCCAAATGCTCACAAATTTGTACTGAATGCAAAGGCACTAACAATCTACTCTTTGCCAAAATGATTTGGCAACATTGTAATTCTTCTCATTTTGAACTGTCATTAAACTACAACATTTAAATCAGAACACATATACCTATGGAACAAACTAGAACCACTCGAAGTAAGACACAAAGATGTCCTATAAAATAAAGTGGATTTTTTTTCCAAATTTTATGCTGAGAAATTTCAAGGAGTGGGCATGTTGCTTACAATATCTACATTGAAAAATCATAATAAATCGTTTTTGCTGATCTAAATTTGGCAAGATTGGGTGTTGGAAATTCCTTAATGAACAAAAACCATAAACGAAAAAACTCTTGCTACTCTGAAATATTGGAAACTCACACCGATAAGATAAGGAGGCCTTGCCCGCAAACTAAGTCTACTCTGAATCTGCAATAATGCTCGGTCAGTAATATCAAGTTTGTTTGTTTTTCTATTATCTCGAAGCAACTGCTCACTTGTGGTTCAAAGACTTGGAAATGGTTTATTGATAATTCTGCTTTGCGGGTGCTTTGAAATTGTATTAATTGATTTAATCTATGCAACTTGGACAACAACCTACATATATCGTGGGTAAAGTTAGAAGTTTGCTGCACTCATAATATAAAATATACGTATCCAACAGGCACAATCTGTAAGATAACAAGGATAAAAAAACGACGACGATCGAAAATTATCCCAACTCAATATTGAAGTACGTTCTCACGGCCACCGTTGGAATTGTGGGAATTTTGCCATTTTTCTGAAAAATTTGTAAACTAGGAAAAACTTTGATGCGGAAATCACAAATTGTCAATTTAGTTAAGAAGAAAAAAATCCAAAGAAGTTTTTCAAATTCCATGTTTTAAACAAAATGGGGACGAAAGCGTCTCAAAATATAGTGATGGTGCATCATCCAGTTTAGAAGGTGAATAATGAGACTCCCTATCTCGGGGTTATGAATTCTGGCCCCACGTTGGGCGCCAACAACGGTTGAAAAACCATCGTCTATCGATAATTATGTCAACTCAAGATTGAAATACGCACAATCGGCCGCCGTTTGTTGAGTTTGAGAAAATCTTAGCTTTCTACTTCTCCATTTTAGGTGAAAAATTGGAAAACTAGAAAAAAACAGTTGGGTGTGACAATCACCTGATTAGAATCGAATATTTGTGATTGCCACGTCAAAGAATTTTTTCTAATTCCATTTTCAAGCGCGAATTGGGGACAAATTTTCAGAATATAAGAGCCGCGAATTTGTCATATTTGACCCATACACATTAACGTCGTGCGTGGTGCATTGTCTAGTTTAGTCGAAGAATCATGAGACTCCCAATATCGGGGTTATAAATTCTGGCCCCACGTTGGGCGCCAACAACGGTTGAAAAACCATCGTCGTATCGATAATTATGTCAACTTGAGATTTAAATACGTACATACGGCCGTCATATGTTGGATTTGAAGGAATTTTAGCTTCCAATTTTACCATTTTGCGTGAAAAATTCGAAAACTAGAAAAAACTGTAGTGTGTGAAAATCACAAATACAGGTTAAGAGGTAAAATTCAATCATCAAGCGAAATGGGGACAAAAAAGCCAACAGTTTTCCTTTGGAATCAAGTCTTCAGAATCCCTTTTAATGTTTCAAAAACAATTAGTTTGGAATTTTACATACCCAAATGTATTACCGAACAAAATAAATGGATTTAAATAATTTTAAAACAACTGATTTTGATTTTCTGTTTTTTTTTTAATTCAACCACTTATTTTGTCATGAAATCGCAATACACCCATCATTTATGGGAGTATAAATTAAAATACACCCACCCGAGATGACATTCCCACGATCCAGCGCCATCCCCACTCCTCCACCTACAGCTTTTGACGTCAACCAATCAGAGTGCTCAAGACCTGATGGTAGCTGATCAACATCTGTTCACCTGTTCAAAAACTGATCCAGACCTGTTCAGTTCATATGAGTTTGTGAACGGGTCTTGGTTAGTTTTTGGAACAGGTGAACAAATCTCGATCAGATTCCAGCAGGTTTTGAACAGGTGCACTCTTAAGCTGCAGGCGGCGAAATGGGGGAAGGGTGGGCAGGATCGTGGCAATCTCTACTACCCTGTATATAAACTCCACTGGGGTTCTGAAAGATTCAAAATAATTTTGATAACCTGATCGAAGAATATTAAATTGTCTATGAAAAAGAAAAAACTTACTTTATCTTTTTTTGATTGTTTCGGCTTCTCAGCGGGTACTTGTTTTATAGGCAAAGGATCCTTGAGCAAACTTGTCGGCGACTGCTTCATGCTGGACGGCGCGAAAGTCGGTTCCATCGTTCTGTTGTTCATCATGTTGTTGGTTTTCAACGAGGACGCCTTGGTGATGAGCATCGAATTCGGCCTCAGTTCCACATCGGCCATGTCGCCTTTGGCCACGATGAGGTTGCTCTTCTTGAAGCGTGGAGCAACGTCCTTATTGGATTCTGAGAAAAAACAATGTCAATAGTACAATTGATTCGCTGATCCAAGATCGCAGTACTCACGATTAAACTGCGAATTGGAATTGTTCTGATTGTGCTTGTATTGTCCCCTCTGGTTGTTGTAATTGTTGTAGCCCCCGCTACGCTGGTTGTTGTGTCCGCGGTAGCCCCCGTCTCGCTGACCGCCCCCTCCTCCGTAACCGTTATGACCACCGAACGGTGGCGGAGCCGTCGGGATCAGACTGGGCGTCGTCTGCGTCAGACTCAGCCCCATCAGCACGTCGTCGAAACCGCCTCTGGTCTTCATCGGGTGCCGGAACAGTTCCGGAATGTTGTTGGACGATCGGTCGTTGTCGCGGTCATGATTGTTGCGATCCCGACGGTAGCCGGGACGGTCGTCCTCCACCGGTCTGATCTGGTTGATGGGCATCGGACCTTCCACCACGGTCGCCTTCCTCGGCACCCATCCATCGTGTCTCAGATCTATCACGTCTTTCAACATGAACCTTATTCTCGGTTGCAAGTCTTGGTTTTCAGCTAGCATCTTCATTCTTTCGAAGTATTGGTTCATGAGGTTTTTACCTGAAACGAAAGACTCCACCTCAATCCAAACGAAAATAACCGAAAATCCCGGTTGAAAACATTGACGAGATACAAGTACTTAATTACTTGAAAATAAAGTGTTTGAAAGTGTTTTTAACCGCCAACTTAGTTGCAAAGCAAACCTCGGAAGTCATAAGAGTTAAAAAACAGGGACCTTAGCTTTTTAAGTGTCATCCGAAGCCGAAGCACTACTCGGCTGGTAACCGTGGACAGTCCGAAGAATTGATATCTGGGTACCAAGAATGTTCGGTTGGTCACCTATCTCCTCCCGCTCAACGAAACTACAGAAATAAAATTGTATTTCAGTAGCTGTGCCGGGAATCGAACCTGGACCATCTGGGCACCAGCCAGCGCCTGTACGCTCGCGGCCACCTGCAGTTACCACACTCTGTCAAATATCACCTGAGAGTTTTCGAATTCCTAGAACTATATTTTTATAATTTTTCGGATTGTCTACAAGATTGTCAAATCACCATCGTTCAAATAGAATTTTCATCCTGAGCTGGTGTGCTTATTCTTCCAAGCAACCAACTAACAATTGACAGCTTTCATCAATATAGCAATGTTGCCAGAATATTTGAAGCTATACAGCTTGTAACGAAGTAACTATTTTTCCGCTATGTTAAATAAACAACCAAAAGCTCCATGTAAGGATGGAATAATAGATCCAAAAATACCAGTCGTGTTCGTGATAAATCCGTGGTTTACACCTAACCCGATAAATAGGCTAAACACGCCGATGCCGCGACGCGAGTATATAAAGTACGCGCGATTGTTACTTGCGCAAACCAGCGAGTCGAGAAAGCAATTTTCATCGAGCCAGCTGTGCTATGAACAAACGTCGCCGAGAACATTCAGTAACCCGATAGAAGCCAGAGAAATCAGATCGTTCGAGCAAAAGCGCCCGCTGCCATCTGACGTCATCCTCTCACGTCTCATCACGTGGATTGCTACCGAGGAGATTTTCACAAGCTGGGAAAATATAACATGCAAAATATAATTTCCATCTATATCGGCAGAGTCCCCAAATCGGCGCGCGCCTAAACTCGGTCGAGAGGAATCAGCAAAAGAGGAAGGAGGAGGAAATATTTCAAAGAATCATTAGCTTACCGAGTCTAGCACCAGCAGTCATGCGACCGACAACTAGCATCCGAAGTAGCCTACGACCGTCCCGTGCCTTGCTGACCAGCTTGCCGAAGCAGTGATAGCGGAACAGACCGGAGTTTGGAAAATATGTTCTAACATGTTAAAGGTATCGGAAATATTTGTAAGTATAGTATTTCTAATCCCAATTGGACCGACATAAAAAGTTTCGAGAAGGAATCCTCTTCCACACGACAGAACTTTTTTATGATTGTACCAGGAACGCTTTGAAAGTAAAAACACTGGTAGTATATAAATTTCCCATTTGCCGTGCAGTGTATATGAACACTTCTCGTAGTGCTCTTATTTTTATTGCCGTTCCAATTGGGATTAGAATAACTATACCACAAGTGCGATTCGCGCATGATCGAACCAGAGCCGTGAGAGGCCCATATTCATTTTAATGCTGAGCTAGTCATTTGAGTCGTGTTTGAGATCTGCTTAGAATCGCCACGTGCGAACATCGATAGACCGCGACCATGTTGCCAAGTGAAATAAAGCCGGTGAGTAATTTTGTTTTCTTTTCAAAAAGGCAGTTCATTGATACGTGGGTTGGCTTTTTCAAAGCAAATAATAGAGTGAAATAAAGTTAGAGATAAGAAACACGGGTGGAGGCCGTAATGAAGGGGTAGACATTTCTCACGTCTCACCTTCCTGCGATCCAGCGTGGCTTTGTTCAGGAAATTAAAAGCATAAAATAAGTGAACACAAGTGGAGGCCGCACTGAAGGGGTGGACATTTCTCGCGTCTCACCTTTCTGTGCTCCAACGTGGCTTGTTCGGGGAAATACAAGTAAGAAAGAGATAGGAAGCACAGGCGGAGGCACTACTCCGTACGATACCCCCCCGCATGAGCTTTTTGGTTGCTACGATAATAATTTTACCCCGCTTGCTTTAAAACACCCCCCCCCGCTTTCTTTGTATATAGTGCTTGCCAGTTGTTTATTTGTTGTAATAACTTGAGGCTGCCGTCAGCCGCCCTGTCTGTATTTCTTTGGTAAAAAGACAATATACCTGTTTATCCTGTTTAAAGAAGTGTTTTATTTACTTTCTTGAGTAGAATAGAATCATATAGTGCACATTCGGCACCCAGGTTCGAAACCAAGTCAAGGGCAATTAAAGCCTTCCTGGCCCCGTTATATTGTCACTGCTATACTGACCCCTGGAGTGTTTTTTCTTCGGTGAGACTGCCCGGAGCAAAAGTGGCATTTTTCACTATAAACCAAAAGGTGGCGCCCAAGGCAAAACCGAGATTAGTGAAAGGCGCCAAAATTTGAAAGTAGGTGGAAAGACCCCTTACAAGCTTCTAAGACCGCGTTCTTTGTCGAACGAAAACTGGTAAGTGGTCAATAAATGACCAGAATGAAGACTCATGAGGAAGAGCATGCGATATTGGCGTGGTTCTCTCATTGCCTATCTACTGCTGCTAAATAGTGTCCAAATGACTTGAACAATAATAATGACTGCCCCAACTACGAAATATATACATCGAACTCACCCTTGTCGGTGTCCAGGATGCGGCCGCAGGTCCGCAATATCTGACAGAGGCATTCGAGGTCCTCGGAGGGATCGTCCCCTCGCCTGACCAACAGCTCCTTGATGCAACGATGCAGGATGCTCTCCGACAGTATCTCCAGCTTGCCCAGCTCACCGATGAACTTGATGTTGCCGAGCATCTTGCGCTTCGCCAGCTGACGCCGCTCCTCCTCCTCCTCGGTGAGGCCGACGGCGCCATGGTTCTCGAGGACGGCCGCGCGGTTCTCGAATTCAACCTGAAGCGGGAATTTTTAAAAAATCCGTAAAAATTGAGACAATTGAAAAAATTACAATTTTTCGAAAGAGTTGATGTTCAAATGGAAAAAATTTATTCCATTTGTATTTTTTCTTCTTTTGTATTTTTTCTTTTATCTTTATATAACTATTACCTATGTTTTTATATTATTTTTTACCACTTTTTTCCATTCTCCCCATTTTTTTTCCATTATTACTACTTTCTAAAATGACGAAGAGATTATCATAACACCTCATTTAGTTTATAAATCATGTTCACAGTTACATGTTGATATTGTAATTGAGTCTTGTGACTGTTTGGACAATAAACAGTTCCTTCCACACACAGTCTGGCCCTGACCCGATCATCATCCTGTCAGAAAAATTATGAATGACGTTAATCAAACCCAAAGTCCCACAAACCCTACAATTAATTGCAGTGTTTGTTATATTGGCGCCCAACGTAGGGCGTCAATATAACACTGCAAAGTTCCACAAACCCTAACATTATTTGCAGTGTTATAATAGCCATCTAAATCTCGAAATTGGTTATGTTTACCTTCATGTCGCCGACGCAATTGGAGGTAAATATCTAGTTACACGACACATGCACTCTGAATATGGGGAAAATACTTTTCTTGCGTGTTTTTGCCTCCTGAAGACGAATCTGGAAGAAAAATGTGGCGGTCTCATACAGTTCCCGAGTTGAAGCACTTTTTCAAAAAAAAAAAAACTCATTTTCTAGCACCGTTTTCTCGCACAAAAATCACTCAAAATGCCTCCTTCTTTTTACCAGCATAAACAATACACCCTAAATCACTTATTTTCGGCACAACTTTGCACAAAATATCGTCGTTTTTATCGAAAAAAATCCTCTTTCTCACACAGTTCCAAATCAACAATTGTCATACTTTTGACAGAAGACATTTAGTAACTTTGCCTTATTTTTCATGTTGGTAATAAATGAATCACCGCCCACAACAATTGCACACATAAATGAAGGGGAAACTATTGCTCACATTTGAATTCGAAAAGTTGGCGGTGATTCACTTATCACCAACATGAAAAATAAGGCAAAGTTACTAAATGTCTTCTGTCAAAGGAACGAATATTATTTATTTGGAACTGTGTAAGAAGGAGGATTTTTTTTCGATAAAAAGTTGTGCCGAAAATAAGTGATTTAGGGTGTATTGTTTATGCTGGTAGAGAGAAGGAGGCATTTTGAGTGATTTTTGTGCGAGAAAACGGTGCTTGAAAATGGTAATTTTTTTTTGAAAAAGTGCTGTAACTCGAGAACGGTATGAGACCTTCCGTATTCGTGTTAAGGGGGCAAAAACACGAACACGAACACAAGAAAAGTATTTTCCCCATATTCAGAGTGCATGTGTGGTGTAACTAGATATTCACCCAATTGGATAATTATACAAGGTGTAATTTAACCTCTTTCACACCCGTGAATGACGAGTGTATAATGCCATTTTATAACGAATTACAGTGGTTGGTTCAAAATTCGAAAAAAAAATTAAACACGTTTTTTTCGTTGTCAAGTTTGACAAAATTTTGGTATGCGCCGCTTGCCTAACCTGAACTGTCCTGCTCACAACTGTAAGTTAACGCAAATGCCGGTTGCAATAAACATTGAAATAATGTGGAATGTAGAATTGATTGTGTGATAAATGTACAAAAAGAGTCTAAATATTTTCATTTATTTGTGCAACTGGTCGATAAAGTCAGAAGTAGTAGATGAAGTCAATACAGCTTTGAGGCACTTATCGAATCACAATTATCAAAAAATCAGTTGTAAGAACACAAAAGACACTATTGTTGTATTGTTTTCCAAATAGTATCGGCCATCATTGTGACCTAGTGATTAAGAATAACACGTCAACACTGTTGCCAGGTAGTGCTTCCACGATTCTCGCACGCGCCTGTTCTGCATTACTAAGCTATCAACGAACGAATATTTCGACTACTGTTTTAAGATTTTCTGGTGAATGGAAGATCTTGCTTAGCAACCAATCAGAAAACAGTACGCGATGTGCGAATAAATTTGAACATTCTTGTCTTTGTCAGGTTCTTACAACTGAACACCGAACTATTCCGTTCGTATTTTGAAAAGTTGAAGATAAGAGAAATCACATTTAAGAATGAAGTAGTAAATTTCAATTCTGGTGTCGCCAATCACGAATCAGGAAAATACTGTGCATATCTGAAATGAGTCAAATTTTAAAAATTATATCGCGATATTAAGGCTTTAAATTGCTTGAAGAGATCTACAATTCAATTTTTCGGAATGGCATGATTCATTAGTGGTAAACTTTGGCTTCAAAATGCAGTCGAAGAGTTTTATATATCTGCTACAGGTTTATGTTTTGTGATTTACTTATATTATTGAATCTGAAATAAGAAACATTAAATTATTTATGGCCAATCCATATAAAATGATCCATTATATTATCGGCACTGAATCAGATTACTATGTGCCACTAATACAAGGATTAAAACTTCTGATTAGATTCTTAGGATTGAAGAAGTTATCTAATTCATCGCCGATGATATAATGGATCCTTTATCATTTTATATCGATTGGCAATAAATAATTCAGATTCAACAATATGAGCAAATCACAAAACTTACAACCTGTAGCACTGCTATCTATTATTTCAAAGGTCATGGAAAAAGCCATCAACATCGAGCTCATGAAATATCTGGAAGACTCAGGAATTGTCAACGATAGGCAATATGGCTTCCGCCATCAGAGATCAGCTGGTGACCTGCTCGCTTACGTCTCACATATATGGCAGCTATCTATTGAAAAGTATGGAGAAACTTTAGCTGTGGCATTAGATATCTCCAAGGCGTTCGATCGAGTTTGGCACCAGGGACTCCTCGCCAAGCTTCCGTCTTATGGCTTGCCCCCTCAGCTGTGTTCTCTGCTTGCTAGTTTTCTCTCAAACAGGTCTCTCCATGTAGTGGTCGATGGAGTTTCATCTGACACTCTACTCATAAATGCTGGTGTTCCGCAAGGATCGATTCACGCACCAACACTATTTCTACTTCACATCAACGACCTGTTGAAAGCAACTTCATGTCCAGTACACAGCTTTGCCGATGATAGTACCCTCCATACCGCTTTCTCTTCCAGGGCCCCTATATCAGCCCGTGAAACCAGAAATGAACGAGGAAGAAATGTTAATAATATAAATATGGACTTAGCAACAATTCTCGAATAGGGATCTAATAACTTGGTAGAATTCAATGCAAACAAAACACAAGCATGTCTTTTCTCTAGAAAAGCCGATCTCACTGTGCCTAACATAACTTTGTCAGGAGTAACCATACCACTGAAGCCATCCATATCGATGCTTGGTATTACTATCAGCAATAACCTTTCCTGGGAAAATCACGTGAGGTCCATTGCCAAAAGTGCATCCCAAAACTTGGTTTTCTGTTTCGTGCCAAGAGCTATTTCACCCCCAGTCAGCTGCTTATGATCTATAAGGCACAGATCCGACCTGTCCTGGAATACTGTTCCCATATTTGGAGTGCGGCACCTAAACATATCCTGAGGCTATTGGATTCTGTCCAGAAAAGGGCAATTCGTCTCGTCGGTGATGCCTCGCTACAAACTCGCTCACTTGTCTGGAACACCGTAGAAAAGTTGGCGATTTGTCTCTATTTTATAGATATTTTCATGGGCGATGCTCTTCTGAAATATCAACAATCGTTCCTGCTTTGGCAGTCTCTTGAGATTAACCGTCAAGTTCAGTCATCACACCCTGTGGTCACTTTGGAGACCTGCAGAACATCACTTTCCAAAGACTCGTTCATCCAAAGAACAGCGAGGCTTTGGAACTCATTGCCTAGGGAGGTGTTCCCCGAGGCATACAACCTTCAGAAATTTAAGAAGAACACCAACTCCTACCTTCTTTCCCTAGGTTCCCACGATGTTCTCTGAACATTACAGGATATCCCTTTTCGTGGGAACCAGAACATAAAAAAAAAGATATGTAAAACCCTTTGACTGAATTTTGAAGCCAAAGCTAACCACTAATAAATCATGCAATTCTGAAAAATGGAATTAAGAAAAAAATTTACATTCTATAAAAATATTCTATAAACCGAAGTGTTTACTCATTTTAGATATGCACAGTATTTTCCTGACTCGTGATTTCTCTTGTCTTCAAAATACGCACGGAACAGTTCGGTGTCCAGTTGCAAAAGCCAGCAAAAAACAAAGAAAATAATGTTCAAATTACTTTGCACATCGCGTACTTACTGTTTTCTTCTGATTGGTTGCTAAGTAAGATCTTCCATTCACCAGCCAATCAGAAAACGGTAGTCGAAACGTTCATTCCTAGACAGCTTTGTGATGAAGCGCGTGCGACTATCTTGGAAACACTAGCTGGCAACAGTGTTCATGTATTATTCTGAATCATTAGATCACAATGATGACCAATATTATTTTGAAAACAATACAACAATCTTTCGTCTTCTTAGAACTGATCGTTTCATCATTGTGATTCGAAGTGCCTAGAAGCTGTGTTGACAAAGTGCCTCAAAGCTGTGTTGATCTACTAGTTCTGACTTTATTCTACCAGTTTGGATGTACGACTGATTTTTTGATAATTGTGATTCGATAAGTGCCTCAAAGCTGTGTTGACTTCATCTACTAGTTCTGACTTTATCTACCAATTTAGATGTAAAGAGGTTTGATTGTTTTCAACACTTTGAAATTGAATATCACAAGCAGGCTGCATAAATGAATGCAAATGTTTAGATTCTTTTTGTACCACCTAATTATTTAAATGTTTGATAATAATAATAAAAAATTTATTTCAAGTTGATTATACAAGCTGCATGGACAACTTTGCACTATAAGCTTGAAACAGGTCAGATTATAGATACGTAGTACATACATTACACTTTCAAAGGAAAATAATAATAATAATAAAGGAAATACATGTGAGTGCTGAAGAGAGTAAAAATTCATTAATAGAGCATGGCACAATTTCGCAAATATATTCGAAACTAGATTTCTTGAAGGCATTTGTGTCTATCTCAGTTTTTTCAACAAATTGAACACTATCGTGAATATTAGTGCCATAGGCTGTAAGAAATAGTTTTTCTTAAAGATACTTCTACAAGATTGGTGATAACCCAGATGAAACATAATTCTCATAGCCATTTTTTGTAACCTGAACACTCGATCGAAAGAGCAAGAATTTCCCCAGAATATTATGCCAATTTGACGAAGGGCATACAATTACACTTTAATGCACCCGACAATTGTGTTAACTCACAGCATATGAGCAGGACAGCTGAGGTTAGGCGAGCACCGCTTCCCAAAGAACAAAATATGTTTTAATTAATTTTTTCGAATTTTATACCGCTGTAATTTGTTATAAAATGGCATTATACAGTCGTCATTATGTATGCGAGAGGTTAGAAACCAGCCTTTTGGTTCAAAGACGTCCTGAAAATATCTCACCTTGCACTTGTTGAGCAATAAGAGTCGGAAGGTGCACGGCTGGTCTGCTTCTTCGAAATTGGGAGCTTCTTCAGACAGTCGCTTGCACAACTGCGCATACATAGACGAGTATTTGGGTTCGTCGAGGGCCTTCTCGAATATGAGAATGATGACGCCCTTCAAGATGACAATGGATTGTAGCTCGGTGCGCAGCAGATCATCGCTCAGCTTCTTGAATTTCTCTGGTGTGAGTTTATTGAGGATGCCGCGAACCTGCAAGGAGGGCGAGAAAAATCGTGTGTAATGACTACAATATAGCGATTCGGTTATGTATGGCTCTTACCCTGCGGAACACCAGGTCATTACGAGATTCCGGTGTGGGGGCATCGTGTTGTCGCAGAGTAGAAGGTGGGACCCAGCGTCGCTTGGTGGAAGGAGCGTTGTCCTTCCCCGAAACACGAGCTTGTGGCCCCGTTTGCCTGGGGCTCTCCGTTGTGGTGGGTAGGCTTGCGCTCAGTGTAAACTTCCGCTTGTTCGCACCAGTTTACTACCAATGGCTATGTGTCTGTGCTGCAACAAAAATAAAATAATTAGTTATAATACATTTATTTCTGCAACTTGAAAGCACAAATAGAAAAATATACAGAGTGGGCCATTGAAAACGAAATAGCGGCTCTGTAGGTCGGCAGAACCGAATTATATAAAAACGCTCGGACACGTCAACTACATTTTTGAGGGGGACATCGTTCGCGATGAAATTCACCCGAAATACATTCCATCCCTCGGAGCTGTGACCGCCACCCCTAAATTTTTAAATGGCAACATATAGTGATACCTCATTTGAAATTTTCCTTCTTAATATCAAACAACAAAAATTAATTAATTCTATCGATTCGTTTTCGAGATATAGGATCTTGAAGTTGGGAAATAACTTTTTATTCACTTAATCAATAAAAATAACATCTAACAATGCAACTGTTTAAAGATAATTATCATTGTCGAGGAATTAAATGATCTAACTGTTTACCAACAAATAACATGCAATTCCGTTTCAAATTTTATTTCATCCTCATTTACTTGATCGAAAAAATATGGTTCTTAAGAATCGATAAAAAGACGTTTTCTCGAATTCGACTCAAATGCGAGTACCACAAAACATGTATGAGATAATTTTTTTCGCCAAATCGCAATTGTGGACGTCTATCAGTGTCAAACTGATCTTTGATTGAATGACATTAGAGTGAATTACTTGACTAAAGCTTCTGAATATCTTTCCGCAATAATGGTGTATACGATCGCGGAGAGTTGAAATAATAACATTCTTTTTTTAAGAATGATGAGTGCGGTAACCGTACAGCTAATTTGTTCAATGAAACGCATCCAGATAAACTTGTTGCTAGAAAATACGTTCTAGAATGAGTGCAAAAATTTCGTCAAACTGGATCAGTAACCAACAAGAAACGAGAACGTGAATTTCCGTTGAGAAATGAACCTGTTGAAGTTGCACTTTTAGGATAAGTTCATGCAGACCCAACATTGAGCACAAGGAAATTGGCTAGTGTTACCAATATCAGTAGAACCAGTATCCGTCGAATCCTGAAACATCATAAATTCCATCCCTACAAAATACATTTGGTACACCAATTGAATGAAGATGATTTTGATAGGCGACAGGAATTTTGTCAAATTATAACTACGAGAATAGATGCTGATGAGAATTTCCTTTTCAACATCTGCTTTTCTGATGAGCCTACATTCTTTTTGAATTCGACTGTGATTCGTCATAATTGTCGTTATTGATCAGATGCCAATCCACATGTTTTCCACGAAGTCCATACTCTGGGCCGGTATTTTTGGGGACCGTTTGATTGGACCAGTATTTCTCGACGGTAATCTGACAGGAGAAACTTATTTGGAATTATTGAATGAATTTGTTTATCCACAATTAGTAGACATCATTGAAAATGACGATCGTTACCATGAAGATCACTTGATATTTCAACAATACAGGGCACCTCCACATTATGCACAGCCTGTTAGGGCGTTTTTGGATAGAATGTTTCCTAGAAGTTGGATTGGAAGAAGCGGCTCTATAGAGTGGCCAGGCAGATCTCCAGATTCAACTCCACTCGACTTTTTTCTGTGTGGTCACTTGAAAAACATAATCTTTGCAACCGAACCAGAATTTCTGGAAGATTTACGAAGGAGAATTATTGAAGAAATTTTACTTTTCGCAACTGGCGATGAAAAGTAAGACATTTGATAACATCAACGAGTTTTGAAAAATGTCACTTTGAATTAGAATTAGAAAAACTAATTGTCTCTACTGATGTGACGTGAACCCTCATTAAATTCAAGAAACGAGATATCAATATATGTGGGGGGTGAATGTTTGATGCAAAAACATTGATATTTGATAGAACCTGATTTTTCAAAAGGAATTCTCAATGGAGAGAGGTACTTCCTTTTCTTCCAACATGTGTTGCCAAATCTCTTGGAGATTTTACAAATAAAAACTCGACTCAATATATGGTTTCAACAAGACGGGACACATTATAACTAATACTGAAATAGTTACCCAATATTTGGATAAAACTTTTAATGAGATTTGGATTGGGAATAAGGGTCCAACACCATGGCCAGCTCGAAGTCCAGATATGACTCCACTTTTTTTTTTGTGGGGATATATCAAAGTTTATATGCGACGTCCAGAAAATTAGGCCAGTAGAGATAGACATGATTTTCCGAAAATTTGAAGACGACTTTCATATATTTAGTCTGATTTTGCAACCCTTTTTTCTGAACGGAAGATGTTGAAAAACCTGTTTTAATTAATTTTCACATTATTAGCGCGGAAAAATTTGCAAAAGTTCTGCAAACTTTTGAAGTTTTAAAAAATAGCAATTTACATGCTCTGATAAATTTGCAACCATTCAAAACAAAACGGATATGTTTGTTTTATCGACAAAAAATTGTTGTTAGTCCTAATTTTTTGATAAAAATTCCAAAAGTTCTGCAAACTCGAAAAATAAAAAAATAATTGTTTCATTAAATTTTATTTTAAAAAAAATAAGTTAATTATTACAAAAGTTTCAAATAATGGTTGCAAACGTACAATGTTTTCATTAATTTGCAACTTTGTCTGCAACACGGAAATGAAGGTAAAATTAAAAGAAAAATATTTTCTTATTTGTACTCTACCAAAAAAAAGCAAAAGTTTTGCGAATCGGGCAGACAACTCAATTTACCAATTGGTGGCAGTATAATAATTTGCGAACTATGTTAGAATGCGGATTATTAGGAATTAAAAAAATATTTATTTTTGCAACACTTGTGTTATCTGAATAATAAAAAAAATTATATACTTAATAAATGACATTCAATGGGTTTCCAAGTGTACTATCGACCAAGAAGAAGCTCGTCAACGGTAGGTGAAATCATTCAATTGAAAGCTAACGTTCTCGATATGAATTCAAAACATCATATTACAATTAGGAATTTGCATAAGAAAATACTCTTGAATACGTTAGATGGAGGATCGAGAATCTCTCGACATGTTTTCATAATTTGCTTGATTCAATAAAAAATGGATGTCAAACAGTTGTACATTAGTACGATTAACCTACAATTGTGTTACGTCACAGTGTTTTGTTTACAGAGTAATGAATGCACAGCAGTTTAGAACATGATTTAGGTATTACCAGAATAACAAGAAGACTGACAATTGTATTTTTATGACAAACTAAACTAACCAAAAACAATGCATATTCTTCTAATAGTCCTGGAGCTTCAACTGAAATAGAATTGCCTACCAATTTTTTTCCCTCTTTATTTTCAAAAATTTTTAAAAACAAGAAAATGATTCTGAAGATTCGATTTCAGTCCACAATTGGAATAAAAAAATCGAGTGGAAAGGTAAATTATAATTTTATTTATTTCGAGAAATTCGTACCTGTAAAAATTAAATTTGAGATGTAATATCGATTTCACACATTTTTTTTCAGCAACGTTTCTTGAAAATAAAATTTACGTAAAAAAATTCTTCTAATAGTCCTGGAGCTCAACTGAAATAGAATTGCCTACCAATTTTTTTCCCTCTTTATTTTCAAAAATTTTTAAAAACAAGAAAATGATTCTGAAGATTCGATTTCAGTCCACAATTGGAATAAAAAAATCGAGTGGAAAGGTAAATTATAATTTTATTTATTTCGAGAAATTCGTACCTGTAAAAATTAAATTTGAGATGTAATATCGATTTCACACATTTTTTTTTCAGCAACGTTTCTTGAAAATAAAATTTACGTACTTGCGAGATTTACAATCTATAATGTTTTAATATCGTTACTTCCATAGAGCATCGATTATTTATTTTAAAATCTCGTCGATTGCTATGTTGTGACAAGTGAAAATTTTAAATGAAGAATGATTGCAAGTCGTTTCTAATGCGATAAAAATTAATATCTTCCAATAGTCTTTTACAAAAATTTTGCAAATTTTTGTACTCTTTCGATTGTTGCATTCGAAAATATTATATTAAATTCATTCGCTGATTAGTCGCAAACAGTGATTGCTTCTGAGATTAATAATTACAATTTTGTAATGGTTAACTACGTAACCGTATCATTCTTCGGATGCAATTTCAGTCAACCAGTACAAAATATAACAGATATACGCGATGGATAACCAAGTATTTGACTGGACCACTGCAGACTTATGTCGGTCTAATATATATCTTGAACCTATTCGCACAATGTTTACAATTTATGGCCAAATTATAAAACAAACAAATCAATTATATAAAAAAAATGTTTTGTTGGACAGTGACAGTTACAAATCTCTTGCGTCACGTAAAACACTAGTCGTAATTTAAATTGCAATTTACAGAACTTTTGTAATTTTTTTAAACAAATTACAATGAAAACTTAATCAAATGACAAAAAACAAGGTTTCGTAACTTTTACAAGGTGGCAAACTTAATGCATGTTGTAAAACACCATTACTAAGGTATGCCTAGTTTGCAGAACTTTTGCAATTTTCAGTGCGAAAATAAGGCAAAACCGTTTTTTGCAATAAATACAATGTTCCTGTCATCGCAGATTTCTACAAAATTGTATAGTTTGTTTTCATTAATGTACTAACATACCATTGAAGTTTGAAAACTTTTGGAATTAATGTTAATTGATTGTCTAAATCTACTGGCCTAAATGTAGCTCATTTAAAAAATAGTATCACGAATGTGTAGTCTACGTGTGAGGGGAGGCAATTTGAACACTTACTAAAATAATTCATGCTATCAGTTTAATTTTTTCGTAATTATCATGTTGGTGGAGTTTAGTTCAAAGTAAAATATTTTTTGTTAATTTGAAACATTTGTTTTAGTTTGTATTGTCTGCGATTATTCAGTAACAACAACTAGATGACATTGAACAGGAAATACATTTATAACTGGCAGATCAATTAAACTCGTATTTTCACTTTTTATTTTGACACATTCACGGCCCTCTTTATAAAATGCAATAAAATTTCCGTTTTTCATCAGTATTCAAGGGAAACTATGAGTGTTCTATATCGCTGAATTCAGAATTTGATTCAGAATCATCAGAAAATAAGGGCTTCAAAAAATAGCTGATCGGCTTCATTTAAAAGGAAAGTGGACAAATCAAACAGCTTCCAATCACCAAAAAGTCAAAAACACGATTTTATATAAACTAGATCAACAAGACCTCAATACATATTTTAATTATGTATCCAAACAGAACATGTGCTTTGATAAAAACTCATAATATATTCCCGATGAAGACTGCCGAAATGCCAATAAACATTATTTCCTAAATGAATGGTATTCATGGGATTTCTAGATCTACCGATATTTCCTATTTCGCACTGATAGTTGCGATAATTCGTAATAAAATCATGGAAAATAAAGTTGATAATCGGTCAAAATAATCGCATTTGCTGTAAATAAACTGGTCATGATATTTGCACGTTATTATTGTTACTGATTACCTAGAATCGAGAATCAATAGGTTTGTTTTGGTTCGCAGTCAGAATGGTTCTGACGGTTCAAACAGGACGTGCAGAAACTGTGCGAGCCTCTTCGAATATACGAGTGCGCTGTTTGAACAGTTCAGAATCGCAAACGGCAACAGCTACTGATTCGATAAAGTGACACAGTTTCAAGTCTGGCGTACATATAACCTTGCTGATATGCGTCAGCATCTGAAGTATTCGATGGCTCAAAGTCCACTAAACCGAATTCAGAACAATCAAGCTGCAATATCTCATGCTTTTATCAGCCATCTAGGAAGTTCATTGATATTTTAACTCCTAACAACAATAATACTGTTGAAGGCGGTGAACCTCCGTCATACTGCGCAATATAATGAATAGTCCAGATTGGTGGAAGTTAACAAATGATTATACTATGATATTAACTGTCTCAAACAAACAGGCATATCAACAACAAAAAATGTATAACCTATGGGGGCGTTGAATTAAAACAAATTTTACGATTAAACTAAAAATAAATAAGTCAAGTTAGAATTAAATAGTATACAGGGTGACCCAGGGGTGCGTGCAAGCTCCATAACTTTTTTCTATCCAAGCTATCTACTTGATTTTTCTATTTATATTCAGAATATCCCGAAATAAGATTCGCAACTGAGTTGTGTTTTTTTAAACTGCAACCCCCAATTTTTAATAAATTTTTGGACTCGCCACTAAATTGTCGATATAACACAACGCGTTTCTTAGACTTATCTGCAATAGTTTTTGACTTTGTCAATTTATTCACAGAAAAATTCATAACTTCAGAACCATTCAAGATAACTTGCCCAGCTTTTTTCCAGTCGATATCTAAGGCTATAGCGCATGTTGATGTTTCATCGCCTACTGCGATTTTTTTTAAATGACAAATTACAAATAGCAATAACTCGACTTTTTCAAATGCAACACCAGATATTTAATTGCATCATTGTACGGCATTTTTCAAGAGCTGTTTGTCCTTTTGTCGATATAGGGTTTGTGGAATCTACTTAGTAAAGTTTGCGAGATTAATTGCAAAAAAATCGTAAAATTTTACATATTCGATTAGTTTCAATAATTGCAGAGCGAAAAAATATGATATTTTATATAAATATCAAAATATCGGATATATTTAATATATATCGGGTATATATCCAAATATGATATTTATATATTTTCGAAAAATGTTACAAAATGGAAAACAAAAAGCCAGAAATGAATTAAAACTAAAAAAACACGTAAAAGTATAGTAGTAAAATGTGAAAAGATAAGATCCTGCTTTGAAGCGAAAAACCCAATAATGCTAAGGGATAAGGAATAAAAAATAAAATAACCTGTTGAACAAAAACATAAATTCACTCAAATAAATTCATACTGTAACGTAAATAAACTTAACTTGGTTTAACTAATTTATTTAACACTTAATCTACAACTTAATTTATATTACTACGCCACTGTATAGCTCGATGGTATGGGCTCGTTCAGACTGTCCACTCCCTCTTGAGGGCTCTCTATTTATCTCCGATACAGCATTCTCGATGTTTCGAATTCTTCCAGTTGGCGACGGCATGTTCCAATTGTTTCCAATATTGACCGTTGCATTACGCGGAAGAGGGACTGGATGGTTCTCGAACATCTCCGGGGATGATCTCATCGCTGTCGACGGCAACATGTGAGGCGACAGGTCCGGCCTAGGTTCGTTACAATACACTCTTCAATCTTCAATAAATCAACATAAAAACAGAAAAGCAATAAAGTCATTATTATAGAATTACTTTAAAATTAGTTCACGTCAACAGAAAATAATTTCTTTATTTTCGGGTTCCCAAATAATGCATTTCAAATCATCATGTTTTTGTTTTGTGGTTGAATGGTTATTTAAATATATGAATAAAAAAACACTGGTTTGCTGACCCTTTCCGTTCCTAGATTATTTCTTAATTTAGAATGCACAAGTCCAAATCTGGAGAAGCATCGCTCAATCCCAGCCATAGAGGCTATTGCTGTGGATAATTGATTACAGAGGTCAAGAAACTGTTTCTTTTCAGGCCAAACTGATTCGGGGATTGTTATTGATTTCCAGCAGATAGTGGATCGGTTTTTCAATTCTGGTTGGATTCCAGAGTCGCCAATCACTGTGCGGGCGTTCACTAGATATCTAGTACGAAAACGCCCGCAGAGTGATTGGCAAAAACTTTTTAACAAAAAATTAAACCGACAAAATACGGAACTAAAAAGTAAAAAATAAAATAAACCTTCTTAGTTACATTAGTTTAGGAGCTAAGTTATTGAGACTAAGAAGGTTTATTTTATTTTTTACTTTTCAGTTCCGTATTTCGTCGGTTTAATTTTTTGTTAAAAAGTTTTTATTTTTAAATTTTTTGTGGCTGAAATCTACTAATTACTACCTACTTGTTTTTTTGATTACTTCCAAAATACTTACTTACCCATCTTACTTCAACTATTACCAGTTAAATAATATGATTTAAATGAAAAGTATGACTGTGTGCACGTATCGATATAAACGATGAAAGAAAATTGTATTTCGTGCATAAAATAATTTATTAAAATCGTAGCAAAGCGCTTTCGACCGTTAGGTCATCATCAGTGCGTACCTGAAAGTAAGTAATATTGATAGAACAAGTTACTGAAAAGTTTTTTTGAGAAAGAAAATTGACATATTTTAAATGTGAGGTTACTTACTCGTCAGGTGTACAAGAAGGCAAAAAGACCATAAAATATCTCATGATCAATGCGTGTTGTATAGGTTTACGTGACACACCCGGGCCTAGAATATGTATTTTAACATGTGTGTCACGTAAACCTATACAACACTCATTGATCATGAGATATTTTATGGTCTTTTTGGCTTTTTGTACACCTGACGAATAAGTAACCTCACATTTAAAATATGTCAATTTTCTTTCTCAAAAAAACTTTTCAGTAACTTGTTCTCTATCAATATTACTTACTTTCAGGTACGCACTGATGATGACCTAACGGTCGAAAGCGCTTTGCTACGATTTTAATAAATTATTCTATGCACGAAATTTTCTTTCATCGAAATAATATGATTATCTACTTTTACTATTTGTTGTAATATAAATTATTTTTGTTGTTCTGGTTAGTTTATTTCATTACTTCGTATATCATTCCATCCTCTCATACAATATAATGATTGTGACGGATGTGGAACAAAAATAATGACAGTAGCGATCTGTCATTGTCAACTACATATGTGTGTGCCAAAGTTCACAAGTGAAAAATCAATTATTCCCTATTCTTCTACCCGTAAGGGTGGATAATTTCATTCGAAATCCAAATATGAGGTATACCCTATCTATTAAAAAAAGAATCATCCAAATCGAAGAACCCAGTACAAAGTTATGCCTGATAGAATCGGTTAACGGACCAGAATTCAGAGGGTGAGTGATCAATATCCTTCATTTTGCTACCCTTAGGGGTGGATTTCATCTTTTAAATTCAAATGGGACCAACTTCGAAGTACACCATATCCACTGAAAAGAATTATCGGAATCGAATGTCTCAGTAAAAAGTTATGCGTGATCATACAAAAAAAATATACGCGTCGACTAGAGAACCTCCTTCTTTTTGGTTTCGTCGGTTGAAAACACAAAAACATACGAAAAAACTCATAGTGGAAAATATAGTGAAAATAAAATGGTGAGTCCAACCATTCAAAATTCACAATCGCAAATTTTCATGACAATCACTATGAGGTTAGGAATCTGTATGGGGATATAAATCTGTTTGGGGCTAGGGGAAATTATTTTATTCTTTTTAGTCCGTTTTAAAAACGTGGTATATTAAAAAAAATATTTAAATAATTATTATTGTATTACATTATCAAGAACGAAAGGTTATTAGTAATCGTGTTTTTAGTTTGTTGTGGCAAATTTCGTTATTCAGAATATTTTTTCTGTTAATGTTTGTAATAAATTTCAAATTATATAATTTTTTAATAGGGAATGGAAAGACCTTTCAAATAGGGTATAACAAGACCGTACTCCCAGTTAAAAAAATTGAGGATTGAGGGGGGTGGTGGGAGCTGTCGCTCGAAGGCAGATCAAATTTAGGGCTGAAATAATTAAAGCAGGATTTGCTTCCTATAGTTCTTAATATTATTAAAATTGAATTAAACCTTTATAGGATAAAAAATATTATATCCTCATCTCAAATCCCCCGTCGAATATATTGAAAGATAAACAAAGGCAATAAATTTGTTGGGGACTGGAGAAATCGCACGTTTTGCTAATCTAACTTTATAGAAACTTCCCAGAAGTATTTATCTTACTCGGCATCAATCCAATACACGTTACTGCACTGATTCGTACAAGGTTGAAACAGAATTGAATTAGATTCATCCGAAAATTATCACCAGTGACTTGCAGCTTTTCCTAATACATATAAACTTTTCCGTTTTTCTCATTTCACATGAATCGACGTTAAATATAGTTTGTGATTTTACAAACACACCCGGATTTGTGCTCGAATTTCCTTTGTAAAAAAAACACCGGCACACAAAAAAAAAAAGTTATCTGTGCACCGGGCGCCACCTATCTACGGGCATGTTTTTCGACCCGCTGAACACGAATTTCAAGTCAGTTTAGGCCGTCCGGGCTTCAATTTCGAGTAAATTGCAAAAAACCCCAAAAAATACCGAAAATTCGATATTTTGCCAAGATAAAAAATTTTGAGATCTAAGGCCTAGCATAATTTTCATATATTTTGATTTGTTAAATACTAATTTCGATCGTACTTTAATCATAAACCGTTTTAAATCTAAAAAAATTGTAAAAAATCCTTAAAAATTGCAAAAATCGTGAAAAATCGTACAAAAAATTTTGTGGACCCGGATTGACGAAGATTTTCATGTAATTTAGTCTGCTTGATCTGATTCTGCAATACATTTGGCCCATAGTCCCCTCAAACATTCATAAAACTACAAAAAACCGATAAAATAGCAGAAAATTGCTGCTGAAAAAATAGTTTTTTTTTTAAACACAATTAAATAAATTTCTTGTTTTTTTTATTTCTAAAATACAAGATTAAGATCCAAGAATGTACACAAATTGAATTTTTAACGGGTTTTCGAGGGTATTGTACTGTTTCATTCTCAAATGATCTACGATGTGGATACCTCTTTTCCACCTTTTCCTTTATTTAATAAAAATTTGTCATCGTGTTGGAATTTCAACTTCTTCGAAGTGCAGACTTCATTTCGTTGCATGATCGCTTGTACTTGCAACCAGGGCACCTCCTCGGGGTGACGGTGGGCAACAGAACCATCTGGCAGAGTCCCTGCGTTACGGCGTGTGTGCCGTGTTGTCCGGTGACGGTAAAGTGATGAGTACTTTACGATGCAGGATTCGGAAACCCAGTATCGGCGTCTGGTCAGGGTGAGAAAGCAGGCCCGCAGGCGTCGTCATCCAGCGACTGCAGCTCTTCAGTAGTGGAAAACTTGGCTACTGGAGAGTATACTATTACAAGAAGCAATTCCCATCTATGCAATAAGAGTCCTGATCAATTTTGTTACGTTTGTGGGGAGTTTCAGCCGGTAAAAAACCGCAGAACGTTTTCAGATAGATTAATACAAAATTATGAAGAATGCTTTTGCATTCAAATTACAAATTCGGATTCAGCATGGGTCCCACACTTTGTTTGTAGTCGATGTAGTATAATGTTGACAAGATGGGAAAAAACCAAAAATAGAGAAAACTTGAAATTTACAATTCCCATGATCTGGACTTCACCAACTAGTTCGCATAACTGTTACTTCTGTATGACTAAAACTGACGGTTTTACTTCGTTGAATAGAAGTAAAATACAGTACGCTAATGTTTCATCAGCTATTAAGCCACAGAAAACAGTTATTGTTGATGAAATCGAAGCTCTTGAAGAGATGGAAGTAGAAAAAGAAGAAATGCCAATGGAAGAAGAAGAGGAAGAAGAAATTTCTGAAGATAAAAATCCCGAAGATAAAGATTTCATGCCAGATGGAAAAACGATAGACCCTGAAACATTTAGTCGAGAAGAACTAAATGATCTCATACGAGATTTAAATTTGCCTAAGGATGGAGCTGAATTACTGGCATCAAGACTAAAAAATAAAAATTTGTTAGCTAAAAAGGTAACGGCTTGCTTTTATCGGATGCCAGATGGAAAAACGATAGACCCTGAAACATTTGAATAAGATCTAAAGGAAGTTTTTCACAAAGGACGATGAGAACTCGGTGGTGTACTGTTCCAATGTTAAAGGCTTGGTTGATGAATTAAAACCTAATATCTATAAAGACGATGAGTGGAGACTCTTTATAGATTCATCAACTAGAAGTCTCAAAGCTGTCTTGCTTCACATTGGAAACATATTAGCGCCAATTCCAATAGCCCATTCAACGAAGCTTAAAGAGACCTATGAAAATTTGGAAATTGTATTGGATAAGATAAAGTATTCAGAACACCAATGGCAAATTTGCGGGGATCTCAAAATCGCAACACTTCTTTTGGCCAACAATCAGGATTCACAAAATATCCTTGCTATCTATGTTTGTGGGATAGCAGAGACAGAAAGAATCACTATGTGAAAAAAGAATGGCCTACGAGAGTGAAATTAAATGTCGGTACTCATAATGTAATACGAACACCATTAATTCAGCCTTCAAACTATCTGCTACCGCCACTTCACATCAAACTAGGTCTCATAAAACAATATGTCAAAGCTCTGGACAAGGATGGCGATTGTTTTCAGTACTTGAGAGAAAAGTTTTCAGCGATAAGTGATGCCAAATTAAAGAGGGAATTTTAATGGACCCCAAATTAGAGCTCTATTTCAGGATGCTAATTTTATAGGTAAAATGAATGATACGGAGAGAGCAGCTTGGGTAAGTTTCAAAAATGTGTGTCATAATTTTTTAGGAAATAATAAAAGTGAAAATTACAGGACAATAGTCGAAGAATTAGTGACAAATTACAAAAACTTAGGATGCTTAATGAATCTAAAATTACACTTCCTAGATTCTCACATCAACCACTTTCCTGAGAATCTTGGGGAGTACAGTGAAGAACAGGGAGAACGTTTTCATCAAGACATAAGTGAAATGGAGACTAGGTATCAAGGAAATTGGAATATCAACATGATGGCAGACTATTGCTGGACACTCAAAAGAGATATACCAAAAGAAAATAACAAACGAAAGAGAAATCCACTCCGAAGATCATTTGAAGATAAAAGAGCTCGATACCACCGGAAAACAGTTTGAAAGTTGGGAAAATCATTCTTCTAATTCTGTTTATACGTCATTTTCATAGATTTTAAAAATTTTTTGCATTTTCAGATTTTAATCTAGTATTTTGTTAATGAAAAATACAAGAAATTTATTGAATTGTGTTTAAAAGATTTTTTTCCATTTTTTCAGCAGCAGTTTTCTGCTATTTAATCGATTTTTTGCAATTTTATGAATGTTTGAGGGGACTATGGGCCAAATTTATTGCAGAATCAGATCAAGCAGACTAAATTACATGAAAATCTTCGTCAATCCGGGTCCACAAAATTTTTTATACCAAGATAATCCCAATTTTCTTCGATTTTTGTAATTTTTGATGTTTTTTGTAATTTTTGATGATTTTTTACAATTTTTTTAGATTTAAAACGGTTTATGATTGAAGTACGATCGAAATTAGTATTTAACAGATCAAAATACATGAAAATTATGCTTGCATTAGATCTCAAAAATTTTTTTCTTGCCAAAACATCGAATTTTCGCTATTTTTTTTTTGTGTGCCGGTGAAATTAGTGCGTGAAACCTTTATTACACGCAGTTAAAGTAAAACTCATTTGACGTTGTGGTAGATATTACGATTAAATTAAAATCAGTAAGTCATGTTAAAATTGAATAGTATATATTGATATATAATTTACAGTGAGCAACACTTATTTACATCTAGCATTACAAATAAATAAATTAAATTATTATTAAGATTTAAATATGAGATTAAGGGTTTATAACTAAGATGAGAAACATAAACTCTGCTTTGCAAATTCTCTAAATTTCTTGAGAAAACTGACCAATTGTGTAGTATATCTCGATCTCGTTGTTGTAATTTTTTCTTTGATTTTTAAAAGACTCGTTGATAAAAATAAACTTAACTTGGTTTAAATAATTTATTTCACACTGAATCTACAACTTAATTTATATTACTACGCCACTGTATAGCTCGATGGTATGGGCTCGTTCAGACTGTGTCTCTGAGACTTGAGGGTTGCCTATTTATCTCCGATACAGCATTCTCGATGTTTCGAATTCTTTCCGTTGGCGACCGGCGTGTTCCAATTGTTTCCAATATTGACCGTTGTCTTCCGCGGCAGAGCGCACTGGATGGTTCTCGAACATCTCCGGGGATGATCTCATCGCTGTCGATGGCAACATGTGAGGCGACAGGTCCGGCCTAGGTTCGTTACAGTACATATATTTTTGAAATATATTTCATCTTTAGTTTGATTTTTTTGACAGAAATATTAAGATTTTTTTTTTGACATTTCGAGAAATTTCCCAAGTAGAGCGGCAATTTTTAATCTATTAAGGTTAAAGTACTTTTAATGACCGATGTTTTGAAAAAAAAAATCGGGGTAGTATTGACACTTTTTTACAAGCTTTTATTTAGTTTCACCTATCCCGGTGTCTGTCTGACTGTAATCAAATCTTGCAAGTTAAATTGGACCCACTTCTAGTTGCTTGATTAACGTGAAATTTGGCAGGTGTTCGTTTCCGTGACAGTGCATTATGGAATTTTTGTCAAAGACAAAAACAAAATCCCGGCTCTAATTTTTATTGATTTTTTCCTATAAATAAGACAAGTTGATATTTTTAACACGCTTTTGATTTTTTCCCACCGTTCTTCAAATTTGAATAAAGATAGTTTCTGTCGAAAAACGCTCAGTCCTGCAAATTCCTGTCAAAACAAGTTAGAAAACCATCCACTGTTTATATAAAGATGCGTCCGCCCCAACTCGCATTATTTGATAATTGGCCGTCTAATAAGCAGCGCGTCGTGTGATTTCTGCTTTAAACTTCTAAAGGTTATAGTCCATCCAATATCAATTGCAGAAGCTGTTTCTATAGGGAGCAAATGAAAACTCACTTCGCTAACACGAGCGTATATGCGAAGAAACGGAACGAAAAATAATCTGTACTAGTCGTAAACATTTTCCGTCGGCAAACGGTAGATCAAAAGAGCCGATAGTCAACGTGGACTCGAGTGACGGCTGTCTGTTGTACAACCGATTCGTCTGGGCCAATCAAGTTGGATATAATGCTGGCAGCTGTGTCTCTACGATGGGAGGTCATAAATCACGCGTTATATTTGTGTTTTAATAGCTCTGAAAGATTAAAAACCAGTAGCGTCTATGGTCTTGGTGTGTGCCGATCGAAAACGTTTTAAGATATAATAATAACCTACATCAAACAATGAAAGAAATTATTTTCTTTCTTAATGTATTTGTATAAATAAAAGCTTGTCTTTAATTTTTTTTCATTTTTCATTATTTATGAAGTATTTTTAAAATCTTAAAATATCTAAATAAAATTAGTTATCTCCGCCACTGTTGCTCACACGATTTCGCCGCAAGACTTTTTTATGCTTCTGCAATTGATATTGGGAAAACTATACCTAAAAATCGGCAAATAGTGTATAGTTTTCCCAATATCAATTGCAGAAGCATAAAAAAGTCTTGCGGCGAAATTCTGTGAGCAGCAGTGGAGGAGATAACTAATTTTATTTAGATATTTTAAGATTTAAAAAAACTTCATAAATAATGAAAAATGAAAAAAATTAAAGACAAGCTTTTATTTATACAAATACATTAAGAAAGAAAAATAATTTCTTTCATTGTTTGATGTAGGTTATTATTATATCCTAAAACGTATTTCGATCGGCACACACTAAGACCATAGACGCTACTGGTTTTTAATCTTTCAGAGCTATTTGATATTTTTATTAGTCTATTGTTGGTTTCTATATATACTATGCATGTCTTTTTTTATATATATATATATATATATATATACATTCTTGTTTTTAAGTGTAATTTTTTATTTAGATATACTAATGTAATTTTTCATTTAGATATACTAATTTTTTATTTAGATATACTAATGTAATTGTACTAACTAAATGACAATTCCAATACATGTAAACTATGTCGAAAAAATGGAAATAAATATTGATTGATTGATTGATTAAAACACAAATATAACGCGTGATTTATGACCTCCCATCGTCTAGACACACCTGCCAGCATTGATGTCCGACTTGATTGGCCCAGACGAATCGGTTGTAGAACAGACAGCCGTCACTCAAGTCCACGTTGACTATCGGCTCTTTTGATCTACCGCTTGCCGACGGAGAATGTTTACGAGTAGTACAGATTATTTTTCGTTCCGTTTCTTCGCATATACGCTCGTGTTAGCGAAGTGAGTTTTCATTTGCTCCCTATAGAAACAGCTTCTGCAATTGATATTGGATGGACTATAACAATGTCAACTCTTCATAAAAGTGGAAGGAAAATAGTACCTATCTGGATACATTTTATAGAAAAATCTAATAAAACTGAAGAAAAATCACCAGTGTGAAGTTAGCAGCCACTTTTCAGCGGCCATTTTCTCCCCAGAAGTCAAACGACCAGTAACGGCGGTTATAAATAAAATACATTGAATATAGTATTGAACAATTGGGAATGAGTTTCTCACCGCTAACACATGTCGTCTTATACAGTGCTCGCCTAAAGTCCGTTCCCCCCTACTAATTTTTGAACCACCTGGTACATCGCAACAAAATTTGGGAAAATGGCGGCTGAGCGCCATCTTCAATAAACATTTTAAATAGAACACCCCGTATATTATTCCATTTTCGAAATCTGCTCATAATTCCCAACAGTTTTCTCCAATAAAAATATTAACGTTTGAAAAGTGACATTTTGGTCATTTCAAACCCAACCCAACCAAAAACACTAATGTTGCTTTCAATCGAGTTTGCATTGGAAAAAATCGTTGTCGCGGTAACATCTTGTTTATTGTCAAACTGAACTGCTAACTGTCAAATAGTCCGTTGAGCGCCTAAATCCTTTTATGAAAAGTATGATCATGGCTCGTAGTTTAGACGATAAATTTGAAGCAGTTTTGATGTTTGGAGAAGCTGGAAGAAAAAATCATCTAGCAGTCCGCATGTTTAATGATAGATTTCCCGAAAATCCTATTTCGAGGTCATATTTGCGCAAACTTTTAAATAAGCTCCAAGCAACTGGTACGCTGAAAGATGCTCAAAGATCAAGAAAACCGCCTCTTTCAGAAGAAAAAAAAGGTAGAAATTGTTGCTGAAATGGTAATCAATCCGACTCGGTCGACGTCTGCAGTTGCTGAATCCTGTGGAGTAAATTCAAAAAGTGTGCAAAGATTGATTTGTTGAAAATATAAACAGGATGTTCATAAAATCAGATGTGGAATCATCCGCGACTGAAAGATAAACTTTAGTCACTATCTTCCATCGTCAAGATAACCTCTTGTGGGGCATTCGTGTTGAAAAGGGAAACATTCTCAATTGAATATTGATAGAAAGATTTTTCTGTGAATTGAAAAATCCACGATTAAAATGAAGTTATTTTTTGTGAATATCTAACAGAAAACAACTACTTCCCCGGCTAAAGCCACGCTGGACATTGAACTACATCTGATAGATATTCTGAAAAGGCCCTAAAAAAAAAGTTTCATCCCTAAAAAATGAAATCCTGCATGCTCTCACGGAGATGATCCAGACCGGAGGGTTGAATTTTGTGAGTGGTTAACAAGAACAATTGAAGGAGAACGGGGCTTCCTAAAACGTCTATGTTTCGCAGACGAATGCACGTTTTTTCACAATGGAAAAGTCAACAAACAGAATGTACGATACTGGAGCGATACTAATCCGCATTTTTTTAGAGAGGGACATACCCAGTTTCCTAAAAAGGTGAATGTTTGGGAGGGGATTTTGGGCAATCGCGTTGTAGGACCGATTTTCATCAGAGGCAATCTTACAGGAGTTCTTTACAGAAATCTTTTAGAAACTGAAATTGAACCTCGAATAAGACAAATTGTATTAAACAATCAGGAAGAGTTTGAAAATCGTGAAATCATTTTTTAACAGGATGGTGCACCTCCCCATTTCGATCGCATGGCTAGAGAGTTCCTCGATACAAACTTTCCTCGATAAAAAAGTCTGAAATATGTATTTATTACCTGAGGGAGCTTACTATAATTTGGAAGAGTACTATTCAGAGAATTGGTAGAGTATGCAGTTTCGTATAATTGTACAGCTATATATGTGTGTTTCAATATGTTAATTTGTTTGTATCTTATGTGTATATTTGTTCAAACATGTTTTATACTGAGAGATAAGTGCCATGTGAAGTGGAATGAATAGAAAAATCGAATTTAAACGGTTTTCTTCACATAAAGGATTCAATATAAAATTGAACCAGAGAAAGGTAGATCTCAGGTGAAAAACAACTACTTTCCTGGCAAATACCACGCAGAACGTTGAATGATATTCACCTGAAAATCCATGCATACTTCCATAAAATATCAATGGACATTGAATGCAAATGTTTTCTTTCTGATAAGCTCGATTATGTTTAATTTAAGTCGTGTTCACCTAACAATCCGCATACCGGTTTCAGGCTTCTTGGCCCTCATCAGTACGGGTAGTCAACCAGCCAAAAGTCCAAAGAACTCTGGCTGAAGTGAGACACAACGTAAACAAACATCATCGATCTTGTAACACCTATAGGTACGCCGGAAAAGATAAACTTTAACTGGCGGTACCTAGTGACAGAAAGAAACACTCCGAAAATCTCCCACCTCGATAGGTTTCTAATAAAAGATTCCTTCTCAGTAGGAGTGGCAAGCCCGTCTAGCATATAGTGAGAGATAAGTGCCATGTGAAGTGGAATGAATAGAAAAATCGAATTTAAACGGTTTTCTTCACATAAAGGATTCAATATAAAATTGAACCAGAGAAAGGTAGATCTCAGGTGAAAACAACTACTTTCCTGGCAAATACCACGCAGAACGTTGAATGATATTCACCTGAAAATCCATGCATACTTCCATAAAATATCAATGGACATTGAATGCAAATGTTTCTTTCTGATAAGCTCGATTATGTTTAATTTAAGTCGTGTTCACCTAACAATCCGCATACCGGTTTCAGGCTTCTTGGCCCTCATCAGTACGGAGTAGTCAACCAGCCAAAAGTCCAAAGAACTCTGGCTGAAGTGAGACACAACGTAAACAAACATCATCGATCTTGTAACACCTATAGGTACGCCGGAAAAGATAAACTTTAACTGGCGGTACCTAGTGACAGAAAGAAACACTCCGAAAATCTCCCACCTCGATAGGTTTCTAATAAAGATTCCTTCTCAGTAGGAGTGGCAAGCCCGTTAGCATATAGTGAGAGATAAGTGCCATGTGAAGTGGAATGAATAGAAAATCGAATTTAAACGGTTTTCTTCACATAAAGGATTCAATATAAAATTGAACCAAGAAAGGTAGATCTCAGGTGAAAACAACTACTTTCCTGGCAAATACCACGCAGAACGTTGAATGATATTCACCTGAAAATCCATGCATACTTCCATAAAATATCAATGGACATTGAATGCAAATGTTTCTTTCTGATAAGCTCGATTATGTTTAATTTAAGTCGTGTTCACCTAACAATCCGCATACCGGTTTCAGGCTTCGGCCTCATCAGTACGGAGTAGTCAACCAGCCAAAAGTCCAAAGAACTCTGGCTGAAGTGAGACACAACGTAAACAAACATCATCGATCTTGTAACACCTATAGGTACGCCGGAAAGATAAACTTTAACTGGCGGTACCTAGTGACAGAAAGAAAAACTCGAAAATCTCCCACCTCGATAGGTTTCTAATAAAAGATTCCTTCTCAGTAGGAGTGGCAAGCCCGTCTAGCATATAGTGAGAGATAAGTGCCATGTGAAGTGGAATGAATAGAAAAATCGAATTTAAACGGTTTTCTTCACATAAAGGATTCAATATAAAATTGAACCAGAGAAAGGTAGATCTCAGGTGAAAAACAACTACTTTCCTGGCAAATACCACGCAGAACGTTGAATGATATTCACCTGAAAATCCATGCATACTTCCATAAAATATCAATGGACATTGAATGCAAATGTTTCTTTCTGATAAGCTCGATTATGTTTAATTTAAGTCGTGTTCACCTAACAATCCGCATACCGGTTTCAGGCTTCTTGGCCCTCATCAGGATTTTCAGGTGAATATCATTCAACGTTCTGCGTGGTATTTGCCAGGAAAGTAGTTGTTTTTCACCTGAGATCTACCTTTCTCTGGTTCAATTTTATATTGAATCCTTTATGTGAAGAAAACCGTTTAAATTCGATTTTTCTATGTTTTATACTCTTGTGTAATGATGACAAATAAGTTTTTACGCGCATCTGACGTACTACTTCATTAATGTGTGTTGTCCCAACAAACATTATAGGTGAAATTTACGTCATTTCGACCTTCGAATAGGTCAGCGCCCTAATTGGCGAAGGTAATTATTAAGTTATAATTACCTTAAATTTACCATTATGGGGAAAAAATGGAAGTAATTTAGAAGTCGAAATTTGGGAGATTAAGACATTTTTCCTTATAAGTTGAAGGCATACATAGGTAAAATTGCCTCCAGACTAGCGACTGATGGTAAAAATGTAGTCATTTTTACCTATTTCAGGTTATAAACACTGTAATAAAACAAACAAACCACGGCAGGTTAGAAGATGATAAAAGTTTGTCTTGTCTTGTTTTTTATGGTTTATCCAATACTGGATAATATACCAGTAAACGGGGGCTATAGCCACAAATTCGACCCCCCTTCAGTGGGCAAACGGGATTGTCTCACTCGAAATGATACCACGAATGCCCAAAACTTTCACAATAATTAATAACTTTTTCAATGCACGTGGAACGGCTGTACAAAAACTGACATTAACCTGACTTTCTGCCCGCGTGGCAGACGTCCGTCCACCACGACACCAGAAAGTCGAATCATGATAAAAGTTTACTGTATATTGTGTATCTTAACCTACATGCTTATTCGTGAAAGCGTTGAAGTTGACATGAACATGGCGTATGAAGAAAGAACTGTCAATAAACGTATAGCAGAGAATGCAATAAGTGATGGTTTCACATTCACACCTAGTTGTGATTTTATTTGCGATACAAACTTTTCTGTGATACTGTTGATTTTTACTCGTCTAAAACAAGTGGACCCATCAAATTATTAAATTTGCATGAAAAAAAAACATTACTTTATGTCTACTTTCACAACTTTTTCCATCAAACACTTCAAAAACTGATTTTATAGATGAAGTATGTGTATACATATCATATTCACCTATTTTTTGACTACCAATCATTAAAATGTGGTCGATTCGAGAAAATTATGTATTACTTTTACAATGGCGGAAACGGTTCAAACCGAAAAACATGGCGTAGGTTCCATATGGGACCTATATGTCGAAATTCCTTAAAATTTTGACTATGAGAACACAGACTTTGTTCAAAGTCGAAAGTAACCTTTATTCCTGACTTTGAAGTCCATTTTCCTTATCTTGGGATTTCAGACCCTTTCACATTGTGGTCACGTGATGAAATACAATATACGTTATCGGATGTTTTTTCATGCATGTCTATACGTTTTGTTCTCTGGATGGATTGCGAATCGTGGATAATAAATTTATATTTTACTTATTCTATGTTCTGTGCAGAAACACTCAAATGTCAATACGGGGTGAAAAAATCAATATTTTTTGCTAATGTTAATGGTAAAGCCAAGTAACCTATAGTTACTCAGAGAAATGGATATAGACTACAAAACCCTGTAATGAGTGTTTATTCTGAAATTAAATATCGAATCCATGAGTAATGTTGATAATAGTACGCGATATTTATATTTCAGTGCACATCTTCCGCATGCGGTGCCCGGAAATATACAATTTATCAGCCAACTGAGTGGAAGATGATGGCTCTGATCTCTGGACATCGGAAAGTATAGGATGGTTTCGGATTATATTTTCATTTGTTCTCATTCTGGCAGCTAATCGATAATAGTTGGTGGTATACCTGTATGGTTTACTAACTCTATTCGAATTTTTGCTCGGCATTTTATAGATTTCTAAAATTTAGGGCACAATAAAAAAATTAAAGGAAGTAAATTGTATCATGTCATCCTCATCTGAATCGACTTGGTCTTTAATATCTGATGATAGACTAAGTTACTTTGAGGATTTTATTTTAGGTAACTTTGACTTCGTTGTAGACATTTAGTCTGATTAGACAAATATTGTGGTAATCTCGCCCTCATTGTAGAGCAGTAGGTATAAACTAGGTCAAGAAATGTCCAGGCAACTCCTTTAACTTAATGGGTGCCAAAATAGGTAATGAAGAGTATATAGTAGACCTGTTTACTGACTTGTCAATTCCCTGACTATATGAACACACATGAGGTAATAATTAGGTAAATATTCACCAGAAGATTTTTCCTGACTGAGAGTTCCAAGTATTTTGAACACATTTTGCTGGTTACCTTTAGGTAAAATTTAACCTAGTAAATAACTCTATTAATCCATGAGGCTGTGGAGGTATATTTGAAGTCCATAACAAGTAATTTCATACTACGCACTACGCCTATTAAGTTTTTGGTTTTTGAAGGAGATTTGGTGGTCTCAATTATGGTTTTTATAACTCCAATTATAACTTTGGAGTTAGTTAGTACTTGAAGGTAAAATATTTGGTCAGAAATGGGTGAATTCGGACTTCTTGAAGCCGTTTTACCCCACTGCTTGGTATAATTTTCCTATAATGTTAGTTGGGGTAACTGATTTTTATATTATTTACCTACAATCTTTATTTTTAACTGTCAATAAGAACATGTTTATTCTTTGACAATAAAGTATATTTCTCTCATTGTTGAATTAAAGAAAATGCCTCAGAATGCGTGAGATTGTTTACAGTATTAAGTTCAATAGTTGACCTCTTAAAACATAATTTTCTGACAATATTTTCTGGTCATCTTGTTTCCATCGTTTTTTCTTTTTACGCAGTCGGGTTTTTTTAATTTTTTAAATTTATTTGATATAATAAACCATTAATTCCAATTCGGAGTTTTTATTTTTTCTTAATCATAAATTTTGTTTTTAATCATGATTCAAATTGAATTGAATAATACCCACCATTTTCTTGACCACCAGGTACATACAATTATTTCACGACCAATTAGCATTCATACGCTAATGCTGGTATCGCATACAAAGGTCGTGAAACAGAAACTTTGCATCCTTGACCCGAAGACTTAATTTTTATTCCGTAAAATGGAAACCCATGCTATTAAAACATTCATAACCCCAATATGTCAGCTCTATCAACACGGGGCGGTCTTTCGTTCTTTTCGTCAATCAATCATTGACCCACTTTCGCCTTCCGCGTGTGTATATTTATTCTCTCATCCTGCTTTCCACGGGTCTGGGATGATTGGAGCGTGGCGAGCGACAGAGCGTTATTATTCGAGTAGGTTCAAGGGGGAATAAATGATCAAATGCATTATTTTATTGACGAGTGAATGGGAGTTTTGGTATCATATGAGATCAAAACGGAAAAATAGTTCACAACGGAAACGAATATCTATACCATCTGGCTAACGGTGCGAAATTATAAGAATAAAACGATTATTTACCAAGAGCAGAAATAGTTATTAACAGTTTAATTTATAAAAATTCTATTAATTTATTACCACGAACTATTAAATATATTTGGATTTCGGCCGTCAGCTGTATAACTAGCTTTTTTCTGTGACGGGAAAAAAGTTTAACATTTTATCTCTGTTGACAGTTAACAAAATATCACTTTTTATGAAATTACTTTTTTCCTCGGAAAAAAGTGAGTACTTTTTTCCCGAATACATACACATAAGTGAAGGCAGATATTTAATTTTAGAATATTTTATTATTAAATGTGCATTGCATGACTGACTTGTTCCTTGAACTATTCAGTACAACAGTTGAATTTTCTTGTGTTGAAATTTAATATATTCAGTAACTACAAATCACCTGTTTACATTCTTTGTTTGCTTAAGTTTCACAATTAATAACGTTCCCGAATCTTCAATATCATCTAATGTTACCTGGGTGATTTCACAAATTCGACAAGCTCCTGCAATCCCAAATACAACAACCTTGGCCATTAAATAAACTTTTATTTAATGGAACATTATTTAAAAAATCACTAATTTGTGTACTCGTAAAAATCGCAGCATTCTTGGGCGTGTAACCTTTCCCATTTTGTTTCAGAAATGTAATTTGAAATATTTTGAAATGTCTACATTATTATTGGATTGTAACATACTTTTAATCATTGAATAATTCGACCACACTGTTGATGGCTTTTGTTGTTGTGCCAGTTCCGAAAAATAAGCCAATAACACCGTCTCCGAGAAAAAACTGCATGTCTTTTTCATATTCCATTCCATAAATCTTGAATACGCGGTTTCGTAAATTTTTCGCGATTTAGCTGGCAATAATTTTTGTAACGCTACTTTCGCTACATCTACTAACTATATTTTTCAAAATAACTACTAAACAACCACTAAGTTCGCAATTTTTATACGCGGGAAAAATATTACATTTAAGCTCTCGGTTTTTTGTCACCCTCGCTTTTTAGCTCTCGGTTTTTTGTCACCCTCGCTTTATATTCTTGTTGTATAAATAACTATTATGTCATAAAATTATAATTTTTTTACCATAAGACAAAAAAGTTACTTATTTGGTATAGGCTAACATACAGTGCTTCTCAAAAGTCCCTCCCCCCCTCTTATTTTTGGAACGATTATACATAAACAAGTGAAATTTGGAAACTGAATATTAAAGGTTGTAAACTTCCCTACCAGTGATGATAGATGACGAAATCGTCAAAGATGGTGTCACAAGGCCATTGTGACCAATAATTTTAAATGGAACCCTACGGCAAGCGACACCTCTTTTAAAAGGTATCGAAAAAACCTATTCAATGATACTAATTTTGTTCGTGTTTATGGCAGTTTTGGCAACTCGCATTTAAAAAACGCAAAGCTGTGATGAATTAAATCAGTTAATACTAAAATTCGAAATTCAAGCTCCGCCTCTGGATAGTTGTCAAATAAGCTGACGTTTTTGTTAGTCTCCCTAATTCGACGTTTTTGTAATTGTCCAAGTTTTTGTACATTGTGTATTGTTGATCGAACGTTTAACAGTTTTAGCAGCTTTTGGTACTTTTAATATTTTTGTACATTTTAATAATTTGTTAAACTGTTGTGAGCCGAACGTTTAAGTGCTTCAAGAAGCGAAATGGTACGTGCTTTAGGTGATAAAGTAGCAGCGATCCTAATTCTTGGTGAAACTGGACAAAATATTCATGCAGCAGAACCATTTTTATAAGAGGTTTCCCGATCGCCCCGTTTCGAGGACTTATTTGAAGGAGCTTCTTCGTAAGTTTGAAACAACGAGGGGTAGTATTAATGATGCGAAACGATCTGGCAGACCACAAATTTCTGATGGGAAAAATATTGATATACTGGCAGAAGTAATAGTTAAACCTACTTCTTCAACAACTCACGTTGCACTACCTGTGAAGTCAGTCGAAGTGCAGTACACAGGGTGTTGAAAAAAACAAATTTCTCCATAAAAATTAAAAATGGTTCATCAACTCTCAGACGACGACCCAGACCGAAGACTAGAATTTTATGAAAATATGGAAACTAAAATTAACCAACAGCCAGACTATGTCAAAACAATTTGTTTTAGTGACGAAAGTACTTTCTATCTAAATGGAAATGTAAATACACAGAATGTGAGGTATTGGAGTGACGCAAATCCTCACCTGTTTCGTGAAACACATACCCAGTTTCCCCAGAAGGTGAATGTTTGGGCAGGTATCCTGGGAAACCACATCGTTGGGCCTCTTTTTTAAATACTAATTTAACTGGTGAGGTTTATCTGGAGCTGTTGCAAAACGCAATAGAACCGTTAATCCTTGAAATTTTGGAAGATAATCCAGATGAATTCGGCAATTTGGAAATAACATTCCAACAGGATGGTGCTCCTCCACACTATTACGGTGCAGTAAGACGGTATTTGGATGAGGAGTATCGTGGTAGATGGATTGGACGACGAGGTTCAACGGAATGGGCAGCTCGATCACCGGACCTCACACCTTTGAATTTTTTTCTGTGGGGGTACCTTAAATCGAAGGTTTACGCCACTGAACCTGACAATATTGACGTTTTGAAACAACGTATTGTTGCAGAATGTGAGGCTGTTTCCGCAGACACATTTGCAAAAGTACGAGAAGAGTTTAAAAATAGGATATTTCACTGTCAGGAAGTGAATGGAGGTCACTTCGAGCAATTTCTTTAAGTAGATACTGATTTTTAAATCTGTAATTAATATCACACTGAATGGAATTTAAATTTTAATGTTTACTAATGAGCCATTAAAACTGCCATAAACACAAACAAAATTAGTATCATTGAATAGGTTTTTTCGATACCTTTTAAAAGAGGTGTCGCTTGCCCTATTTAAAATTATTGGTCACAATGGCCTTGTGACGTCATCTTTGACGATTTCGCCATCTATCATCACTAGTTTACAACCTTTAATATTCAGCTTCCAAATTTCACTTGTTTATGTATAATCGTTCCAAAAATAAGAGGGGGGGGGAGGGGACTTTTGAGAAGCACTGTATAACTCGCAGCAAGTCAATTGTTGCTAAAGCAATCACGAGAAATGTATGAAACAACCTATGTAGATTTTCTCAAATGTGTCCTTTAAGACAAGTAAATTGATTTATTGAAATAGTCGGAGAGCAGGGGGTATAAATATCCTATGGATAAGAGACAAGGACAGTTTTGTGTGAGTAAGTAGTGCTATAAGGATTTCCAATGTCGCAGTAGAATAAGTTTATCTTCAACTTAAATATAGGGTTCGTACAAAATCGTACATAATATATGTCGAATAATGAAGGAATTGAATGTGATTCGCAGAATAAAGTATATAGTAGACCAAATTGAGTAGTAGATCAAAGGGGTGAAATGGGTGGGGGGGTTAAATGGGAGTTGGAAGTTTGCATGGGAATTCCGTTAGTTTTTAGGTTAGGGTACTTGAAGTATTTCTTACAAAAAAAGAAATATGTGTTTCAGTGTTTTTTGAAATTTAACCCCTAAAGGTGTGAAGTTTTTTATGGGGATTCTATTAGTTATCAATTTAGGGCCATGAAAATTGGTGTTTTAGCTCTCTGTTTCAAATAAATAAATCGTGTTTAACCTTATTTGAAAATTCCGTCCCTGTAATAGTGGTCACAAAGCATTACTTTCGCTGTCAAACCAATTATTCCACCCAAACGAGCCAGTCATAAGCTAGATGGAACACAAAGAAAAACATAGGAAAAAATACAAATTCTACGCGGACTACCAGCTAATATTAGATCAACAGCTGATGTTATCAATGGTATTTTTTTTATTTACCTCAAAAGTAACTGATAAATTTATGTAGTTTCAATTTATGTTACAAATTTTTGAAAATATTAACTTAGGCAGCTTCCGTATTTTTTGAATAAACACTTCTTCATTTCTACTGTAATAATTTTGAGTTAAACCCAAATTTTGGACAACACACAACACTCTGAAAATATCATATGCTGGTACTAAGCAAATACCTGTAGGTCACATCATAACCGTTGTGCATATAGCCTTCAATAGGTTTCTAGGTTATAAAAATGAATGTAAGATGGCAGTAATTCAGTATAAATAATGGACCAATACAATAAAAAATCCTTCCTCTGAAAAATGAAACAAAGTTTCGATAATTTCTTGAAATAAACACACATTTTTCATTTTCAGTCTCCCCCGTAGTAAAGGTAGTTATGCGAATTTATTTTGGGACACTTATAGTGCAATTTGAAACGAAAGAGATTCTCTAGAAGCAGCTACAAATACATGACATAAAACTACAAATATTACGTAATAAATACCCGGACAACGATAATTGGCTTTACTCTGTTTCATTTCCAAATGAGGTATAGTTCAGCTTATTAACAAATTTGCCTTAATATAACCAACCATCATTCAATCAATCCTCTACCGTAAACGGGACACCTTTGCATGAGCTTTTAATAGCCTTGGAATATTCATTTGATCAATACAAGGTTGCATTCGTGGACGAGACTTGTGTTTAAATTTCGCAGTTTGTTAGTTCACGAATGGTCTTGACCCACTTAGTTGCTAAGATACCGCTAAGTGGGAACATAGAATTTGACAATAGAATCAATCTTCAGCGAAAAGAAGTTGCAATGCGAAATCTCGAAACTTGAATCCATAATTTTTGTACACCCTTTGTAATAGTAAGTACTGAAAGGTTAACGCTATGAAAATCTCCGCAAACCATATCACAAGTCGATAAGACGAACAATAATAGTAACGATAAGTAGTCTAGTACCAAAACATCATTATTTAGTAAATGAATTCTTACATGAGCATCCAATAGATGCATCAAATGCCTTATCTTTATAGTACGCTGCCAATTAATCATTGGAAAAGTATAACTAATTATACCAATCAGTCTCGTAATCAATAAATTACCCTCATCCTGTTCTAATCGCAAGATCGTGAATGAAGTGAAGTGCATTTTTGTATTAAATAAAATAACTAATAAAAAACCTTTTCGAAGACAAGCTTTTATTTAAGCCGTGTACTAAAACGTATAAAAAAAAAGTTCAAAAACTTGAATCCGACTACTGAAAAAACGCGCTCTAAAAAGTATGAAACAAGAAAATATTCTCATCTTAAATTGTTATGTGCAAACTATTCAATATTTAGTTTTTGAACTTATTTTTATTTCATACTTTTTAGAGCGTGATTTTTTAGTAGTCGGGTTTGAACTTACTTTTTATTTAAATTATTTTGGGGTTATAATTTCGTGATGAAGTATTTGCAGAGCCGCTTTACATTTTTTTTGTTTAGGTTTTATTCTTTTACATGTACCTAGGTAATATACCGTGTGGAGGTACTCCAAGCTTATGTCATTATTATTACACACGTGTTATATTCTGAATAAAGCCTTCCCATCAATATCATATTACAATGATAACAGCTTCCCTAGAATCCGAGTCAGCAGTGTCAGCGGAATATAGTATTTCATTTCCCACAAGTTTGTATTGCTGACACCGCTGGCCAGAAGGTATAAAGAGACCCTGCGTGGTCTCACGATATCATTATTCATTTATATTTTCAATCTAGTTAGTTAGTTGCAAGTAGTCGTAGAAACACGTTATATTTTTCTGAAATAAAAGTATTATTGTATTTAAAGTTGTGTACCGTTTTTAAAAAGTGAATTTCAAAGATACGAAGATAACACACGTTTTGTTTTTTATATAATTTCAACATATGTACCATATTCCATAATGAAATACGCATTTATTAGGGGCCGCCACCACGAATTTATAAATTATGATAAAAATTCAAAATCTCCGACCACGAAAACCGCCGCATACCAATTTTGAATCGAATCGGACCATAATCAGAAAACTCGTCCGCCATCTTGGAGTCGTCATCTTGAGATTCTGAATTTTGACAAAATATTCATAATCTCCGATTCTGAAAACCCCCACATACCAATTTTGAATCGGACCATAATCAGAAAACTCGTCCGCCATCTTGGAGCCGCCATCTTGAATTTATGAATTTCGACAAAAAATTCATAATCTCCGACCCCGAAAACCCCCACATACCAATTTTGAATCAAATCGGACCATAATTACAAACTCCATAATGTAGTCTCGCCGGAATTATGAACACCTGCCAAATTTTAAATTAATCGGACGACTGGAAGTCGGTCGAAATTCACTTGCAAGATGTGACCCAAACTAACAAACGAACGAACTAACTAACAAGTGAAACTAAATAAAAGCTTGTAAAAAGTAAATGAAGGCATAAAAAATAAATACAGCCTGGAACAGTGTAAACATATGTAGGCGCCCACTTTGCTAGGCCAAGTAAAAAACGCGAAATTTGATTTTTGGAGCCATCGACAAACAATACGCACGTCCGCTTTGCCCTCTAGAATTCAATGATCTCATTCTCCGAAATCCCATCGATCGAAAACATCTTGATTCATGTAATTTTTGGAAGCCGACTACAAATATTTTCACGGGGCAAGATCGATGCACAAACAGAAACAGTACAATGAAATTCGAGGAATTCTTCACAGGTAGGTAGGTATACGCATCCCGTTTCTGTCTACTCCCCCTTTTGGGTGTCGAACAGAGGAAGGAGGCCTACACAGACAACCTAGGTCGGTGACCGATTGAAGCAGAATACCGAAGAATGCCTCCTACCTAGCAGACTACATTCAAGTCCCTTTATTTAAAAAAAAATGTCGCAGATTCATCATTTGATTCTGAACAATGAACGCTTTTGTCTTGCCTATGACAGGTGTTCATCACTTTACTGATAAAACAGACATGTGGATAAAACTAGTTTTAAAATAACAGCAAAAATAAAACTGAGGCTGAAATATTGCCACAACGAACGGCTTTTAGAAGATGGAGAGAAATATTGAACAAAGCACGTATCAATAAAGAAACACCACAAAGGAAGACTGATAATTCGGGTTAAACTTTGTAGTTATTTGCCTATGTAAATATCCATAGGGAAAAACGTTTTGAAATCAGCTTTTTTCGTCATGTAACAAAGTTCACTCACAATTAGAGAGCATACTATTGAGTTTCCCGCTAGATAAACCAATACAAAAACACAAATGAAATAGTTATGATTCATCTAAAAATACTCTGTGCGGCATTATCAAGAGGTTCTGATTTATGAACTGTAATAAACACTTCTGGCTCTCATAAGCCCGAATTAGTCCAGTCATTACGTCGGAAAAATCGGCTTAAAAATGAAAATGAACCGAGAAAGCCAAATTTTGGATATTACGTGGGGGATGGCTAGAAAAGCTTAAGTTCAAATTGTCGACCAAAATAACCTAGTGCAATTTCCGCCATCTTGAAAAAACCCTTAAATTCAGTTTTTTCATCATAACTCGGTTCCCCGTTAAGATACGACAATTTCTATGGAATGTTTTTTTGTTGCTCTTTCTACGATCTACAATTAAGGTCCCATACATTTTTCACGTATCGATCGTCGTTTTCGAGATATCGATCAAAAATATCAAAAATTTGGGGAGAATTTTTTTTATTTCGCTATTTACTTTTTTCTGGGGAAGATATCGAAAAATGTTCGAAATAAAACTTGTAGAGCGTGTCCAGACCTAAAAATTTTTTTATTTTTCATTTCCGACAAAAATTACGACCTCCAGCGCCTTCGAACCTTTGACAGAAAAGACAGAAGACAGAAGAGGTTTCACGACTCGAAGAGTCTACCGAGGAGGAACTTGAACAGCCAGGACCATCCGAACGACGAAAAACGTGTGAAAAAAATTACCACCTGTAATCATTATTTTTGCTGCATAAAAATTATTTCATCAATAAATTTCATGTATTTGATTTATAATTTGGCTGGTTTATGAATTTTTTTTGTATTGCAATAATTCCCTGAACCATTTTCCATCCATTTTGACGTGTGGATACAACCGAGCGAGCGGCTAAATGAAAACCGGGCACAGTTTTACTGACTTTGTGGCGCGCTAGAGGTCGTAATTTTTGTCGGAAATGAAATATGAATTTGTAGGTCTGGACACGCTCTTTAAGTTTTATTTCGAACATTTTTCGATATCTTTCACCAGAAAAAAGTAAATAGCGAAAAAAAAAATTCTCCCCAAATTTTTGATATTTTTATCGATATCTCGAAAACGACGATCGATACGTGAAAAATGTATGGGACCTTAATTGTAGATCGTGAAAAGAACAACAAAAAAGTATTCCATAAAAATATGTCAACGGGGAACCGAGTTATGATGAAAAATGATGAATTTAAGGGTTTTTTCAAGATGGCGGAAATTGCACAAGTTTATTTTGGTCGACAATTTGAACTTAAGCTTTTCTAGCCACCTCCCACGTAATATCCAAAATTTGGCTTTCTCGGTTCATTTTCATTTTCAAATGTATATAATGACTGGACTAAATATGCTAGAGATGCTTTCAGAAATAATATACACAAAGTTAGTTGATAAGCTTTTGTACGAATCGTTTACATATTGAAATAGACGATTCAAACGAATTATGTATTTTATTTAAATCCCTAACCTACTAAGTTCAATACACACAGCAATTCAACTCGAATTTATTCTGGGCTCTCGTGTCTTGGACGGGGAAGACCGTTCACAATAGGAGACATTTATTTATTTATTTTCGGATTAACCATTACATTTAAAGTTTAGAGTTGAAATATAATTTTCTAAATTTAACTGATGACTAAGAATACGAAACTATACAATACAATAGATATGTATAAATAAAATACATATGTATAAATAAAATGCAAATACTATACGATACAGAAGAGTGAAAAATGATAAAAGGAAACCTATGTTGTTTAATATCTGTGACAGTTCAACCAAATTTGATATTTTTTACACGGCCTTTGAAGGATTCCAAACTCAGAGAGTGCTACTCAGAACTCCCATCAAAACTGAAATATCTGTTTTTTTTTCTTCCACAATTATGGTTTTGAAAGTAAAAAATTGATTTTTTTCAATAACTTTTTGGAACGAAGTTCCTTTGCGCGGCTTGCGGTAGATTGTTGACTAATAGAAATCGTCACGTAAGAAAAAAGCATTATGTTCCCTCCATGCGACTTTCTCTCTTTCTATTTTATACGAGTCTGGGTGACAAGCGTCTAGCCCATGCTCATATAATTCCGAAGGTGGAAACTGCTGTTCTGCTTATGGGAAATTTAAAATGATACATGAGCGGTAGGATATACAGTGCTTCTCAAAAGTCCCCTCCCGCCCTCTTATTTTTGGAACGATTATACATAAACAAGTGAAATTTGGAAACTGAATATTAAAGGTTGTAAACTTCCCTACTAGTGATGATGGATGACGAAATCTTCAAAGATGACGTCACAAGGCCATTGTGACCAATAATTTCAAATGGAACCCTACGGCAGGCGATACCTCTTTTAAAAGGTATCGAAAAAACCTATTCAATGATACTAATTTTGTTTGTGTTTATGGCAGTTTTGGCAACTCACTTTTAAAAAACGCAAAGCTGTGATGAATTAAATCAGTTGATACTAAAATTCCAAATTCAAGCTCCGCCTCTGGATAGTTGTCAGATAAGCTGACGTTTTTGTTAGTCTCCCTAATTCGACGTTTTTGTAATTGTCCAAGTTTATGTACATTTAATAATTTGTTTATTGTTGATCGAACGTTTAACTATTTTAGCAGATTTTGGTACTTTTAATATTTTTGTACATTTTAATAATTTGTTAAACTGTTGTGAGCCGAACGTTTAAGTGCTTCAAGAAGCGAATTGGTACGTGCTTTAGGTGATAAAGTAGCAGCGATCCTAAGTCTTGGTGAAACTGGACAAAATATTCATGCAGCAGTGCGCATTTTTAATGAGAGGTTTCCCGATCGCCCCGTTTCGAGGACTTTTATAAGGGAGCTTCTTCGTAAGTTTGAAACAACAGGTACTATTAATGATGCGAAACGATCTGGAAGACCACAAATTTCTGATGAGAAAAAAATTGATATACTGGCAGAAGTAATAGTTAATCCTACTTCTTCAACAACTCACGTTGCATCTACCTGTGAAGTCAGTCGAAGTACAGTACACAGGGTGTTGAAAAAAAATTAAAAATGGTTTATCAACTCTCAGACGACGACCCAGACCGAAGACTAGAATTTTGTGAAAATTTGGAAACTAAAATTAACCAACAGCCAGACTATGACACAACAATTTGTTTTAGTGACGAAAGTACTTTCTATCTAAATGGAAATGTAAATACACTGAATGTGAGGTATTGGAGTGACGCAAATCCTCACCTGTTTCGTGAAACACATACCCAATTTCCCCAGAAGGTGAATGTTTGGGCAGGTATCCTGGGAAACCACATCGTTGGGCCTCTTTTTTTTTAATACTAATTCAACTGGTGAGGTTTATCTGGAGCTGTTGCAAAACGCAATAGAACCGTTAATCCTTGAAATTTTGGAAGATAATCCAGATGAATTCGGCAATTTGGAAATAACATTCCAACAGGATGGTGCTCCTCTACACTATTACGGTGCAGTAAGACGGTATTTGGATGAGGAGTATCGTGGTAGATGGATTGGACGACGAGGTTCAACGGAATGGCCAGCTCGATCACCGGACCTCACACCTTTGGATTTTTTTCTGTGGAGGTACCTTGAATCGAAGGTTCACGCCACTGAACCTGACAATATTGACGTTTTAAAACAACGTATTGTTGCAGAATGTGAGGCTGTTTCCGCAGACACATTTGCAAAAGTACGAGAAGAGTTTAAAAATAGGATATTTCACTGTCAGGAAGTAAATGGAGGTCACTTCGAGCAATTTCTTCAAGTAGATACTGATTCTTAAATCTGTAACTAATATCATACTGAATGGAACTTAAATTTTAATGTTTACTAATGAGCCATTAAAACTGTCATAAACACAAACAAAATTAGTATCATTGAATAGGTTTTTTCGATACCTTTTGAAAGAGGTGTCGCTTGCCGTAGGGTTCCATTTAAAATTATTGGTCACAATGGCCTTGTGACGTCATCTTTGAAGATTTCGTCATCTATCATCACTAGGGTTTTTCCAAATTTCCTTTTTGTTAATCGTTCCAAAAATAAGAGGGGGGGAGGGGACTTTTGAGAAGCCCTGTATAACTCGCAGCAAGTCAATTGTTGCTAAAGCAATCACGAGAAATGTACAACCTTCAATATTCAGTTTCCAAATTTCACTTGTTTATGTATAATCGTTCCAAAAATAAGAGGGGGGGGAGGGGACTTTTGAGAAGCCCCGTATAACTCGCAGCAAGTCAATTGTTGCTAAAGCAATCACGAGAAATGTACAACCTTAAATATTCAGTTTCCAAATTTCACTTGTTTATGTATAATCGTTCCAAAAATAAGAGGGGGGGAGAGGACTTTTGAGAAGCACTGTATGTTAACCTATACCAAATAAGTAACTTTAATATTCAGTTTCCAAATTTCACTTGTTTATGTATAATCGTTCCAAAAATAAGAGGGGGGGAGGGGACTTTTGAGAAGCACTGTATAATGCGAATACAAGTCGGATATTATCGTTGATTGGTAATACGTGGAAGATATTTTTGTTTCTTTTATATTTCTATATAACGTGTGTTTAGATGATTATATCCTTTTTTGGACATATTTTCAATGTTTTTTGTAAGACGAAGTTGGATTAGTGGCTTACATTGAATATATAATAATAAAATAATAATAAATCGTCTTTATTCACCATAGGATACAAGGGCAAAACTAATGGTAAAAGTAAAATGAAAGGTACACGCCTTAGTAGAAAACATGGTGAATAGGTGGAGTGTCAGCCTATGCTGTTTTAAACTCAACCTTTACAAACAGTAAAAATAATAAGAATGTATAGATAAGAAGAGAAAAAATGAAAAAAATAACGCTTTGCAGTCCCCGATAGTAAGCTATGGTCATGGTGTGGAAAAGTAGGAATATATTAATAATGGAAATGCAGTTTCAGCTTTTTTTTGTTGTATAAGACCTAAATTCACTGGGTAGCATATTGTACTATTTTGGTGCAAAATAAGAAAAACTGCGAGTAAAGATAGATGATTTATGCTTGGGGATGACTAATAAAATTAAACCTATTGCATGTAGCCAACCTATTTATATTTGAAAAAAGTTTGAGTTTTTTTGCAAGATAATCCGGTTTACGATTTATTAATAAATTATGGGTGGTGGTTAAGAGGTGCAAGGCTCTAAGCTTCTCCAGATTCAACCATCCTGATTCCTTTAGTACAGGGGATAGATATAACACCGAACGAAAAACGCAAACAGCTGTTTTGAATACGTTGCAAACGCAAGGAATCAGATTTCCTCAGAGCCGGTCCACAAACACTGTCGCAGTAGAAGACTTTTGAGATTATTAGCGACTCGCATAGTTTGAGCTTGAGTTTAGTAGATAGAAGATCCCGATTTGGATATAATTGTCTGAGAACATTGAAGGAAGTTTGGGTTATGTGACTGACACGTCTTGTGAAGCGGAGCTCTTGGTCCAACCACAAACCTAGATTTTTTATTTCGGAAACAGTTGTAATGACATCATTATCAATGCGAATTTGTAGTTTCATCTCTGATTCTTTTGGCAAGTCAATTTGACATAATATAACGAATAGTATTATCAGGAATAAAAACCGTTGTCAAGTTAGTGGTTTGTAGCGGCCGTTTTTATCTGGCGTCCAAATGACCAGTGGCGTCGGGTGATAAGTTAAATTCGAAATTTCTTCGAATTTTCAACAAAATCGAATGACTGAAGACTTGCAATGGCAATGGGGATTCAATTCAACAGGAAATGTCGAACACAAAAAATAAAAAAATTTAGAATGATATATCAAGAAATATTTGATATGCTTTTAGATAAAAAATGAAAAACCACCCTCAAAAATGTTGATATTTGGTATAGTGTTACTGAAAGGCTATATAATGATATACTAAGAGATGATTGATTTGCAGACCGTCGAAGGAGTTTTTTTTTTAAAAAAATTCTTGAAAAGTTTAGCCAAGTTTATTTTTGGTATACCTTTGTGGAAGGCTATATAATGATATACCAAAGATGATTGATTTGCAGGCCGTCGAAGAAGTAGTTTATTTCGAAAAAAAAATCAAAACCCATCCTTAAAAATGTTTGGCCAAGTTCATTTTTGTTATAGGTGTCACTGAAATGCTATATTATGACATACTATAAGATGATTGTGCAGGCCCTCGAAGGGGTAGTTTATACTTGTCGATATTTCGAAAAAAAATTAAACCCACCTTCAAAAATGTTTAGCAAAGTTGATTTTTAGTAAACGTTCTACAGAACAATAGTATACGTGCCACAGAGCCATATTCCAGTAAAGTATAAACTACCCTTTCGACGGCCTGCAAATCAATAATCTCTTGGTATATCATTATATAGCCCTTCAGTAACACGTATACCAAAAATGAACCTGGCTAATCATTTTTGATGGTGAGTTTTTGAGGGTGTTTCGAATTTTTTCGAAATATCGGCATGTATAAACTATTCCTTGGACGGCCTGCAAATCAATCATCTCTCAATATATCATTATACAGTGCTCGTCTAAAGTCCGTTTCCCCCCTACTAATTTTTGAACCACCTGGTATATCGCAACGAAATTTGGAGGATTTTGGAGATAAAAACCCACTTTTTCATGAAAAAATCACAGCTAAAAGTTTTAAAATGGCGGCGGCTGAGCGCCATCTTCAATATTTTTTTAAATAAATAAAATAAAATCTAGAGGTGTAAGATCTGGAGATCTTGGTGGTCATTCTGTATTTTCCCTGCGACCTATCCATCGCCCAGGAAAGTTTGTATCGAGGAACTCTTTAGCCATGCGATCGAAATGGTGAGGTGCCCCATCCTGCTGAAATATGATTTCACGATTTTCAAACTCTTTCTGATTGTTTAATACACTTTGTCTTATTGGAGGTTCAATTTCAGTTTCTAAAAGATTTCTGTAAAGGAAATCGGTCCAACAACGCGATTGCCCAAAATCCCCGCCCAAACATTCACCTTTTTAGGAAACTGGGTATGTCCCTCTCTAAAAATATGCGGATTAGTATCGCTCCAGTATCGTACACTCTGTTTGTTGACTTTTCCAGTAAGAAAAAACGTGCGTTCGTCTGCGAAACATACACGTTTTAGGAAGCCCCGTTCTCCTTCAATTTTTCTTGTTAACCACTCACAAAATTCAACCCTCCGGTCTGGATCATCCTCTGTGAGTGCATGCAGGATTTTCATTTTATAGGGATGAAACTTTTCTTTTTTTAGGACTCTTTGGACACTTTTTGAACTTACTCCATAGGATTCAGCAACTGCAGACGTCGACTGAGATTACCATTTCAGCAACAATTTCTACCTTTTTTCTTCTGAAAGAGGCGGTCTTCCTGATCTTGGAGCATCTTTCAGCGTACCAGTTGCTTGAAGCTTATTTAAAAGTTTGCGCAAATATGACCTCGAAATAGGATTTTCGGGAAATCTATCATTAAACATACGGACTGCTAGATGATAATTTCTTCCAGCTTCTCCAAATATCAAAACTGCTTCAAATTTATCGTCTAAACTACGAGCCATGATCACACTTTTCATAAAAGGATTTAAGCGCTCAACGGACTATTTGACAGTTAGCAGTTCAGTTTGCCAGTAAACAAGATGTTACCGCGACAACGATGTTTTCCAATGTAAACTTGATTGAAAGCAACATTAGTGTTTTTGGTTGGGTTTGAAATGACCAAAATGTCACTGTTCAAACGTTAATATTTCGAAAACAATTGAATTTAGGAGTAAAGTGTATTAGAGAGAACTGTTGAGAATTATGAGCAGTTTTCGAAAATGAATAATATACGGGGTGTTATTTAAAAAAATTATTGAAGATGGCGCTCAGCCGCCATTTTAAAACTTTAAGCTGTGATTTTTTTCCTGAAAAAGTAGGTTTTTATCTCCTCTTTAAGCCCTCCAAATTTCGTTGCGATCTACCAGGTGGTTCAAAAATTAGTAGGGGGGGGGGACGGACGGACTTTAGACGAGCAGTGTAAGCCTTCCGAACACGTATACCAAAAATAAACTTGGCTAAACATTTTTGAGGGTGAGGTTTGAATTTTTTCGAAATATCGACAAGAATAAACTACCCTTTAAAAATCACTTGTTTATTTTTCGAAATATCGACAAGTATAAACAACCCCTTCAACGGCCTGCAAATCTATTATCTCTTGGTATATCATTAAGTAGCCTTTCAGGCCCTTCAGTACACGTATACCAAATATCAACTTGGCTAAACATTTTTGAGGATAGGTTTTGGTTTTTTATCTAAAAGCATATCAAATATCTCTTGATATCATTCAAGTTTTTCATTTTTTGTGTTCGAGAATTTTCTATTGAATGGGGAATTCTCCTTTAGACGATAATGAAGTATTTTTTATGAAATATCTTTAAAACGTCGCATATTAAACTCATCATTTTCTTTAAAAAAATATTTCAAATACTTAAAAAAGAAAAATAAATATAGGGAATTACAATTTAAAGTGCTTTGTTTCTATTTCACCATTTGGCAACATCGACTGCATATTTCATAGATAAAAAAGGACAACAAATTCGTTATGTTGATAATTTAAATAAAGATGGATATATTTTGATCAGGATAGAAACGTGCCATTCTGTGTATTTCTGTTCCATGCACCGCAAAGGAGGCAACGACCAAGAAATAAAGGAAGAGAACTCAGTTTTTAAGGGTTATGTTTACATTTGACTCGTAAAGTTGTTGAACTGAAATTTATATTTTGCCTTGGATTTTTTTTTTCTAACAGTTTGATTTTTGAATTACATAAACATTAAGTGCACATAATTTTGTTATCTCTCTGAGAAATTCAGACAAGTGGGTACAAAACATGCTTTTTTCATTACTACTGATAAATCCTGTAAATAATTGATAAAGATAAATATCATTCAAAATTATGCTTTATTTTTGTTGTAAATAACTTAATCGTAAATAACTTAAAAACAATTCAAACAAGTACCTACTCTTTATAAGCCACAAAGTATAAACAAAAAGTTGGGTTTTAATGACAAATAACACATGTACCTTGTTTGTAAAAGTAAGATATTTGTTCTTCTACTAGGCGCTGTTGCCAATTTGCGAACTAGAAACAAAACCATTTAAAATTTCAAACCCCATATTTGAAAAATTTTATTTAGATAGTTTCTGCAGCGAATTTGAAAAATTTATAAATGAAATACATAATCATTAAGTTTAAACTTTAATTTGCTGTAGTAATCCAAATTGAGGAAAATTCCCCATTGCCATTCGATTTGGTTGAAAATTCGAAGAAATTTTGAATTTAATTTATCACCCTACGCCACGGGTCATTTAGCCGCCAGATAAAAACGGCCGCTAGAAAATGGCTGCTAACTTCACACCGGTGAATAAAATACCTTTTACTGTGGCGGAAGAGTTTGGAAAAATATAGTTATAGTCTAGCATGATATAATGTCAATTAAATGTGATGGAATAGAAAACGTCAACTTTCAAAGTGAAAAATATTGAGAAAGAGAAACACAAAATGGTGGAACATGAGATTGATGGCAACATATTCTGCTACCTCGATATCAATTGATTTATTGTTTGAACCATGAACGGAGCATAACGCTTTTTCCTTAGGTGACGAAAATATACAAATATAAACAATCTACATCTCCATATCCAAATGTTAGTACTCACAGCAAGCATAAAATATAAATAAATATAAAAAAATATGGTCGTGTTGAGGAATGATCCCCAGAAATTATTCGTGTATTTGTAGCACATGAGCGTTGAGGAATTGAATATTTCTATTGCGCATGTAAGATTTCGGAGCAAAGTAGAAAATATATTTGTTGTTTGTTTTAATCATACATATTGTCTCATATTGAATTTTGGAATGAAGATTCGAGAAATGAAAAGTGCAGCAAAGTGATACAAACTTAGAAAAGTAAGTTAATAAAATTATATAACTTTAATCAGTGTGAAAGCAGCCACGAGTTTCAGCCACGAATTTGTGGTGCTTATATAGATATGGGTCCGTCCGCCAGTGGTCGTCTAGTAATGGTCAAAATTCGTGGCCAGCCATGAAATAAATTATTATATTTCTGTTCTTAGCAGAAGATTGTTTTTTTATCATAAATGAGTGCTACCAGGAATGCTTTATAAGATGTATATGTCACCCGATTTTGTCGGGCAAAAATTAACCCTCTACTACCCCTATAACGAATTTCTTTTAAATTATTCTATTTCCATAGATAACCGCGTGGATCGGGATTTTTCATAAATGATGCTACCAAGAATGTTCAACAAGATGTATGTCACTCGATTTTGTCGGGCAAAAATTAACCCTCCACTAGCCCTATCACGAATTTCTTTGAAATTATTCTATTTCCATAAAAAACATTCAAAAACATTCTTGGTAGCATACATTTATGAAATAAAATCCCGATCCAGGCGTTTTTTATGGAAATAGAATAATTTCAAAGAAATTCGTGATAGGGGTAGTGGAGGGTTAATTTTTGCCCGACAAAATCGAGTGACATATACATCTTGTCAAGCATTCTTGGTAGCATACATTTATGAAAAAAAATCCCGATCCACGCGATTTTTTATGGAAATAGAATAATTTCAAAGAAATTCGTGATAGGGGTAGTAGAGGGTTCATTTTTGCCCGACAAAATCGGGTGACATACATCTTGTCAAGCCATCTTGGTAGCATATATTTATGAAAAAAATCCCAATCCACGCGTTTTTTTATGGAAATAGAAAAATTTCAAAGAAATTCGTGATAGGGCTAGTGGAGGGTTAATTTTTGCCCGACAAAATCGAGTGACATGTACATCTTGTTAAGCATTTTTTGTAGCATACATTTATGGAAAAAAATCCCGATCAAGGCGTTTTTTTATGCAAATAGAATAATTTTAAAGAAATTCGTGATAGGGGTAGTAGAGGGTAATTTTTTGCCCGACAAAATCGGGTGACCTATACATCTTATAAAGCATTCCTGGTAGCACATATTTATGATAAAAAACATTCTTCTGTTAAGAACAGAAACAAAATAATTTATTTCATGGCTGGCCACGAATTTTGAGCATCACTAGACGACCACTGGCGGATGGACCCAGATCTACATAAGCACCACAAATTCGTGGCTGAAACTCGTGGCTGATTTCACACTGATATAACTTTATACAAGTATTTACTGTTTACAGACGTTTATTGTACATGTGATTCGAGTGTTTACTATTTATATACATTACAGAGAGACAATTGTGAAATCATATGCTGTCAAAAAAAGTATCGAAAGAGAAAAAAAAGCGCAAGGAACCTCGTTAGGGGCAATATTTCGTGCTTGACTTAATAGAGCCATTTGGAAAATTGAAAAACTAGTAGGTATGCAAGGGGTGCATTATTGAAAAATGGATTTTTAAATCAATTCTTCTTTAGTTTTTGTTTCCAAATTTCAAAAATTCCACTAAATTCTGTTATTGTTCAATAATGTTAATTCAGTTTTTAATTTAAAAAATACACAATTGACATACAAAAGCTGAAAAAAATGTTTTGTTTATCATTCACAAACAAGTGTTTTTTGTTGCTTCATAATTTTTTTATTCACAATTGTACGGCAATTATTTGACAAACATTGGCATAGTTTGGATCGACTATTGGGTTTTTGCCAACTTTATAGGGGTGTAAAAAAAGGGTAGGGTGCCAATAACTGGTTCTGAGCCAACAACTGTACACACATTCAACATCTGCATTGCAGTATCTCATTATTTTGTTGAAAAAAGTAAATGAAAGCATACAAAATATATACAGTAGGCACCCCCTTTGCCAGGCCAATAAAAAAAGCGAAATTTGATTTTTGGGGCCATCGACAAACAATAAGCGCGTCCCTCTTGCCCTCTAGGATTCAATGATCTCTTTCTCCGAAATTCCATCGATCGAAAACACCATGATTCATGGCATTTTTGGGAGCCGAATACAAATATTTTTACGGGGCAAGATCGATGCACAAACAGATTCAGTACAATGAAATTCGAGGAATTCTTCACAGGTATACGCATCCCGTTTCTGTCAACTCCCCCTTTTGGGTGTCGAACAGAGACATAGACGACCTAGGTCGGTGACCCATTGAAGCAGAACACCGAAGAGGCATTCTAGCCGACTACATTCAAGGCCCTTTATTTAAACAAGAATGTCGCAGATTCATCTTTTGATTCTGAACAATGAACGCTTTTGTCTTGTCTACGACAGGTGTTGGTCACTTTACTGATAAAACACAGTGAATGAAACTAGTTTTAAAATAACAGTAAAAAAGTGTGGTTGAAATATTGCCACAACTAACGGCTTTTAGAAAGATGGAGAGAAATATTGAACAAAGCACTTATCATTAAAGAAATACCACAAAGGAAGACCGATAATTCGGGCAAAACTTTGTAGTTATTTGCCTATGTAATATCCCTGGGGAAAAACGTTTTTAAATCAGCTTTATTCGTCATGTAACAAAGTTCACTCACAATTATAGAGCATGTAGCAATTCAACTCGAATTTATTCAGGGCTCTCGTGTCTTGGACGGGGAAGACTGTTCACAATAGGAGAGACATGACGCATAAAAGCTCTGAAATCTCCATTCAAATCCGAACTTTATTAATAATTGGTGGAATATTTGTAGTAGAGAAGCATTCTGACTTACCCCTTGAGATGAGAATTCGTAAAATGATAATGTAAAAACTTAACACTAGTTCACGTAGCGGGTTGTTGAAATTTAAAGCAAAATTCACTTACTAGCTGTTGTTTGTAAGGGCACTGACAGCACACAGCGAGTGTATGTGGAGTTCGATTTGACTCGTCGGAAATCGGCTACTGCGCGTGTCGTTGAGAAACTAAATCGAGACAAAGATTCGTTCCTGTCGCCTAAAATAGACCAAAAGTAAACTCAGCTCGAAGAAAAAATGGAAAAAAATAACAACACTAAATATTTTCCGATATATTTTCCAGATTTCTATAATATTTAGTATGTCAACGACTCACATTTGTGAACGTATATCTGAAATGATAGTAACTTCCGGCCGCGAGTTTCAAATTTCTGTCACTTGGGAGCTGTCAAGTTAAAGTACAGAATAGTGAGCAATCAGAACGCATACTCGGTCAAACCGCATTTGATCTTTGTGTTTTCAAGAACCTTGACGCCATTATTTCGGCACAAAGCTGGGGCTCGGTGTGTTGGATGCAGGTCCGTCTTGATTTTTATACAAATGAAGAAATAGTCACATCATTCATTGCTCTGCTGAAACAATGAGCATATTTTTTAGTCGGCTTAAAAAAAAAAGGAAATTCTATTCCAGGTATATATTTTTTGTGAATGCACCTATTATGGCTCCTCAAGGAGGTATGGCAAACGTGATATTACGTTAAAAAAATAGTGCAAAACTAGGCATACAAAATCAACTATTTTTATTTAATAAATATCATACAATAATATATACAGTGCGCGTCAAAATTATGGAACAAATTCGATATTTCGCAAGCCATGTACTTTTGACAAAAATCCTAAAATAGGTCGATTTTTATTTTAAGATGCCAATTTTTTTATGTATATTCTAAAGAGGTAATGTCACTGTTTTTGACATGGTGACGTAGTCGGTAATTTTTTTAAATTGGAATAGATGTCTTGTGATACCTCATCTGAAAGGCCCTTCAATACTGCATTCAATGATAATAATTAATTAGATTTTTTTTACAGGGTGAACAAAAATTAATATTTTATTTCAATAAGAGAATAACTTTATATTCCACAAAATAGAACAGTTAAATAAGATGTTCGAAATGCCATCCACCAGTCTCTTGGAGATAAGCAAATCTACGGACACATTCCTCTTGCACATTGCGAATAACTTCCGGAGTAATTCTGTTAATTTCGATCCTAATTCGATTTTTCAACTCTTGTAGATTTTGCGGCCTATCTACATAGACCATCGATTTCAAATTACTCCACAAGAAAAAATCCAGGGGCGTAAGATCTGGAGATCTTAGGGGCCACTCTATCGGTCCGCGTCTACCAATCCACCTCCTAGGAAAACAGTTATTCAAAAACTCGCGAACATCACGTGCATAGTAGGGGGGTGCAGCATCTTGTTGCAACCAAATACTTTCATTTGGTGAGATAGGATTGTTGGCGTTTGGAAAAATATATTTTTATTATTATTACATCATTATTATGAAATTCCTGTATTGTCATCGGTCCTTGATATGTGTGACAAATTTCAGATTATTCGGAAGATTGGAAGTGGGTGAATATTTACTTCCAAGATTTTATTACATTGTGAGTTATTTAGTTACAAGTAAAGATAATAAAAGCGTGTTAAAAAATGCAAAATTTCTCTTTTTTGAGCCGAGGCTCTAATCCCTCAGACTGCCCTGGCAGACTAGTGAGTCAGTGCTCTACTACACCAATGGATCCTTCCCAAATATTAATAGTTAGCTATTTCCTAGTCTAAAATGGAAACAAAAGACAATCACAAATTATTGCCATAATAGGCAAGTTAGTGTGAAATAAATGTCAGTTGAAATATCAACAAATATTCTTCACAAATTCTAAGTGAAAAGGTTCTAAAAGTAAACTATGGCTACTTTAAGTGAAACCCAACGCATAGAAATTTCAATTTTTATTGGATGCGGAGATAGAACCAGAACTCAGCAAGAGGTATGCGACTTGTTCAATGCGAAGTATCCAAATAGACCTATTAGTCGCTCAACAATCAGTAAGATTGAGAAAAAATTTAGAGAAACTGGTCATGTCAAACATATTTCGAATGGTGGACGTCCTAAAATAGAAGAAAACGTTAAACTTGATGTTCTATTGGATGTAGAGAATAATCCTCACAATACTTCACGACAAACTGCAGCAGACCTTGACATATCCCAAAGTTCTGTATTACGTATTCTGAAAGCAGAAAAGTATCATCCATACAAAGTACAGCTACATCAACAAATCAATGATGATGATCCCGATCGCCGTGTGGAGTTATGTGAAATAATGCAGGATTTGTGTAACCGCAATCCACGTTTTATAAAAAAAATTCTGTTTTCCGATGAGGCTACGTTTTGCCTAAATGGTTCAGTAAATCGTCAGAATTGCAGATATTGGAGTAGGGATAATCCTCACTGGATGATGGACGGGCATACTCAATACCCTCAGAAAGTCAATGTTTGGGCAGGGATAATAAACGACAGGATTATTGGCCCGTATTTTTTCGAAGGAAATCTCACAGGGGAGCGTTACTTGGAATTTTTAATAAATGAACTCATACCTAGCCTTGCCAATATTTTTCCAAACGCCAACAATCCTTACTCACCAAATGAAAGTATTCGGTTGCAACAAGATGGTGCAACCCCGCACTATGCACGTGATGTTCGCGAATTTTTGAATAACTGGTTTCCTAGGAGGTGGATTGGTAGACGCGGACCGATAGAGTGGCCCCCAAGATCTCCAGATCTTACGCCCCTGGATTTTTTCTTGTGAAGTAATTTGAAATCGAAGGTCTATGTAGATAGGCCACAAAATCTACAAGAGTTGAAAAATCGAGTTAGGATCGAAATTAACAGAATTACTCCGGAAGTTATTCGCAATGTGCAAGAGGAATGTGTCCGTAGATTTGCTTATTGTCAAGAGACTGGTGGATGGCATTTCAAACATCTTATTTAACTGTTCTATTTTGTTGGATATAAAGTTATTCTCTTATTGAAATAAAATATTAATTTTTGTTCACCCTGTACAAGAAAAATAAATAATTATTATCATTGAATGCAGTATTGAAAGGCCTTTCAGATGAGGTATCACAAGGCAACTATTCCAATTTAAAAAAATTACCGATTACGTCACCATGTCAAAACCAGTGACATAACCCCGCTAGAATATACATAAAAAAATCGGAATTTTAAAATAAAAATCGACCTATTTCAGGATTTTTGTCGAAAGTACATGGCTTGCGAAATATCGAATTTGTTCCATAATTTTGACGCGCACTGTATAACAAAAATGAATTGCTGAACTCCTTGGTAAGGGTATAACCTGTGAATGGCTGGACCAATTTGGATATTTGGGAAAAGTGGAAAAGTTTCCCGGAAAATTGGAAAATTCGGGAAAATGCTCAAGACCATAACTCACGATTCGAACGATGCATATGCTTAATTCTTTTTTACAGGCTTTCATTTAGTTTCACCCATCCCGTGTGTCTGTCGGGGGGTTTTTGTAATGAAATCATACAAGTTAAATTTGAACCACTCTAGTTGTCCGGTTAACGTGAAATTTGTCAATTCCGGTGACAATGCAGTATGGAATATTTTCTAAAGAAAAAACAAAATGGCTGCTCCAATATGGCGGACGAGTTTTGAGATTATGGTTCGATTCTATTCAAAATTGGTATGTGGGGGTTTTTTTGGGGCAGAGATCACGAATTTTTCGACAGAATCAATAAAGGACCCCGCACATTTCTTATGGGAAATGGCTTTCCGTGAATTTGTCTGAATTTGAATTTCCTTTATATTGTTAAGATGATTTACGATTGTGTTACGTTCGTTGATATAGTTTTATGTTACCAAATAATTCATTTTGCCATCGACTGGATTCATAATATTTCAAATGATTTCCTGCGATTGCTAAGATAGTCTATATTTGTTTTTTGTTTATTATTATTATTGTTATTATTATTATAATGTTACTCTATTATTATATTGTTTTTGATTGATCTACTCATTCATTTTGCCAACGATCATATTATGTGTAAACTTTAATGCAACATTTATAAAAAATATAGAATTTTCAAGAATTCGAGGGTAAATTCAAAGTTCCATTTATATAATTTGCTTCCAACACCCGGACTTCCCCATTCTACCTGGAAAGTACTATAAGGTATCAAAGATACAGACTTTTTCACGGATTCGTTTTGTCTGTGAAATGTTATCATCCAGTTCGAGCCATTCTGAGGAAAATGTCTTGGCACCCTATTGTCAGATTATCGAGATTTGTGAGAAACAAATAAAATATTATCATATGTAAATGACATCAATAGTGATCACAATTGTTATCTCTGAGGATATATGATTATGATTTTCCCATTTTTCCCCCATTACAGCTCGCTGAGCCTCGTTATGAAAATATGTCGGTTCTCGAAAATGTGAATTATTCTGGCGTTATCTTGTAGCATGAAAAGATGTATGGAAGATCTTGGATTTGTATCTCATTTCATAGCCAGTGTGGAGCAGTGTATGAAAAATGATCGATGGCGGTGCCTAATATAACTGAGGAAGACCATTTCTCAGTCGGGTTCTGGGCGCCAAACATCCAAATTCCATCCCAACCAGAAATGAGAGCTCTCCAATTGATGAACAAATACCGCAAAAAATGGAAAAAATCCATTTTCAAAGCTCCATATCTCGGAAACTGTCCATTTTCGAGCTTTGTGGCTATGGACACTTTTATCAGCCCATCAAGAACTACAACATAACCAAAATTCAGCCAAATTCACAGAAAGCCATTTCCCATAAGAAATGTGGGGGTTTTGAGGTCGGATATCATGATTTTTTTATCGAAATCCAAGAATTCAAGTGGGCGGCTCCAAGATGGCGACGAGATTGGTGAATAAGCCCGAATCCATTCAAAATTGTTATGTGGGTTTTTGTTGTAGGAAATTATAAATTTTTGTCAGAATTCAATAAAATGTCTGATAGATCCTACCTATTTAATCTGTTCCTGATACTTCCGTCAGATAGAACTGAAAATCTAGGTATGATGCATGGTAGATCCGACAGATGGCACTCGGGTTTATTGGTTGGCATTGCATAAGGGGGAATATATATGAAACGTAATGAGATTTCGATTGAATACCAATGAAAGCAACATGAAGATGGCGCTAGTCATCTAGTTACGTCGTAAATTATCGTGTGACAAGAGATAGAGCTCATCCAGTATTGAAACGACCACTTTGGCCTTCCCCCACCTAACAACCAATTTTTATCGAAGATACCCGAACCATTGTCTAACTATGGCTATTAATAGAAATTCCATAGGCGTACCTAATTATTTGGTATAGGCGATTCACGAGACGTAGAGAACTTACACTCCTATAACTTTCCTAACACTCCCATTTCGTTTTCCGCTACTGAATAGTACTTAACACTGGGCATTTTGGCAAGGTAACGAGTAAACTATTGCAAAGTTGAATACATAACTGCACTACCTATTTATTAATTAAACAAACCTAACCTTTCAAACGCTGCATGCCAAGACACTGGAGAAGATTCGCCGTAGCACAGCAAATCGTGTCCACTCGTGTTTTCCCCCTCTCTACCTACCAAAAGGTCGTTTCAATACTGGATGAGCTCTACCTATTAAGGTAGTTGTCGGGCTACAAACACTGCCAAAAATCAGTCTCGATTGTAGCGCGATGCAATACATGTTCAAGCGCTGAATTATAGGGATCTTTTTTAAGGGAACTGTACGCTGAGAATTGCAACTAGCATGCGTGATACAGCAAATAAGCCATGACTGGACTGTTGGCAACGTCGCAATCCAACGATCGCTTGCATTTAGTTGTTCAAGATACTCTTATGAACAAGCAGTCAAAGCTATGGATCGATTTCGCGCAAAAACTGGTAGGTTTGCTAAAGCAAAAGTAGAAAAAAGGAAACAAAGGGAAATGTTAAGAAAATCGAAGGAAATGTCAGATGGTGTAACATATCAACCAAACGTTGGAATTAACGAATCAAGAGCATCACTATTATTAAAAAACATCGAATCAATATCAATAAATTATTCCATAGTTTATTTTGATTAACAAACATCTGGGTTATGCATGACTGATGACATTTTACAAATCGCCGCCAAATGTGAAAATAGAGAATTAAATATATATGTTAGCCCTACGAAGCATATCAATCCTGTGGCGACAAAAATTACGGGATTGAGAACAATTTCTGGTCAATTATATTTGAATGATGTACAAGTCGATTCACAAAATTTAGTAGATTGTTTGGTAGCATTTGAAGAATTTTTTAATTTATCTACAACTCCAAATTTACTCGTTGGGCATAATGCGAGATTCGATGTATAAGTATTTCTAATCCCAATTGGAACGACATAAAAAGTTCAGAGAAAGAATTCTCTTCCACACAACTGAATTTTTTATGATTGTACCAGGAACGCCTTGAAACTAAAAACACTGGTAGTATATGAATTTCCCATTTGCCGGGCAGTACATATGAACACTCCTCGTAGTGCTCTTATTTTTATCGCCGTTCCAATTGGGATTAGAATAACTATACCTAGATTACTAAGAGCAATCATTAATAATAATTTAATAAAAGATTTCATCATGATAGCAGGATTTGTGGATAGCTTAATTATTAAAAAAAAAACATTCCCAGATCGAAAAGGGCCAAAATTCCAAAATTTAATACCAAACGAAACATCAGATAATTTCCACGAAGCGATGTATGATGTACACATTTTACAAAAATTAGTTCGTTTCATTGGTAAAGAGTCAGACTTATCAACATACATGAAATCTCATAAAGAATGTATTTCAGAGCAACTTGAGAACGAAAGAATATCTCGTAATTTACCCAATTTAAGTGCCTTAAAAAATGTTATATCACGGGATTTATTGAAAAAAATTGCGCAACAAAATATTATATACCATTTTTTGAAACAAATGTATCACGATGAAGGAGAAGAAGCTGTGATCAATCACATGACTGAAAAATTGGAGAATGGAAAACCTAGAGTTACTAAAAATAGGAAAGCATTAACTAAAATCATTAATGAATTAAAAATAAATGTTTAGTCAATCAAGTGATTACTTAGTATAATAGTTAAGAATATTACATTCATTGTTGTTTATATTTTTTGTAGATTCATACGTTATATTTTATTAGCCTGTTAGAAATCTGAATAATTTTTGTTTATGTTTAAAAATATTCGAATTATGTTATACGTACATGTGTTGTACAAATGTATGAATGCAATAAAGTTGATGTTACTCGTTAAAACTACATTTTATTTTATATCTATTCCCATTGTAATATGTTTAAAATGCATCAGTATAAATTAACGCAATTATTCACAATTATTATTCATATATATGTGCGTTCCAAAACACAGTTCAATTCAAAACAGCAAGACCCTCGCGCTCTCGTTTATTTGCACTTTCTTGCACTTCTCATACGCAATAATTTAGAAACTTCTTATAACAATAAATGAATAACTGTATGGCTACGCGTCTTAATTTTTTTTTATAAAATTTGTTACGTACCTTTTAATAATATACTAGTTTTTCAAAAAGATCTGAATGGAGGGTTTTTAGTTATGCCTTAAAATGTGGTGTCCGCGGTAGCTCACTATAGGGATTACGTGTTAAACGTTGCAACTTTGAAGCCTTATATCTCGCTTTCGGTGTGGTAAACATTTTTGGATTTTTTTTTGTTTCGTCGGCTCAGGGCCGTAAAAAACACTGGCAATTGCCGGATGCAGTAAACATATAAATAACGTGGAATTTTGAATTGATTCTTTGGAAATGTTACCGGCAATACGTATTCAATAACATCGGCGAAAGGAAAACTCAAATAGTATTGGATTGAAACGAGCTGATAAACTTCAAATGGAAGGAGCATACAGGGTGAACAAAAATTATTATTTCTCAAGAATGGTAATTTACAGCGATTGGTATAAAACTGAAAGATTGCGCCGACGCAATGCTCCTGTGAACCTGGAACGAGTGGCATATATGCATATATATATATATATATATATATATATATATATATATATATATATATATATATATATATATATATATATACTTCTGTGGATTTTCTTGGGTTTCTGGTTCGTGGGAATAAGAAAATTCAGTAATTCATAATTGAATTTTTAATACGTTTCGTTTCGGGGCTCCAAAACTTCTTCAGTTACATTTGTTTTTTCTGAAAAGGGGGGTTATGGTTATGGCATGGTGTAAATTATATTTTTTTGTTTCCTCTTTCCTACCTAAAACACCATTCATGAAAGTTCCATATGTTGATATGTGATTGCTGCTTTTTTGTGGTATTTCCTTTTTTTAATTTTTTGTGGGGGTCTTTTAGGTTATTTGTTTTAAAATTTGTGGCCAATTGGGCGGTTATGGTTGATTGAGCACTCATTGCTTCCTCTTTAATTTGACATTATTTGTTCGAGTATCAAACATGTTGTTATTGTTCTGTGAAACATGTAACTTGGCAGATCGCAGCGCAAAACTAATATTCATAGACAGCTAGATGTCTTCAAAAGGTTTATGACAGTTGTCACTCTTGGATTTAGTGTGTGTTGCCCTCTCTGTTTGTTATTTGAAAATTGAACAAGGGGTGGTTGTCATTTAGGATTTTTTTAATTTATTAACATAAACACTGTTGTTTTGGGTTAACATGTGGACAAAAGTCAACACGAAGAGATGGTTCTAGTTTTAAAATACTCTGGTATAATGTAATTGTGTTTTGTTTGTGCTGCCATCTGTTGTTGTTTTTTTTGTAGTTTTGTTTCGGTGATTGTGCTATATTTAAAATTATGAAAGATAATTATTATTCTTGTAGTTATGAATTATGCAACAATTAAGACAATCAAGACAGAAAGATTTTTTTTTTTTTTAACTGTATAATCTCGAGATTTTCTTTTTTTTTTTGTTTTTTTCAATTTTTAGTATTTCTATATCCTTGAGTTGAATTCATGATTGGTTGATCATTTATGTTTATTCAACGCCGTTGCCGCATTTTTTGTGTATTTGTGTCCATTTATTCTGGATTCTAGATATTGGGAGGTTTGTCCAATATATACTTGGTTACCATAACCAATATATCCAATATATACTTGGTAACCATAACCCCCCTTTTCAGAAAAAACAAATGTAACTGAAGAAGTTTTGGAGTCCCGAAACGAAACGTATTAAAAATTCAATTATGAATCAATGAATTTTTCTTATTCCCACGACACCCAAGAAAATCCACAGAAGAATATTAAACGTAAATTTGTCATAATCAGATTGAAATAAAATTATTTTATTTGGATTTCTGCGATCGCATTGTACGAACGTTATTGTAGGTGTGTGACTTCGAAGTCGAAGTTATCGGGAGTCTTAGAAGTTACACACCTACAATAACGTTCGTACAATGCGAACGCAGAAGTTCAAATAAAATAATTTTGTTTTTACCTGATGATGACAAATACCATGTCGAAAGGTTGTTGAAAGAAATTAAATGAATTGACTGAATCAGACCTTTATTCCGAAAAATTGAAGAAAATATATATGTGGCCAAGAAACTAAAGAATATACAGGGTGTTTCCTAACTACGGTACGAAACTTCAGGGGGTGATTCGTTAGGTCATTTGACAAAAAAAAGTTCCTATGAACATATGTCCGGAGTTGCTTCGTTTCTGAGATACAGGGCCTTGAAGTATTAAAAAAAAGGTATTTATAAAATATCCTGAATATCCTGAAACCGATGTGGTTGAAATATGGTACAGCTATTTGAAGTAATGAGGCAATTATTTGGCCCCAAGTAGGTCCAGGGGCGTCTCAGTGGGCACCACAGCCAACAATACTGAGAGAAAAAAGTACTTTTTTTTGTAGTATTTTATTTTTTCAGATTAAACTACTGAAAATACAACTCTTTGGTCCCTTGTGTTATATTCATTTCAAGCTTCGTTTTCGAGAAAAAAATACTTTAACTTATTCTACAAATTATCCATGGACAACATAAAATACAAACCTAAAGTAAAAAATAAACAATTTCGACCTTAAAGTAAATGAGCAAAATATCCACCGTCTGATAAAATACACGACTTCAATCGATGTGTCATTGATTGTCTGACACGTTCAAAAATACCTGGAGTATTCCTTATGACATTACAATTGTCACTTATTCGATTCCTCAAGTCATTCACATCTAGTATAGGGGTTTTATAAACGAGAGCCTTCAGATGACCCCATGAATAGAAATCTAGAGGATTCATATCAGGACCGCGAGCGGGCCAATGTTGAGGTCCTGCACGTCCAATCCAGCGATTAGGGTAGGTGATGTCGAGATGCTGACGAGCAAGAACACTAAAATGAGATGGAGCTCCGTCGTGCATAAACCACATGTTACCTCTTACAAGTACGGGTACTTCTTCCAACAAAATGGGTGAATGATTTCGCAAAAAAGCCGTGTAGGATGGACCTGATAATCTTGCTGGTAAAAAAAAGGGCCAATTAGGAAGTCACCAATAATTCCTACCCAAACGTTCAGCGAAACTCGTTGCTGAAAATGACTTTCTCTAATAATGTGGGGAATTTCGTCGGCCCAGAAATGGTTATTGTGAAAGTTCATAATAGAATCTCGTGAAAAATTTGCCTCGTCCGTAAATAAAATATTTGGTAAAAAATTATTATTGTGTGCCATTGTATGAATCAACCACCTGCAAAACATTAATCTTGGGTGAAAATCCCTAGGCAGTAGAGCTTGGACCCGCTGTATGTGATATGGGTATAGGAGGTTTCTTTTTAGAACTTTCCAAACGGTTTTTGGGCTTACTTGAAGCTGCAGTGCAATCTTTCTGGTACTATTTGGAGGATCTTCTTCTATCGCATCAAGTATAGCTTCTTCTAGTTCAGGCGTTGTTACAGTTTCTGGTCTTCCACCACTTACGTTTTTATTAAAACTTCCAGTTTCACATAATCTTGCATGTAGCGTTCTAAATGTTTTATCACATGGAATTACTCTGTTAAGATATCTATCCTGGTAGATTCTCCGTGCTTCTTCCGCATTTCCATTTGCTAATCCATAAATAAAGTACATGTCAGCCATTTCAGCGTTAGTAAAAGTATTAATGATGGAATCACTGCTAATTGACAACTCTGACTTTTACTGATATGACAATACTATCACTGTCAGCTGGTCTCCATAGCAGGTATCATGATTGTAGAGTGCCTTCATTTTTTTTGTTCTCGAAAACTAAGCTAAATATGAAAAAAAACACAGGAGGCCAAAAAGTTGTATTTTTACCACGCTTATAAAAAACTTTTTAGAACCTACGCTTATATTCAAATGCACTGAAAAGGAGAAAATAATTTTTTTCTCAGTATTATTGGCTGTGGTGCCCACTGAGACGCCACTGGACCTACTTAGGGCCAAATAATTGCCTTATTACTTCAAATAGCTGTACCACATTTCAACCACATCGGTTTCAGGATATCAGGATATTTTATAAATACCTTTTTTTTATACTTCAACGCCCTGTATCTCAGAAACGAAGCAACTCCGGACATATGTTCATAGGAACTTTTTTTTGTCAAATGACCCAACGAAACACCCTCTGAAGTTTCGAACCGTAGTTAGGAAACACCCTGTATATATATATATATATATATATATATATATATATATATATACAGTGTGCCCATTTAAAATGAAAGCACCCCTGTACAACACGCATTTTTCAATCGATCTGAATTTTTTTTTAATATTGAGCATCAAAAACTGTATTTTGACACAAAATTTCATAACTTTAGTTTCATTTCCAAGGCACTCTATGGTTTTTTTCTTTGTCAAAAACGGCAAAAGTTTATTAGGCAATTTTTGTTTTCAAATTTGACTACACCACTGGATTTGTAGTCGCTATAAATAAAAACCATCAAAATTTCATAAAAAAATATTGGTTAACAACGAAGTTACAACAACTTTAATTTTGGACACAAAGTATTTGTTTATAATTTTTATTTAGATTATAGACATATTAAAAATCTGGCAACACTGCCGAAACAAAGTAGATCACCAGTGAACTTGTAGAGTGAAAATCCGAAGTCAATAGCTCATTCCGTTCTACAGTTATAACTCCTGAAATATGGTAATGTGAGCGATTTGAGGTTGAAGCGATTTTGTAATAAAAATCTGACTACGCCACTGTGCCGAAATTACACCTCAACCAATAAGAAATAGTGTAAAAAATATTCGGAAGAGATACGATAAATGTGTCAAACTAAATGGAGGTTTGGTAGAAGCCACAATATTTAATTTTACAGTAATGTTTATTTTAGTTTTTGCTTAATGACGTTTCATTGTTGAATAAACTCTTTAAAACTTGTTTATGTTCATTTCGTTTTTATCGGCTATAGAAGAATGTACTGCTGTAACACTTGAAAATGAATTTAAAATTTTCTGTTCTTTTCGAATACACTTATAACCTACACTTAAATAAATGATTTTAAGGAAATATAATTTACAAAACCAGTGGCCTAGTCAGATTTTTATTACAAAATCGCTTCCACCACAAATGGCTCACATTACCATTCTTACAACTGTAGAACGGAATGAGCTATTGACTTCGGATTTTCACTGTACAAGTTCACTGGTGTTGCCAGATTTTAAATATGTCTATAATCTAAATAAAAATTATTATCAAATACTTTGTTTCCAAAATTGAAGTTGTTGTAACTTCGTTGTTGACCAATATTTTTTTATGAAATTTTGATGGTTTTTATTCATTGCCTAATAAACTCTTGCCGTTTTTGACAAAGAAAAAAAACCATAGTGTGCCTTGGAAATAAAACTGATGTTATGAAAATTTGTGTCAAGATACAGTTTTCGACGCTCAATATTGAAACAATAATGAAAAAAGGCTACGTTTCTTTTTAGTTCCAAATTTCGTGTATGTTTTATGCGTTTATGCGTATGCAGTGGTGTACTGATCAGCCTACCACAAACTATCATGAAAGGCTCGAATTTCTACTAGTTATCACGAATCGAAAGAAATCATTTAAGTAGATATTAATACACAATTATTGTTTTTCTTCATCAAAAACATGTAGATAGAGATAGAGATAGAGACAATTTATTCATCATTAAAGTTTTTTACACAACGGTACAAACTTATCAGACTAGTCAAAATATATTAAGCCTACATTAACAATGAGACCAATAACATCATCAGTAGATTCACCAAATAGTAAAATAATAAATATATGACTAACATTTTGGCTGATTCTTATGATATAAATAATCCTTACTATGTTGAAGATTCATTGAAATTTAGTGAATTCATAAACCTTACCAGCAGGTTATGTCATCATAAGCTTGGATGTTGTTTCACTTTTTACTAATCTTCCAATCGATTTGGTGAAGATCAGTATCGATAATAAATGGGATGTTATTTCTAATCACTGTAATTTCGACAAACAAACTTTCATGAATGTTATTGACTTCATATTCGATTCATCCTACATGGTATTCGAAGAAAAATTTTACAAACAAATTTTTGGTACTCCTATGGGTTCTTGTATATCACCGATTTTATCTAGTTATGTATTAGATGATCTAATTGGTGAGTGTCTCAAAAAAGTTAATTTTGATATTCCCTTTATTAAAAGGTATGTTGATGACCTCATTCTTTCTGTTCACCATCTACAAGTTAATGAAGTTCTCAATATATTCAATAGTCATAACCAACATATACAATTCACAGTGGAGAAAGAAAATGATAACTCAGTTCCATTCTTGGACATGAGACTGATCAGAACAGAAAATAACATGATAATCACAAGATGGTATAGAAAACCAATCAACAGACTATCAATTACCATTCGTATCATCCAACCAAAATTAAAGTTAATATGATTACTAATATAAATCTAGAGTTGAAAAAGTTACCCATCCTTCTTTAAGAATGGAATGTTTGAAAGAACTTAAAATTATTCTAATTGAAAATTCTTACCCTAATTCATTGATTAATAAAATATTATTCAGTACCCCTTCTTATACCAACTCTCGAATACCAAATTCACTGAATAATAACAATGACAATCGAATTCACTACAAAACCTTAAAATTGACACCAAAATTGATTAATTACTAAAAACGAAAATATTATAAAAAAAAATCTCCCAACTCAAGAATTCAAATAATATTATATAATTCCATGCCAAGATTGTGATCAAGTATACATCGGTCAGACCAAACAGATGCTAAAAGATAGAATCGCAGGCCATAAAAGTGATTGCAGAAGGTGTATAAGATCTTGTGCTTTGGCAACTCATTTCATAGACAGAGATCATCGTATTGATTATCAAAATTCAAGGGTATTAGATGTTGAAAAAGACCTGACAAAAAGACTTTTCTTAGAAATGGTCCACATTAATAAAAATAAAACAAAAACTATTAATAAAAAACAGATATTCATGAACTGAGTTCAATTTATACTTACATATTACATAAACAAGGAGAGATTGATCAAAATAATCGTCCCACATAAAAATATATTGTTTACAAATATTTTGTCATCCTGTATAATGAAATTGTCACTGTCTGAAATATTTCCAAACTTCAAATAGAAAATTCCAATGTTCTTCATTGTACCAAATTCTTTTTAATTTTCATGTTAAGTAAGTAACCATTTATATTATATATCACATGTTTTTTATTATATAACATTGTAGATAGTCTTGAGAAAGAAAATAAAGATTTTCGAAAGCTTGACTTAATAACGAAGAATATAATTTGAACTGGTCATCACTGACTGCATTCCCAAAAATAATTTCCACTGAATATCTCACAGTCAAGAATATAATCGAATATATATATATATATATATATATATATATATATATATATACATACTACTAACTATTAGCATCAAACAGTGAGGTACTCCTCTATTGAATGAAAAGTATTTTCATTTAGGTAATTAAACAATGTTGTTTTGAAGATATTGAAATTTTTTATCTCACCAAAAATCTTATTGAAACGATTAAAACATAGAATTCCTTGGTATTTTGGAGAATTCTGTCCCACACTAAGCCTAGAGAATGGTAAGCGAATGTCATTTTTATTGCGTGTTTGTTGTGGGTGAATTTCCCTACTTTTTATGTAGATATCTTGCTCTTTTTTTATATTCATAATTAGAAGATAAAGTGATGGTAAAGTTAGAATTGACAATGACTTGAAATAAGCTTTACAAGATACATTGATTGATTGGATAATATTTTCCTAGATAATTCAATCAGAAATGGCTTTGATAATAATACTCCAACATAAACTTGAACAAATTAAGAGTACCTATCTTCAGTTTTTCACAAAAATTATTTCAGACCTTAACTCTTATCTAAGTGTAGTATTACGAATTTGAGGTTGGGTTTGTTTGTCAGTTGAACTGCCAAAACAATCGTATGCAAGAAAGTATGGTAACATATTAGTGAAGCCGCGACATCGATTCCATCAATAATATGATGAATGAAAAAAAAGGAGTTATCGGTCTCATTCTGACTCACCCGTACTATGTTTACGATTCTCACAACATTGAAAAATATTCAGGAGTTTGACACATAGTCCGATATGTTGTAAGAAATTAGCATTATGAGAATATTGCACATAGGAAATTATGTCTCGACTAAAGACATATCCTCAGTTTTTCTCAATTATATCAGAAATCTCCACTTTTAGGCACTTGGAATGTTATGAGTTTTAGGTTGAGTATCGATGAGCCGAATTGATGTCAAACGCTCATTTGTCCCAAGAAAATATGAAAGAACATATGACCTCATACCATCGTAACTACGCCAGTGGTTTATGAAAATAAAAATTATAACTTCAAATTAGCCTTGATAAATCTTGATTAGTTACCAATTTTCAAATTTTTCCTTCAGGCCTTTTGGAGAAAACAAATTAAATCTTAATTTTTTTCTTACTTTCGACACCCTGTATCTCAGATTGGATGCATTTCAGGACATACCTTGATAGCACCTCGAAATGAGGTGAGGAATCTGTTATCGGAGTTTGTCGATCTTATTCTGACTCACCCTGTATATAGATAATTCAACTATGTTTCGATATACAGGGTGAGTCAACAGGATTCCCGTGGTTCATTGCTCCTTAATGTATCACTATTTCGATTTCTTATTTTTTTTTTCAAAGGCGGATCATTGGTCGATATGATGATGTTAATTGAGAAAACCAATAATTTGGAATAAATTGTACAGGATGTTCGATACAACAACACAAACTTAGCCGTTTTCAAAGATCGGTATTTTAATTTTTCAAATGGAACACCCTGTATATTTTCATTCAAATCAACTCCTTTTTAATAACTCTACACTTTTCATTCACCATGTCATGTACCTAAAACAACTCGTTTCCGAGATATTCTACATCCAAAAGATGGATATTTTTCCACAGAAAATATTGACAATGTTCGCCTTTGGTATCATATTTGGAATTAAACTTTGCATAAAAATCATATTTATTCGAATCTAACAGAAAATAACAATAATTAATGCAGCAAATGTTCAATGTGCCTGCCATTTCACCATACACACTCTCAATCTGTTTCGGAAATTAGTATCCACATGTGCCAGCATGTCCTCTGAAATTTCCCTGAAAGCAGTACGAATTCTTGCTTTCATATTTTCAGGAGTTGTAGGCGGAGTTTGATAGACAACCCATTTACTGTATCCCCATAGAAAAAAATCAATTTTTGTAAGGTCCGGTGACCTTGGAGGCCACTGAACTGGCCCTCCTCTACCTATCCATTTTTCACGGAATTCATTATCAATGTATTCCCGTACAAGTGTGGTAATGTGCAGGCGCGCTATCTTGTTGTAGCCACATTCTCTGTCTTATTGCCAATGGAATATCATCTAATAAATTTGATAACTGACTTCGCAGGAATCTTAGATATTTTCTTCCATTGAGATGACCGTTGAAAAAAAAGGTCCCAATTACACGCCATCCAATGATACCTCCCCAAACATTCAGTGACCAACGTTGTTGGTGATTGACATATCTAACAGAATGAGGATTTTCAGTTGCATATGGCCATTGTTGTGAATCGTGGCTTCGCCCGAAAATAGAACATACTAAAAAAAATCAGGTTCTTGGTTGATTTTATCTACACCCCATTGGCAAAACCACATTCGCTTTGGAAAAATCTCTTTCATTCGGCTCCTGCATTTTAACTGCATATGATATGGATGGTAATTGCATTTTCTCAACATCCGAGAAACACTACTTTGAGATATTCCCAACTCCCTTCTCAAAATACGTGTACTCACATGGGGATTCTCGGTAATATGCAATGCAATATCAAGAGTATTTTCATCATTCGTTACAGGACAAGCACGTTCAAACTTTTTGTAAAATACTTATCCGGTTTCCTCAAATCTTGTTTTCAGGTCTCGAAATGCTCGCTGGACTGGATGTCTTCTCTCAGGAAACGTTTGTTCGTATAATCTAGATGCCAGTAAGCAATTGCCATCAGTTTCCCCCAAAGCATACACCATTTCAATCATGTCCTCTAAACGATAATTCATAATGCCACAATAATTTTTAACACAACTGGATTGTAGTTTGACAGTTATCTCTATTTACAAATTCCGATAGTCATTTTTTCAGCGGTAGTCATGGATAATTAAACAAGAAAAAATAGTTACATTTGAACATTTCTTTTGCTCTGCTAGTAATTCATGAGTTGCCAAGAATGCTTTTGTAGATGGAAAAAAATAATTGAGACATCATTCAGTATCAGTATTTTCTATGAACAAACATGTAGATGAAAAAATCGATAGAATTGTTGATTTGATATTGATTGAATTTAAACCAGAATATCTCGGAAACAGGTTGAGTTGATTTAAATGAAAATATACAGGGTGTTCCATTTGAAAAAATCAGAAAATGGCTAAGTTTGTGTTGTTGTATCGAACATCCTGTACAATTTATTCCAAATTCTTGGTATTCTCAATGAACATCATCATATCGACCAACGATTCCTCAATTATCTTTACTAAATATTTCGAAATGTGAAATAGGTAACTTTTCGAAAAGAAGTCTACAAAATAGATTTCTTTTGAATAACTCGGCAACGCCGCAAAAAAAATCAAAATTGAAAAAATCGTTGAGCAGCCAATGGAACAGCCGATCGGAATATATGAAAACATACCGGGTGTTGAAAAAGAACAACTTTGGTTAGCCACGCATCAATGATGCACCCTGTATGATTATTTTGGAAGGTGGACTTAGATGGTCCCTTTGACAAAAAATTTTAAGAAATTGAAATAGTGATACATTAAGGAGCAATGAACCATGGGAATCCTGTTGACTCACCCTGTATAGTCAGCATTCACCACCTTCTTTGTGTCCATCCTATTTTCACAATTTTTTTAAAATGCACATTAATTTAATGATGAATGCGTTCAATTAAACGCCGATATAAGTTTAAATCAAATGTCAAATGTATTAATGTTAACATTGGAAGTGGACTTATCGAAATGTTATAGCAATGGCGCTCAGCGTTTTGAATATTAGATGTGTTCGGCCAGCGAGCGAAAAATCGTGAACGACAGAGCTACAAAAAATCAATTCAAACATGTTAAAACATGAGCAATATATCGCTTAGCGAGTAAGCGCGAGCTCTTAATTAAACGTTGTTTGATTTGAGAGCGATATTTAATTAATGTCGCCATCACCACGCCAACATGGCATCATGTGCTGAGGCAATTGTGATATCAGAAGTTCAAAGTAGGCCTGTTCTGTGGCAAGACACACATAAACACTTCTAGACCAATCAATAGAGATTTTTTCATGACAAAAATACCACCAGGAAACCGACTGTGCCATCATACGTAATACGATCCGTAGTTATTTCCTGTTATGTTTCCTACCCCTAACTGTCATTGCTAACTTTGTTATAAACATTTAAAAGCATTGCTTAGTTTGTTAAAAACATTTAAAGATTTTTGGAACGAAGTTCCTTATCGCGCGTTGCGAAAGGGGGCTAGACGGAATAAATTAAGACCAAAAGTTGTAACGACACTTTCTGCTGTAGTTGTAAGCCGTGCGGCGTGCGCGTGTTTCTCTGTCTGTCTCTCTCTCTCTCTCATAGAAAGCAAGCCAGTTATTTTCGTTTCGTCTTTCTATTTCGCATTGAACAGTGTGGTGTCGCGACGATTATTTTTGTTGAGTGTATACAGGTTTTTTGTACATAATAAATAAAAATAAAAAATAATAACAATAATGAATCCTGACAGTGTTTCTGCACAAGTTTCGGATATTGCTGATGGAGTTAGGTAAGTAGAGATTTTATACAGACAATAATAAATGCTTATGTATTTTTAGCAAGTACGCATTATAACCTCTCTTTACTATTGTGCTAACCAAGTCATACGCGTTATAATCTCTCCATTATGGTGTGTTTAGCAAGTGTACGCGTCATAACTTTAATAAATTTAAAAGCAAATTATATTTTAATATTACAATATCAATGCGTATGTACTAAAATTGAGCCTACTGATTAAGTTTATATTACATTATATTTGTTAATAATAAATAAAATATTATTAAAACTTAATGAGAAAATTTATTACAATTCCTTCACTAATTAATCGAAAGGAACTTCGTTCCATCCGGGTGTCCCTTGATTTTTTTATCGTTTTTGACTTGTAACTTGAAAACTAATGGAACAATCTCAATACTCTCAATAAGAATTGTAGAGAATCAAAATGCAAAGAAAAAGAGCCTAGGCACGTCTCGATCGGATTATTAGTAACGGAGAAAAACCGGGAAAATTGGAAAAAATCTGCGTTTTTTTTTAACTCATCACTTCAATTTTTTATGTTTTGAAGCAGGCTCTCCACGACATAGTAGTGATTGATATGTACTTTTTGTGTGAGAAACTCAGGCGCTGTCGGTTCATTTGTAGCATTTTCAAATGCTACTGAAAATTCCCGCTTTTTACATAACGTCCAAAGTACCAAAGCCTTCCCGATAACGGTACCATGAAATAGGCAACCCATACTACGGGCGAAATTCGCGATCGAGATACGAGACGAAAAGCAGTACGGGCCAGACTCTCAGCGCGTAAAGTAAAACCAGAAATCTAAGAAGGTCGTAAATCAATATTAGCCGTCGACCCTCATTATTACCTATTGTTCGAAATATAGATAAGCAATAAAAGTGTGTGTCCCTTAGAAGATTCCCAGGTCCGGATTAAAATATCTCATGAAATAGTTTGGCATTTTAATAATAGTAGGCTCTCCATTATTTTTGGCTTTTGTTGACAGTTTTGTATTTAAATTTGAGGTTGGTTTACAACCCTTGGTAAGGATATGTTTAAATGTGAATGAATAATAAAATGTTCTTACCTGGCCACCAGACTTTCAGTACTAATTTATTTATTTATTTATTTATTGAATACATCCAGCAGGTTCGAAAACCCAATTACAGGTGTACATAATGTCTATTGCGAACATGATTTCATAATTAGGTAGGAATTACAAAAAGAAAAATTAAAAGAAAAGAAAATTCGAATAGCAAAGAAAAAACATAAAACTATATCTAAACCATTAATTAGTTTGGTAATAGGCGATTTATTGTATGTTTGAAATTTGATAGGCTTGAAAAGAAAATATCTACGTTGCTTAAGTTACTATAGCTTCGACACATTGTCGAGATGGGACAGTGAAAATGATGAAGCGTGTGCGGAACCCCAATGTTGAATAGTAGTCGAGATCTAGATGTCACACGCGGAACATTGAAATTAAAAAAAGATAGTAAGGTTGATGAGTCTACTAGGTTATTGACAATTTTATACATAAATATCAAGTTGCCTTTTTCACGGTGCTTTCTTAACGAGCACAGATCAAATTCTTCGAGAAGCAAGTTGTAGTTGTATCCTCTTTCAGGATAGATTCCGTGTTTTTTCAGGTAGCAGAATTTTAGAAATTTCTTTTGGATACTTTCAATATTTGAGATGAATTTCAAGTGATTGGGATTCCACACTGGGCTACAGTATTCGAGCTTACTTCTAACATGAGAATAGTACAAAGTACGTAGAGTGTCTATTGAGGTGAATTCCTTGCAGTTCCTTATCAGGAATCCCAATGACCTGGTGGCACTTGAGATGGTATTATCAATGTGTTTCGAAAACGTTAACTTAGGATCAAATGTAATGCCAAGGTCTTTAAATTCAAAAATACGAGTTAAGTCAGAGTTGTTGATTTGATAGTTAAATTGAACTGGAATTTGTTTCCGAGTGAATGACATAACTTTGAATTTATTAATATTTAATCATAGTTTGTTTTTCTCACACCAAATACAGAGATTTTTTATATCCTCCTGTAGTAAGTTGCAGTCTGATAAATTATCTACTTTCCTAAAGATATATAATAATGTATGGGAATTAATGCAGTGTGTTATGTTATTAATAAACAGAAGGAATAGAAGAGGTCCTAGGTTAGAACCCTGAGGAACACCCGAAGTAGCAACAAATGTCGATGATTTGACTAATGGGTTATTAACGAGATTATAGCGATAATTAGGCTATCCATACCACGTGACCCAATATGGCGGTTGTTGGCACACAAACTGATAATCGCCATAAGAACATCATTGTCAGTGTGCACTTTTAGCTGGTAAAAGTGTATTTTTGGTTATTTTCGGAGTTTTTGTGTTGTTAATTAATAATATTCAGATGGAGAGTGATTACCTGAAGACACTATTGTTGAAAAGCAGAGGCTTTGGTGAACGGTATGCTTGAAAATCCATCCCCATCTTCTGTTTACATTTTTATCAATGTATTTGTTACAGGTATAAAATGAAGTTGAGGATTGATCAGTGATTCAGATCCGTTTTATACTGAATATTTCTGAACTGAATTGTTCAATTGTTGGTGCTCCTCTTGTTACGAATATGGATATTATGCCGTATTTGCTTTTTACTCAGCTTTCCCAAATGCAGATGCAGCCCTATACAAGTTTAGAACCCATACATATTTTGAATCTGGCTTCGTTGTGAAGGTGAGAACAAAAATTCAGAATCATTCATATATTTTAGTTAGTCTAATATGTTTTTTCCTAGGCAGCAGGTTTTTTCTAATGGGTACATGTACAGTTGCAAATCTTGAGTCATCGAAGTGAATTATTATAAATTAGGAATAATAATACATAAGAAGCAATTTATAACTTCTGATCTGATCTAACATGTTTATTGCCACATTTGTTCATTACAAGAGACATTGATTTGATATTTAAGAATATTACTTCTCAACTTTCATAATAGTTCTTTCTAATCAACATAACTTTTTTTCAGGTCAAGTAGGTATTCACAAAAGGCAAATTAAAAACTTTCAGATGTTTGGTACATAATTGAAAAGGATGAAAGCATTTGTTCTGCTCACCCTTCACAAGACTTGATCGAGGCTTTCGATAATTGCCTGAAATATCTAAAATAAGAAGGTTGAGATTGAAAGTCACATTTCTGAATATTTTTATTTATTGAGTCACCAGAATCCTAAAGAAAATTTTTATTCCAGTAATTCAATAACAATACCTATAAGAATGTTTTTTGAGGAGGTAGGTACATATACAGGGTGTAACTAAATAAGTGTAAAACATTTAAGGAGGTGATTCCTCATCGAAAAAAAGATAGGATCTTTCATATAAAGAAACTTCATTGGAGCATCCCTTGTTAAGATACAGCCCCTTAAAGGGGGTACATAAAATTTGTATAACAATTTTTTTCACAAGCACTGAAAAAGTTACAATATTGAAATTAACCTGACGTTTTGTACTACCAAAAGACACTTAGCCAGTAATTTATTTGGTTTACCCCATGGTTGTAAGGGTGAAAACGCAACCCTAAAATTTATTTCCAATGTAACTTTTGTCTTATTATTTGTTTACCATTTAAAATTTATTTCCGATAGCCTGTTTCATTCTAAACAAAAAATGTCTCTTGGGTTTTGCCCAAAATAAACCAGTAAGCAGCAAAACATTATTTTACGAACAACTACAGAGATACATCGTCATAAATGCAAAAATACGAAACTAATCTATCTAGTAGGTCGCTATTAGCGATAGTGACAATTAAATTGGTATGACGCTGTCAGTTTGGGAATTTTCGAAATTGAATTAATACTAATTGTGTGTTGTTGTTCTGTTCTTAATTTGTTACTTTAATAATTCACTTGTTAATAAAATGGCATACACAAATGAGGAAATGGCTGATATGCATTACGTTTACGGTCTGTCGCAGGGGAATGGGTTAGAAGCTTCTAGAAGATATGCTGAAATGTATCCTCAACGGCAGCATCCTTCACATAGAATATTTGCTCGACTTCATCAACGATTACGAGAATATGGTTCATTCGACAAAAGAACGCAGGATTGTGGTCGCCATCGAGAAATACGAACACCACAGCTTGAGGAAGCAGTACTTAATTTGATTGAAGAACAACCTACTACCAGTACTAGAAAGATTGCTTTCCAGCTAAATGTTGATCATATGACGGTATTTCGAATTTTAAAGGAACAACTCTTATACCCTTACCATCTGCAACGAGTACAGGCACTGTTACCGCGAGACTTTCCGAACCGTCTTGAATTTTGCAATTGGATGCTGGAAATGATTAGAAGAAATTGTGACTTTCTGAAGACGATAGAATTCACAGACGAATGTAGTTTTCTCGGACAAGATTATTAATTTTCATAATTACCACATATGTGCTGATGAAAACCCTCACGCTATTGTCGAAACTAGCCATCAAGAACAGTTTTCTCTTAACGTGTGGCTCGGAGTTATTGGGGATGATTTAATTTGGGCCTCATTTTCTACCTCCTCGATTAAATGGTGAGGCATACGTTCAATTTTAAGAGAAGTGCATCCAGTACTGCTGGAGGAAGTTCCTTTGGGCGTCAGAAGGGATATGTTTTTATGCATGATGGGGCTCCCGCCCATTTTAGTCAAGTAGCACGTCAGCATTTAACTGAAACATATGCAAATCAGTGGATAGGTCGAGGAGGACCACATAAATGGCCCGCTCGATCCCCGGATCTCAATCCTCTCGATTTCTCTATTTGGGGCCATTCACAGCATTTGGTATATCGTACTCCTGTTCGCGATGTAGAGGACTTAAGAAACCGCATCATCGATGCGTGCAGGGTAATCAGAGAGACTCCAGGAATATTTGAGCGAATACGTGGCTCAATGCGCCGACGTCTAGACGCATGCGTAATGTTTGAAGGTAGACATATTGAACATTCACTATGATTTCTACATGTTGTGTGTTTTGTTATTAATAACTTAGTTTTGTTTATTACCCTTTAATCGTTTAATGCAGGTACTAACTACAAAATAACAATAAATCCAGTTCGCATTTATGACGATGTATCTCTGTAGTTGTTCGTAAAATAATGTTTTGCTGCTTACTGGTTTATTTTGGGCAAAAAACCAAGAGACATTTTTTGTTTAGAATGAAACAGGCTATCGGAAATAAATTTTTAAATGGTAAACAAATAATAAGACAAAAAGTTACATTGGAAATAAATTTTAGGGTTGCGTTTTCACCCTTACAACCATGGGTAAACCAAATAAATTACTGGCTAAGTGTCTTTTGGTAGTACAAAACGTCAGGTTAATTTCAATATTGTAACTTTTTCAGTGCTTGAGAAAAAAATTGTTATACAAATTTTATGTACCCCCTTTAAGGGGCTGTATCTTAACAAGGGATGCTCCAATGAAGTTTCTTTATATGAAAGATCCTATCTTTTTTTCGATGAGGAATCACCTCCTTAAATGTTTTACACTTATTCAGTTACACCCTGTATATGAACATTCATTTGGAGTTTTCTCTACTTTTGAAGTGGAAAATATATCAATTATCTATATATGAACTTTATTTGAAATGGGACCTCCTAATGTACAATAGTTCAGAGATATACAAGTAATCGTAGGAACAAATCAAATCACATAAGTCTGGTATCCATGACGGAATGAAGGATGTCATCACGAATGTGCACACAAGGTATGTCTGCTGCAGCCTCTCTGATACTTGATTTTAGAATCCGTAAGATCTTCTCGGTTGATTGCAGCTAACCATAGAGCTCTTCTCCTCAGGATAAGTCATTTTAACTGGTCAAAAATTTATGATTTGAAACTGTAGACACCGAGTGAAACCCGACTCTATCCCTGTCGTGACGGGACCCACAGTTAACTACAATGCAAATAAGGGGCATTTTTCTTCAGTTGAAGCACGGATTAAAATCCAAAATTGAAAAAACTACTCAAATTCGCACAGAAAATCACGAAATAAACACTTTTACCACTATGGTCGCTTATGACCAATTACAATGTGTGCCAACAGCCGCCATATTGCTTTCGTTTTGACAGGTCGATGGATTGCCTAATGGTCTATTTACGGTTACAAAATAAATAACCTACCAGATTTGGAAAACAAGACTGTTTTGAGAACTGACCGCTTTCCAATTTCAGAAAAAAAAGGGGGAAAGTTAAACAATATTTAGTCATTACCTACCTAATATTCCGTTGTGTCAGTTCTGTCCATTTCAAAGTGTCTACTCGATTTTTATCGTGAAAAATGTGGCGTCCATGAGCTCATCCTGAAGCTAGTACTTCAACTGGTGGTCGTAGTACCACTAGTCGACAAATGTTTCACCCTCATGGGAAACAAATTATATTAAATGTTTATACTTCCTTTCTGGAACGTGGAATGTCCAAGTAACAAGATGTGCATTAAAGTTCTTCTTTAACAAAAACACCGCATTCCACAGTGTTTAAAATAGAAAGTAACCCTATTTTAAAAAGAAGGAAAGGGAAAGACTCTGGCGATCAAGGGAACTTAATGGCTGTGATGTAGATATAATTCGAAGAACAATATATGCCTTGTATAAAGAGCAAATTGTGCCTACATTAGATATTTTAATGCAACGGCTTGAAAAGAATGAAACTTCCAGTGTTGCAAAGAGACTTTGAGGAAGTCTCTTTTACAAAACGGATTTAAATTAAAAAAAACTCATTAGTAACAGAAAAATCTCAATGGAATCTGTGCGCCTTAAGAAATGGAGATTAGAATATTTATTGGCAATAAACGAATTTAGAGAATATGGTAGAACAGTAGTGTATTTGGATGAAACTTGGTTCGATACACACGATATTCCAAACAAAAGTTGGGAGGACTCATCTGACGTGTGCCAAACTAATGCGCGGTCTAATAAATGAAAACGCATTACGATAATTCACGCAGGAACCGAAAATGGTTTTATACCAAATGCGTTGTCTTTATCGGCAAAGAATATTAAGGACTCTTTAGTCGATTATCATGATGATTCTACAGCGGAATTATTTGAAGACTGGTTCCAAAATAAACTCATACCAAATATTCCACCCAGCAGTATTATCGTCATGGATAATGCTACCTACCACAGTCGAAGAAGTATAAAGTTTGACATTTTACATCAATTAGGTATATCATATATTATTATATAATATAAAATAATTATATATATATATGTATATATATATATATATATATTATATATAAATAAACAATTCTCAATTATATTCAAGCGATTTTTTTTTATAATTATGTCCACCCAATATTATTATACCTACCTATAAAACAAAATTTAATGGCTAGGGCAGGTACAACTCTGCGTAGAATCCACCGCCTGCTGATAACTCAAGTGGTTGGTGATTTACGACCTTCTTAGATGTCTGGTCACACCATACCTGTACGATTGGTAAAACACAAGAGCTTTGAAATTGAATCAATTGCCATATTTATGGGATTTGTGTGGTTCATCCTGTTCGTTATTTTCTCGATGGTGTCACCTTATCCAGTTTGAGTTTGTGGAGAGTATAATTTATCTAGAAAAAGGGGGAATGAAGCTGTTTTTTTGCCCCATTCTGCCGATGTAACCGAGATTATTGCCTGTTACTAACGTCGAGCAAATCTCTATATTCACACGGAGAAAAATATATAGTAGATATTACCAGAAATATAGTAATGTCTAACAAAATTTCTGGTACTATATGTGACAGGAATAAGTTATGGTAAGAATTAGTATAAAATTATTTGAGAGAAAAATGCTTGGTATTAACACAAATTATAGTTAATGCATTGAAGATATTTTTAACCGACGAAACCAAAAAGGAGGAGGTTCTCTATTCGACGCGTATATTTCTTTATTTTTTTTTATGGATGATCACGCACAACTTTTCACAGAGCGGTTCGATTCCGATGATTCTTTTTTCATTGGATAGGGTGTACTTCGAAGTTGGTCCCATTTCAATTTGAACAAAATCAATCCCTAAGGGTAGCAAAATGAAGGATATTGATCGTTCACCCTCTCAATTTTGGTCCGTTAACCGATTCTATCAGGCATAACTTTGTATTGGGTTTTCCGATTTGGATGATTCTTTTTTTATTAGGAAGGGTATATCTCATAGTTGATGATATTCCAATTTGAAACGGAATGATCCACCCCTATGGGTAGAAAAATGGGGGATGATTGATTTTTCACTTGTGAACTTTGGCACACATATGTAGTTGACATTGACAGACCCTCCTACATCCGTCAAAATGATTACATTCTATGAAAGGATGGAATTATATACAAAGTGATGAAATCAACTAACCAGAACTTTCCAAATTAATTTATATTATATAACAATAAATAGTTAAAATAGAAAATCATATTATTCAATAGTTAATAGTTGAAGTGAGCTAGGTAAGTAAGTATTTTGGAAGTAATCCAAAATTAAGTTGGTAGTAATCAGTAGATTTCAGCAACTTCCCTCATCCCGAAAACTGGATGAAATTTTCTTACAGCCTCAAAAACCTTCTATTCAAAGACGAGTATACCTTGATAAATTTAAGAAAAATACTATTCCTGATAGAAATAGTTCCTTTGATGTCAGCATTAATGATGTATGCAGTTATAACTACAACAACACCATCAGTCCACTTATGAATGAAAATGCCCAAATTGTCGGACTTGATGGATTGAAAAACATTGGCAACACCTGTTTCATGAATAGCGTAATACAATGTTTATCGAATACCAGATGGTTGCTCGAATATCTTAGAAAAGACGATCATATGAGGGATATCAATACAAGCACATCAAGTATGAAGGGTGCTCTAATAAAATCATTTGCTGTAGTGATAAAAGAACTTTGGTCGGAAGAGTGGTGAATACTGTTTCTTTGAAAAATCAGATACAAATATTCGCACCTCGTTTCGGGGGGTACGCTCAACAGGACGCTCAAGAATTTCTCAGATATTTATTGGAAGGTCTTCATGAAGATGTAAGCAGAGTGATAGAAAAGCCCAAACCTATCCTGACAGAAATTGATGAGAAATCAAGCGACCATGAAAAGGCACAGGAGTATTGGTTAAGATATCTAAGAATGGACAACTCAAAAATTGTTGATAACTTTGTTGGTCAATTGAAATCAACGTTGAAGTGTACTTTCTGTGGCCATTGTTCTGTCTCTTTTGACCCCTTCTGGGACCTTTCACTTCATATTCCACAGAGAACTGGCCAGCTCAGACTGTCACAATGTTTAGATTCATTCACTAAAGAAGAAACTTTGGATGGCGAACAGAAACCATTTTGTTGTAAATGTAAGGAAAAGATTAAATGCACTAAGTCATTATCCATACATAAATTCCCCAAAATATTAGTATTCACTTGAAACGATTTTCGCTATGATAGATTGGGGGAAAATTAAATGTCACCATTGACTTTCCTCTTGAAGGATTAGACAAATGTAAGGAAAAGATTAAATGCACTAAGTCATTATTCATACATAATTATAGCGGACACTACACGGCTTATTGTAGGCACCCTTATGCAGACACATGGCACGAGTACAATGACTCAAGAGTATCACCGATATCACCAGAATCCCTTATAAGTGGTGAAGCATTCGTCCTCTTCTATGAGCAAGAGAGCACCAAATCACTTATTTGATTTTTTTTTCTGTTGTATTGTATTTCATTCCAAAAGTTACTTGTTATTTCTTTAATAATAATGAAATTTGTATCTGAAAAGCAAAAAATAAAATAAACCTTCTTAGTCTAAATGATAACTGAGCTCCTAAACTAATGTGAGTAACTGATTTTGAGTCGGCGCCAAACAAACTAGCAAATGAATTAGGTAAAGCATAAAATGATGGCAGCGAGATGCACGGCTGCGTTTTGATTACTTCTTTCAAAGTAATATAATGATCTTCGACAATTGTTTTTTTGGCGCCGACTCAAAATCTGTTACTCACATAGTTTAGGAGCTCAATTATCATTTAGACTAAGAAGGATTATTTTATTTTTTGCTTATCAAATGATTTTTTCGTCGGTTTAATTTTTTGTTAAAAAGTTTTTATTTTATATTAATTCAGAGCATATGTAATTGTTCATACCAAACATACTTTATTGTAACCTGAACTAAACATTATATTCCATAGTAAAATACCTTATGTTCATTTCGCGAAGATTCATATGTTTGGCAGTTGCATAAAATCTCTTTGAAATTACTGAAGTATTATTGTATTAATGTAAATATATTAATTTCAAGTGTAAAAATACTGTATTTTCAACAAAAATATACTTTATTCCCCAGAATAAGAAACTGATATTCGCATTCCAAATATAAGGTTTGTTTAATTTCAACATCATTATCATTCCGCGCGCGAAAAAAAGGCTCGAATATGATTTTTTTCCAAACCACCCCTTTTGACAAGATTTTATAAATATTTTTCCCATGATTCTCGTCAGTCTTAGAAGCAATTCCGCGAAAAATTGCGCGAATGTGATTTTTTCTTCGAACCACCCCTTCTAAAAACCACCACCCCTATGTGATAAGTTTTTTAAAAATATTTCTTCCATGATTCTCGTCAGCCTTAAAAGCGTGAAAAAAGAGGCTTTAATCTGTTTTTTATTGTCCAACCATCCCTTTCAAAAACAACCCCTTTGTGACAATTTTTTTTTAAAATTTTACTATGATTCTCGTCAGCCTTCAGAGCAATTCTGCGAAAAAATAAACTCAAAACTGTTTTTTTTCATCCAACTCCTCAAATTTTTGAGTTTTGACACCCAAAGAGGCGATTGAGCAAAAAAAATAATTAGTCCCGTTTTTTTCGTCATGTGGACCACTGTGCTATGCAATGATCGAACCGAGCCGGCATTTTGTGTATTGTTGGCTGCCTACACTCCTGGCACAACTACTGAAATTCCTGCAAGTTATAAACTCGTGGTTTGGCTCGGTTATTTCCGTTGCAGAGATCGATCAATTCCTGCCATGAACTCGCGACCGTCTGAACACTCAGTCCTGCTGATTTTACCGAAGTTATAGTAAGAGGAGCGACGGAGTGAGAAAAGTGATCTTAAAAGCGGGTCCTCGTGGTGTTTTGACTCGATAAAACTTTTACACAAACAACTTTGAGAGACTGTTAATTATATTGTTCTTAAATGTGCCATTGAAAATGAAAATATGACATCGACCACTACAACTATCAGAAAATCCTATGGGAATAGACGATTGTACACCTTCCCGGAGGATTTTCCATCGAGACTCGCCAAGCAGAAGAGTAATGCTAGTTTGCCGAAAAAGAATGAGGAAGTGGCGAAGTTGGTTAAATATATTGACGATAATATAGTTGGGAAAAGTAACGCGTTTTTCGGGCCTTTTGGCAGACGAAAAGGTGAGTTTTTTGATACCATTACACACGACACTTTTTTGTTTAGTGACATTATAAATTTGGTCGGGTTAGTACAAACCTTGGTGCTTATGCATTATGTGCACCTTCAACTTTTGTGTCTACTTATTTCCCATTTTTCTAGTAACTCTAATGCACAAAGTTGTCTAGATATCTACGAGAATAGGTGTGCTCCTTGCAAAATATCCTAGAAAATTTTTGACGTATCTACGTCAAACTGAACCGACATTTTCAATACCTAATCTTGTTAAAGTGCACGGTTCAATGTATTTCATAACGCATTTGTATGTTTTCGAAGTGACAGAACGAAGAGTGTGAGCATTAAAAAATGGCACAGCGCAAACTAGACGATTCAGCTGATCATTTTGATACCCAAGCAACCATTTTTGGAACACCACCATTCCAACTTTCGAGGGAGAACACATAATCTTTAAAATTTCAATTTAATCGAGTCATTTTATATACACTGTGATGTGTTTTGTACCGGGTATAAGTGTGCTTCAAGGTCGTTCATTAGGGAGTCGCCGCTCGGATATTTTTTTTATAATTACTTACAAATTATCATTATTTTAAAATAATTTTTTTCTACAATTCTATACGAACAGACGTCATTTTGTTATGGAATACCTTCAGTGAAAACGTGATTTCCGTCGCAAGTGAGAGGAATTCTCATAACGTTAACTTTCGTTTCTAGTGACGAAAGTTAAATTTATATTTTCAATCATTTCCCGCCCTCGTATATAATGTTTTGATGACTTTAAATTATTAATAAACAAAGACAGGAATCATTTCTATAATTAGAATGTATTTTTTTTACTTTTGTTTAATTAAAAAGCAAAATAGAATCGTAATAAATAATAGTTCAAAAAAACCAAAGAAACACGCTTTTTATGAAAAACCGAACTAAATAATAAATAAATAATAGTTTAAAAAAACTAAAAAACACGCTTTTATAGAAAACCAAACTAAAAAAATAGAAAATAAGAAAAAAATGTATTTTATTTAAAAAAAAGCGTGGGGTGCATGGTATCGCCTGGCCAACAATTACCTGTGATCTGAGACATTTCTTACTCTACTGCCTTAGGTGTGTAATGTACTATATAATTATTGATACCATGCACTCCACCCTTTTTTTAAATAAAATAATTTTTTTCTTTTTATTGATTTTCTATAATTTCTTTTAGCTTAAATATTCGTTATATTTTAGTTCGGTTTTATAAAAGCTGTTTATTTTAAACTATTATTTATTTTCTACTTTTTAGTTTGGTTTATTTATAAAAGCGTGTTTTTTAAATTTTTTTAAACTATTATTTGTTCAAATCTACTATTAATTCCGTGATTACTATTAGTAACTGTAATTATTTTCCAAAACATGAATCTGTACCTCTGTATTAATAGTCAAATCTCGATTATAGAAGTCATCCAAAGATTTTAACGTTGTCAATATATACAGTGAGCCGTCATCTTGAATTTTTCAGTTTTCACGAAATAATCATAATATGCGACTCCTAAAACCCCCACATAAAATTTTAAAAAATTTTAATGAAGGCCAATCACAGAACTCGTCCACCATTTTGAAGCCGCCATCTTGAATTTTCCAATTTTCACGAAAGAATCATAATATTCGACTCCAAAGACCCCCACATACCAATTTTGAATAGAATCGGACCATAATCACAAAACTCGTCCACCATTTTGGAGCCGCCATCTTGAATTTTTCAATTTTGCCAAAAGAATCATAATCTCCGACCACGAAAACCCTCATATACCAATTTTGAAGCGAATCGGACCATAATCACAAAACTCGTCCGCCATATTGGAGCCGCCATTTTGTTTTTTTTCACACAAAAATTTCTCAAGGCATTGTCACCGGAATTATGTATACCTGCCAAATTTCAAATCATTCCGACGTCTGGAAGTGGGTGAAAATCAGGTCCAAAGGAGTCGGTTACAAACATACAAGTGAAGCTAATATAAAGCGTGTAATAAAAATGTAAAATAAAAAAATACCGTGAGATCTAAAAACAATTTATATCTAGTTGCCTGGTTTCAGTAGTTTGACGTTCCTCGTTAATTGTTTAGACTTGTCAGTTTGCACTGAAAGCATTGTGTCTTTTAAGTTATCACTCGAGTTATCATGATTTCTGATTTGGAAAGTGATTTAGATTTTCCAAATACACCACCAGAAATAGCAAATCAAGCTGAGGAAACCTCTTTGGACAAATTTCCAGTAAAATCTAAAAAGATATATGAAGAAATATATGCATAATTCATGGATTGGAGAGTTGATAATCACGTAAATTCATTTTCAAACACTGTGCTGTTTGCGTATTTTGAATGGTTGTCAAAAAAGTTTAAGTCATCGACGTATTCGATGTTGAGAACCACTTTATCGATTAAAAATAATATCGATATCACTAAATATCCCAAGTTTTGATTTGATGGTTTTAAAAGTCAAAATTCTTAAAATGTTTCTTCCAGTGAGATACACACTTTTTCAAAGAATGCCACCCGACTGCAAATACCTAATGACTAACGTTAGTTAATTACTTTATTATTGCGACAAATTCTTAATGATATTAATATTAACGTTTGTAGGTAGCCTTAGTTTTTGGAATTTCGGGGGCTTGTCGTTGCCATGAATTAAAAGATTTGACAGTAAATTATGTAAAAGATACCGGCAGTTACAATACGTAATACAAAAACAAAAGTACCGCGTTCCTTCCACATTTCTGGGTTCTTCTACGAGATTTCTAAAATATATATGAACCTCCGTCCACTAGATATGGACAAAATAAATTCAAGATTCTTCATTAACTACCAGAACGGAAAGTCTACTAGACAGGTTGTGGGAATAAATACATTCAGTAAATTTCTTATGCAAATAGCTCAATATTTAAACTTGCGTGATCCCCAAAAATATACTGGGCATTGTTTGCGTAGAACTTCCGCAACGCTATTAGATGATGCAGGAGGTGATTTACTTCAATTAAAAAAGCATGAAGGCTGGAAATCTAGTAACGTTGCGGAGGGATATGTTGATCAATCAGTTAGCAGCAAAAATCACATACAATTTTACAATCCATACAAAATACAACGCGATCCGATTACGGCGCATCTTCATCTGGAGTGACATCAGTTAACAACATAACAGATGTGGCATCGTCTACCTCAATACATAAAAATCTTGAGTAATACTCCTATAATTTTGAATAATTGTTCGAATGTAACAATTAACCAATATTTAGTCAAAAGTAATGTTTAAAGAAATTCTGTTATTTTTAATTCAAAATAAAATATTTGTTCATGTTTTTTTAGCATATTATTATGATATAAAGAGGTTTGTAGAAAAAGTATAGTGTTTCACATTTTTTGAAGCTCGTGAACATTACCACGTACGTAAACGTTCTTTCGCTTAAAAAATGTTTACTTTCGTCACTCGTGAAACATTATACTATTATTTCCTTGTCCTCACCAAAAATTGGCCAGTGATATAGGCCAACCAATAAAGTTTTTTTTTCCAGTTAAATAAAGACGCAAATAGCTCATACCACCTTTTAAAAGATAGTTCGTAGATGAAAACCCCGGAGTCAGCCACAGCTAAATAGCTTTGTGGAATTTTTTTAACAAGAAATATTGTCAAAAATAACCACTTTTTTGTTTTTTTACAAATATTTCATGTAGTATTGAAGGAATTGTTTCACACTCAATAGAATTTTTGTAGAGAATTCAAAAACCTACAAAATTGTTCTTGTGCGACCAAATCCGTGCATTTTCTACTGCGAAAATTCGGGAAAACCTCTAAAAAACATTTTTGGTAACCAAGTTAACGTACACATGCTCTCTGAATATAGGAAAAATTTTTTTTTTTCCCCCCTCAATTTTTTTAACCTTATTTTCAAGCACAGTTTTCTCGCACAAAAATCACTCGAAATGCCTCCTACTTTCTACCAGCATAAACAATACACCTAAAACACTAATTCCGGCACAAAATAATGTCATTTTTATCGAAAAATACTCTTATACAATTCCAAATAAACAAACTTGACACATGTGACAGATGAAATTTAATAACTTTCCCTTATTTTCATGTTGTTAATAAATGAATCACCGACAACTTTTCGAATTCAAATATGAGTAATAGTTTCTCCTTCATTTATGTTTGCAATTGTTTGGGGGCACCATGATTAATTTATTACCAACATGAAGAAAAAGGGAAAGTTACTGAATTTTATCTGTCACATGCGAGGTCACATGTTTGTTTATTTGTAACTGTACGAGAAAAAGGGTTTTTTTCTACAAAATAAGTGATTTAGGTGTAATGTTTATGCTGAGTAAAAGAGCCTTTCGAGTGATTTTTGTGCGAGAAAACTTTGCTTGAAAATAAGGTTAAGAAAAAAAAAGTGGTTTAACTCGGAAACGGTATGAGACCGCCACATTTCTCTTCCGGATTCGTGTTCAGGAGGAAAAAACACGTATGAACAGTTTTTCACCTATATTCAGAGAGCATGTTAACTTTATATTTACCATAATAACATGTAGTTCAACTTTGCGCAAGATGGTTTCTGTGAGATGTTAGTTTTGCACAATCGCGTTATAAACAACTTATATTGTAAAATGCGCCGATTTGAGAGAAATCGTCGTATTCAAATTCTGTAAACGGCATCTTGGAAGTAGAGATCAATATCTACAATTTGCATATTCTGGATTTTCACCTGGGAGGTGGGAAATGTGTTGAAAATGTCACTGAAAGTTGCTCCAAACGCTTGAAAGTGCGCTCCAGGCAGAGTCGAGTAGCAGGTATTGTCTGAAGGAACCCTTATTGACGAAGCTTGAGGCGTATACAAAACATAAGATCTAGTGAAACATGAAATAATTCGTGTGGCCTCTTGTGGACAGTAAGAAAAAACAATAAACGAATAGTGTAGACATGACTAACATAAAGAGAATACATGGTGTGTACAGTTGATATAATGATTAGAAGAATTCCTGCAACGAGTAGTAGGGTCTCAGAAGTAAATTTTCGACAACTTTTCTGAACTCATTTTCATTAAAGTTTGCCGTCCTAATATCAACTGGTAAGTGATTATACATCTTGCCACCATTATAGAAAATAGAGTCTCTGGTGAGATTTTCAGTAGGTAATGGTAGTTTCAGTCTGTGACTATTGTTGCGGGTTTATTTACCAGACAGACCGACTCCAAAATCAATAATGCGATAACCGTAAGTAGTTTGTTACTTGTGAAAATATCTCTACATGACTCAGTGGGTCCCATTTTATAAATGTTCCTAATGGCCCTTTTCTGTAGAATGAGCAATTCGTTGAGTAGTGTTGAGTTACACATTCGCCAAAAAGGTATTCCATAGCGTAGATAAGAATCTAAAAGAGCGTAATATGCCATTTTGGCAGTGACTGGTCCTAGTTCATTAGAAATTACTCTCACTGCATAACATTCAGAAGAGATCTTGTTTTTAAGTTGTTTAACATGGTCATCAAATTTAAGATTTTCTATTACGTCTTTGCCAAACGTTGGCGCATAATATCATATATGTTAATAGCGTGTTTTTGCATACGTTTTCAGTTATTTAATGATTATTTTTTATTAACTATTATATTACATTACATAAGTACACGTATTCGTGATAAGTACTTTTATTGCTTAAAGTAATTAGCAACAACAACTCTTAATTTTTTTTCGTTTTATACATATTTGTACATTTTGTTCATTTATAAATGAATGTAAAACATTTTTTACACGCTTTATATTAGCTTCACTTGTATGTTTGTTTGTTTGTTTGTAACCGACTCCTTTGGGCGCGATTTTGACCCACTTCCAGACGTTGGAATGATTTGAAATTTGGCAGGTGTACATAATTCCGGTGACAATGCATTAAGAAATTTTGTGTGAAAAAAAAACCAGAATGGCGGCTCCAATATGGCGTACGAGTTTTGTGATTATGGTCCGATTCGCTTCAAAATTGGTATCTGAGGGTTTTCGTGGTCGGAGATTATGATTCTTTTGTCAAAATTGAAAAATTCAAGATGGCGGCTCCAAAATGGTGGACGAGTTTTGTGATTATGGTCCGATTCTATTCAAAATTGGTATGTGGGGGTTTTTGGGAACGAGTATTATTATTACACGCTTTATATTAGCTTCACTTGTATGTTTGTTTGTTTGTAACCGACTCCTTTGGGCGCGATTTTGACCCACTTTCAGACATCCGAATGATTTGAAATTTGGCAGATGTTTGAAATTGATGGGATTTGAAATTTTCTGAATGAATATTGGAAGTTTATTGAATATTTTTATAGACATGATATGAGGTCCGTTTGATACAGATGTTAATTTGTGAACAGGAATTATCAGATTATAATTTTGTCTAAGAGTATAACCAGCGGCTATGCGGATAGTATCCCTTTGCCGAAACTTGTGGTAATGATTATCACAGTTAAAATTTGTAATTCAGTGAATAACTGCTTACAAGAATCACCATATTTTTTAAAACACAAGGTCCTTAATATCTTTTTTTGAGAAATCAACAGATCATTCAATCTACTGCAGTTACCGTAGCAGACTAAGCAATAATTTAGACTTGAGTGGGCATAGTAGTAGCTTAATAAAATATTAATGGGGACAAAATTTCTAAGATTCCAAATAACGAAACAATGTTTGGATAATTTATTAGAAATAGAGTCAATATGATCATTCCAGGATAATTGGGAGTCAATGTTCAACCCAAAGAATTTGACTGATTGTTTCTGTACAATAGATTCAGTATTAGCTCTTGTCTATTTGTGTATAAACAATTTCTTAACAAATGACGTAAAAAATGTTTTTCCCACGTTAATTAATGCCATTGTTGGATGCAAAAACAGCTGTATAATAACATTTGTCAGCTAATTTTTTTAATATATAATTTTAATTATAACAAACAAAATAAGAAACTTCAATGAACTTTTACCACGTGCTCTGTTAAGTATGTATATAAGAAGGGTTTCAAGAAGCAAAGAATTTATAGGTCAATTATTTAAACTTTTATGTCTACTTTTGTAAAAACAGAGATTGGATAAAAATTAGTTAATTAACAATCGTATAACTTTTTGAAAACTCAACATCATTTTTTTTCCAACGGGGCTTTATTTTTTCAAGTGTTCTGATGACACCATCATTTTTCGAATTCCTAAATTAATATTTAATATTATTAACGAAAAACTGTCTTTTTTTCATCTTATTTTGTTAATAACAATTGCAATTTTTTATGTGTTAATAAATGCTCGAGATACATTTTTCTAGACGTCATTCCGAGTCGAATGAGTTATCGCACATATTCTTAGTACCGTGAACAAGAATTAACTAACCATTTACAAATTATTATAGAACATAAAACAAAAGTCGTAGAAAAACAGCTTCATCTTGATGTTATTAAGATCAATATTAATGGCACTCTAGAAGAAATGTTGAGAATAAAACTGTTTTTCTCTTCCAATAACCACGAAATAGACATGCAGTCTAGCGGACTAATTATTCATTTGCTAAATATACATGGGAAAATTGGCAAAACAAATCATTTCGATCCAAATGTTCCTAGAACTCTCGGCATGTGACATCCAATATCGTTTCGAGTCCATTTTCGCAAAACTTGATGAAATCTTGAGAGATAACCTCTTTGCCGACAAAGCATGGAAATGATTCGTTAACAGATGTAAGCGGTGACCCATTTATTTAATTGGCAGTATGTCTTTTCGTGGAAACGCAAATTTGGAGCATCATCGTTAAGAGAATAGTCATACTTCTCTTCCTGATTACTCTATAATTAACTTTTGTCATTGTAGACCGCTTGGGACTTCCAATTGAGTTGTGACGTCCGAAATATTCCAATATCCCATGACACGAACTAATCTTTAATATAAGACCCCAAATTAGAAACGTGAAAAAAATTGTGAATTTAATCCTTGTAGAATACAAACATTATGTTGAGTAATTTTTTTTATTATCCAAATTACATACAAAAATACAACTCAAAACACCTTATTCAAATATACAGGGTGTGGCCAAGTAAGCGCGAAAGTGTTAAGCGGGTGATTCCTTGTTGAAAATTAAAAGGGGTCTTCCATGTAACCAAAGCTCTCACGCCTTTCCTTGAAAAGTTACACGCTTCCAAAAATTGGAGAGAAACTAGTGTTTTTTTCTTGGAATTGCTAAAGAGTTAAAGAAATGCCATTCTATGAGCGTGCTCCACTAATAAATCGGCTACCTATGAATATTTTTTTAATTTTGTTGTGTACTTTTAAAGGGGTGAAACATATAACCCCTATTCCATTTTTACCAGAACTTTTAAACGAAACTAAAATTCTCATTTAAAAAATATGTGTTGAGATGAACGATTTATTGCAAAACTTTTTTAACTCATGTGTTGTTTCCGTAAAAGCAGTAGTTTCTTAGTAAAAAAAATAAAATACAACAACGTTCATGAACGGATCTTCAGAAAATGGAATCGAAAAAAATCTAGTCACGTTTTGTTGCACAAATCGTATTTTAAAATTATTCCGCTTGTTTCAACTTAAATCTAGTAGGTTGCTCTCAAGTCGCTTTGATTTTTATGTGGTAGTTGAAATTTCAATTGGGCCTTTTAAATCTTCAATATGAATAATTACACTAACGCTGAAATGGCCGATATGCATTTTATGTATGGTCATACCAATGGAAATTCTTTGGAATGGCTCTATGCAGAGGTGTATCCTCAGCGCGTGATACCTCATCACACAATTTTTGCACGTCTTCACCAACGTCTCTGTGGAAGAGGGACTTTTCATAAACGAACAACTGATTGTGGTCGTCCACTAGTAATAAGAACGGTGACACTGGAAGAAGTTCATAATATGATTGAGAGATTGTCCGGAATTAAAGTACAAGACAAATTGCTAACACTTGCTGAATATTGGCAATAAACTAATCTGCTTCGATTTTCAATACGACGTTTTGTTTTTCGGGAGCCCCCCTCAACTAAATTTTTTCGAATACGGACCCATATTTTTTTAATGAATTTAAGTAGTTCTTATCTTACCGAGTTCAGATATGTATCTTACCTGGTTTTTGTTTCTACATTTCTGCCCATAAATTCCATCATCAAGGTCAGGTCTGAACAATGAAAATTTCAAAATTTATTTTCTACTGATTTTGCTCTTGCCTTCGCAGACAAAAGGCTACATTCCACTTTGAATTACACATTAAACTTGAAACTATTTAAGATCTGAACAATTGAAATCCTCCCCTCCGGAATACGGTTCTGACTTTATTTTTGTTCGTATTTGAAAGGGTATTTATTTGAAAAGGAAAGCACAAATACCATTACTCTAACTTGAAAACTAACGGTACTTCCATACAAATTTTCACTTCCATTTTCACCCCTTTAGGGATATAATATCAAGAAAACCTTTCGTAGGTCCAGTGGTTTGGTCTGGGCGTTAATGAATCAGTCAGTCAGTCAGTCAGGGTAATTTTATAGGTATAGATTTGTTGTAGATATTTACTTCATTCAAGAATTGACCCCAAAATCAATTAACGTTGTAAAAAATGTAAATATCGAAATAAAAAAAACAAACAAAACATATTTCTAATCTCCATTTTAAATTGAAATCAAATATTGTTTATAAATATGTCATTATCGCGAATAACAAATATACTTTTCTTAGAAATGGTTCACTTAAATGAAATGAAAACAAATTTTGTTAAAACAAGAACAGATATAAGTGTTCTGGGTTCTATTTATACATATATTCTTCAAAAACTTCGCTTCTTGAAAATCTATTTGAAATATACATACTGTAGAATAAGTCAACTGTCACTTTGAATTTTTGTTCCAAGGGAAAAATCCGTTTATTTCTTCTTGATAACTTATTTTCTATACCTTCATGTTGAAAAGAGGAACATTTTCAATTGAATATTGGATAGAAATATTTTTCTGTGAATTAAAAAATCCACGATAAAATGAAGTTTTTTTTGTTTGGTCCATAAAGTTTCCAGTTTGAATCTATAACTCATGGAATAACCTACGTTACACATCCAAAGCAAAATATTTTAAAACTTTTAGTGCATTTGAATAAAAGCTTGTCTTTGAAAAGGTTTTTGTTAATTATTTTATTTTGTGCTTTTAGCACTTAAGTACAT